>JAWWEY010000055.1:59506870-59537693 GCA_035582745.1 Loriotus luctuosus | reverse complement strand
AGATGGAGGAACTTGGGTGTGTCCAGCCTTTCTCCTTCTTCTTCTTGTTCTCCATTTTCTGCTGTGATGCTGGCACTTTGGGATTGGTTTAGAGAAGAAGCTCACTGTCTAACATAGGTGATAGGTATTGGGAATTAAGAGTAAATATGATATACATAGTTTGTAGTATAAAAGGACAACACCGCCTCAGGGGCAGTCAGAGTGCCTGTGGCTGCCCTGCAGAGCAGAACTCCGCTGGGCAGAAAGAAAATTTTATAGATAAGAATTAATAAACAACCTCAAGACCGAGAAGTGAAGAGTCCAGACTCGTTCTTCAGCCGCGCACGCCGAAGCAGAGACATCCTACGCATCTCGGGGCAGCAATTATCAACAGCAACCCGAGAGGCTGGGAGAGAGAATTGGAAGAGTAGAAATGGATGTTCCTCTTCCTTCTGCTTCCCCTAGTTTATGTGCTCAGCATGGCAACATTTGGTCTGAGGTATCCCTTTGGCCAATTCTAGCTGTGTCTCCTCCCAGCTCGTTGTGCAGCCCCAGCCCAGTTACTGGTGGGGTGATGAGAGTGGCAAGAAGGTCTTGGCTCCATGTAAATTCTGCTCAGCAATTACCAAAACATCCCTGAGTTATCAACACTGTTTCCATCCAGCATAAATCCAAAGCATAGTCCCATACCAGCTACTGTGAAGAACTTTAACTCTTATCCCAGCCCAAACCAGCACATGCAGGTCTGGGGTCCTGACCCAAATATCCCCAATGTCAATGTGGCCACAGCAAAGTCCTGGTTCAATCTTCAAACATTGCAGATAAATCCTTACTTTGCTCTCTGGAGCCCCTCTCTCTATATTTACTCCAGGGAACAGAATGCACTGAATCTCCATCTTAGCTTAAAGTTCAGTGCCTTGAGTCCTGCCCTACTCCATGGACCTGCTCTTACTTAAAGTAGGTTCTGTCAACATTTTGGACATATCACATGAGCTTTCTTTTTGTTTTGATGCTTGACCTTCTTATTTTGTGCTGTCCTTATTCTTGATGTAAAAATAACAAACCAGACTAAAATTTTTCTCCTTGCCATTGAACCCTCCCTTATATCTCAAGGGACTGGCAATAAAAAAGGGAAGCTTTCCAAGCAGCAAAATCAGAAGTTTTCAGACTTCCTTTTTTGTTGCTTATTAAGACTTCCGACAGTCTCTTATTTTTATTTTTTTTAATATCCTTTTTCCTTCCACTGTTCTGCATCTCTCAGTTGTTTTTATATTTGAAGCATATGTGTCCCAAATATGATTTTAGAGCAATTCATCTTGTCCTGACCCATGTTTGTTTTCTTCTTTTGCATTCAAGAATTCTCTTCCATACTTTGCCTTATTTAAGTGGCTGTGGGAAAGCAGTGCAGCTAATCAGACACATCTGAGGCTTTTTCCTGTCAAAGGGTAAACCCAGCTGTGAAGCTTGAGCAGCTTGGGCTGTCCAGAGCTCCTTAACCTCACCCTTTAGAAGCATTGTGCTGCAATTACTGAAGCACTGTGAGCAGAGGGGCTAAGAGGGGACTTTGGGCTCCCTCCACAACACCAGGGCCAGGCTGGAACAGTGGGAAAGCACTCCAGGCACTGGAGAAGGAAGGACACAGCACAGCCCTCCTCTGCCACAGACTGGTACTACCTATTCTTTTCTAGGACACTGGGCTGCTTTCCCCACTGTTTTTTCTCTGCCTCTCTGCACTGGCCCCACAGATTCAAGTCCCTTTTCTCTCATCTTTCCTGCCTCATGGTGCCTCTTGCAGCAGGATTCCTGAGCAACAGCAGCCCAGTAATATTCATGTCCAAATGTCTGTTTGAAAAGCACCACTGTTCCCAGCTATATAAATAATCCAAGGATTTGCTGTAGAGCGTTTGAACTCTGACCAAGACATTTGTTGCTATTATCTTGGTTTTATTTTTTACTGCTAATACAACAGGATTCTCGTGGATACAAAGTCTTGTGGACTTGCTCTGCCAAGAATCACAGAGGCTGATGCTCTGATGATACAAGTTTTCTTCTGCCAGTTCTGATAGTCTTCTTTTCCCTTAATTTTCATTTATATCTCTTCTGATCAACCTGCATATTCTTTTCTTAAAAAGGTTCCAAATCAGGATGGTATGAGTTAGCTAGCCTATGTTGATTTATTTTGGGTAAGAATTACCCCACTGTGGAAGTTCACTGCTGGCTGGGAATAATCTGCCAGACTGGCACTTTTCAGTAATAAATCACCTGTCTGAGTTTGTCTTCTCAGTCTTAGAACTACAAAGCCCACATAAGTGTTCAGGTCAGGAACCTGAACTTGTCTTTTGAAGGTTTTGGTCCTTCAGTGCTCAGGCTGGAGACTTCCCTTTACTGAATATTCCCTCAAATATCTGATCATGGAAGAACCTGCCTTTAATTTTGCATAATGTATGTGAAGGTATGGTTTGATATTTTCTACATTTTCCCACAAGATGGCACAATTTTCTTATGAACAGTGCATGCTAAAGCATGGAATGCTTTCTGCTCTGACAGTAATTCAAGGAACTGACACACTGCGCAAGTCAGGTGCTTTATTTTGCTCAGAATTAGTTGATTTGCCCTGACTAGTTGTCTTGGAGAATTTTGCTTTCTCTCTCAACTTCTTGTTCTCCTCTCCTTAGTTCTTCTCCAAGTCCTAAGGGGACCTGTGTCCATGCCATGACAAGGTGGGCTTCCCACAGCATTGAGTTAGTGACATGAAAATGTCTACAAGAAATCTCAGATGCTGTTTTACCATTTGGAATGGGAGAAAAATAGAATATTTCATAGACTACTGGGTCTTTGGCACTGTTTTGGACAAGTTATTACCAAAGTCACACACACTGAGAAGCCCTGTCACAGAAAATAGAGAGCCTCACAGTAGCATCAGTATTCAAGAGAGTGAGCTGTTACATCCCCCTACCCCCCTACTCACATTAACAGTTTATTCCCCTTTTGCCCTCATCTAGTCTCAATAAATTTTCCCTGGAAAAAGAGTCAATTACATCAAGTGAGAATGAATTATTTTAGGGAGAAGGAGAGGGAGAAAGAGGGAGTTCATTTTTCAGTATCCAACCCAGTGCCTGAGTATTTTGAGTCAATTTGTGCAGGAGCTGGCAGAGAAGGACCTGGGAGAAGCAGACAGCTGATCAGCTGCACTCCTCTTGTCTGCAAGTTGTTTTTTTCCCCTCAGATTTACTAACAGGCACTGAAAAGTAGGCTCAGGATTGGTGCTTTTCTTTTTTTCTTGCACACCATGAACTTGTCTCCTCTTCCTTAAAGTTTGCTGTGGATTGTTTTTGGAACAAAACACATGCTGACCTGCTGCAACAAGTTTCAGTGTTTGAGATTCAGAATTACTCCTCTCTGGGTAGGAATGTCCTGTTTCTGTGCCTCTTCCATGCCAGTACATCCCTTCTCCAGACAGAATGATTGCAGGACATAATAATCTCTTCAGAAATATGTTCTACTTGAACCCTTCAAATCCTATTATGTCAGAATTCACATGACTTATTTCTCATGCTCCATTACAGGCCAGACTCCTTTATCCCACCCTGAACTTTCCCTAGGCCACTGCAGCTTCATCCCAAAGCAAGTGGCAAGCCAGGAGCCTGCAGCACCACTGGCAGAGATATGCTCATTTTGAATTGACTTCAACTGGAACTCCAACTGAGTTCAGCAAGACAAACATTCTAATTTGGGAACATCAACATTGTTCGTTCAAAAATGTTAAAACAAAATATGTCAGCTTTCCAACACGTTATTTTAAAAAATGGTGAAATACCAGCACAGTTCCTCTGGGATGGAAATTGTGATTCACACTTAGCCTGTCCATAGGCAAAGAGAACCAGTGTGTGAGTGATACAGAAAAGGACTTTTTGAGCCAAACCAAGGGAAGGAATGTTAAAGGGCTTTGCTGTTCAAGACCTTCACTGCTGAAGGACACACCTGGAAGACAGCATCCAAAGAACCAAGTGATTGTGCACAATGCCACATGATAAATGATGGGGGCAGTTCAGATTTTCATAGTCTCTGGCACTTATATGCCACCACTGTACAGCCCCCTAAATACTTGTTTGAGGTGAGTGATAACGATTGAGCAGCCTAAGAGTGATGCAACATCCCTTCCTCACCCTCCCAAGTCTGCCAGTGAGGCAGGAGCCAATGGAACAGGGAAATTTTGTCCTTGATTGCTCCACAGAACACTCTAACCCTTGCTCTTGCTAAATTGTCAACTTCTGTCTCACTACTTGTATTTTCTCAGGGGTTTATAGATTTTATTGTTAGTATTTTAGTCTGAAGTATTTGGATAACTAAAACTGAGTAATTCCACATCTCTCTTCATTCCAGTCTTCTGCTGCAAGTCTTTAGTTACCTTTCTGCTACGACATGATCTTTCCCAGCAAGCTCTGCAGAAGAACAGTGGCTGTAGAAAGGATAAGATGCCATTTCTAAAACAGACTTTAAGAGATGCTGTTGAGGGTTGATAATTTTTCAGTCACCTTAAAGAATCTTTCCTTCCTGCTCTTCTTCATTCTCATCACTCCGGATTTAAATGTATTCAAGCCATGGAGAGATAAAAGAATGAATGTGATTGCAAGATTTTGTCTCCTGTGTCTCAAGCACAAGCGAGATTCCTCCTGAGCAAGGTTATTCTTTTCAGGCTGGGGAAGAATAAGGAGATTCTGTTTTGTTTTGTTTCACTCAGTATCCAAATGCCAAATAAGGAACTTCATATGATATCAACACAGGGATCCCAAGCACAGAATTTTAGGGTTTCATCCAACAGAAAAGGATGAAAGGGATGAACATTCTCGCAGCCATCACTTAGATGTGTGACCTGGTAATTTCCCTGCAGCTGGTGGGAGCCAACCTCCAGATCTCCTTGTTGCTTTTAATAACAGAATGAGGAAATCTCTTTGTAGCTAGAACTTTAGAGACAAAATGCTTAAACACAAGGAAGAGTGATCAGCTCCTTGACCTCAGGCCAGTTTGCAGGGTGGAGAATTAGGTCCATGCTGAGATCTGAAAGTCACTTAATGAAGCAAATAGAAAGGCACTTAGAGAAACAACTAGACTTTGCCAAGCTAAAATAAAGCAGTCCCAAGTGAAACTCGTGGAGTATGAATGATGCATTGGCATTGTCAACTCGATAGAGCATCCAGCATACTAAATTAAATACATTTGAGACAGAAGATGGTAAGAAACTTGAATTCAGGGAGTACAAAACATCATCTAATGTGGTGACTAAATTAATGACTTCATTTTACAACTGGGAAGACCTCACTGGATAACCTCATTTTATCTGATTTTTCAAGAGCAGGCACCATTCACTCTGACAAATTATGTGTAGGCACACTTGGGCAGGGCTGTAGCAAAAGATGAATGGATGTAGTGGATGGGTGGCCATGTGACAGCTCAGAAACCCTGGGAAGAGCTCTGGTGCCACACTATCACCTCAGAGGCAAACCCAAGGTCTCTGCAGCTCTGAAATATTGACCCACATTTAGAGCACTGTGTTGTATCACTGATAGTTACTAGTCATTATTAACATTATGTTTATTGGAAGGAAGATGTGTTGATATGAAGCTTCAATAACTGTGGCATTCACATTCTCTGAAAAAAACCCTTCACCCAGGATTTTTCGCCTCAGAAGCTGAGAGGCCTCAGAGAAAAGGAAAACAATTCTTTTCTCATTTGCTTCTCCTGTGTTGTGCTCACATGTGGAATGTGTTTGGGGACTGGTTACCCACAGGTGATTGTTCCATTGGATTCTGGTGTGAGTTGTTTTGACTCATTGACCAATCAGTGCCAAGCTGTGTCAGGACTCTGGAAAGAGTCACAAGGTTTCATTATTATCTTCTTAGCATTCAGTAAGTATCCTTTCTGAATTCTTTAGTATAGTATAGTATTCTTTAATATAATATAGTATTATAAAGTAATAAATTAGCCTTCTGCGAACATGGAGTCAAATGCATAATTTCCTCCCTGTCATGGGAGTCCCTGCAAATACAATAAATAACCTTTTGCAAAACCCAGTTGTGCTCAGTTGAGCTGCCTAAAGTTGATCACACAAAGTTTATTATTTGGCCTTTGGATGCTGAGTAAAACAAACCACATCCAGGTGCCATCTCAGTTTTTCCAGTGTGACTCCCAACTTAGACAGGAAGAAGACTAAAACTGTGTGTAATAATAACAGTGCTGTCCCTTTTTGACATTGTTGTGAATATTAATAACTAAACAACATTGTATTGGGCATACAGAACAGCACTTTGCAACCTGCAGAGGGAATAGATTGCCTAAAGATGGTAATTCAGGAAGATAAATTTGGATCTCAACTAAAGGGCACCTCAGTAATGTAAATGGTAATGCCTCTCTCTGTGGATTTTACCTTTAAAGAGTACACATTTCCAATTTCTCTGTCCCTCTATAGACTGAGGAATATGCATTAACATATAGCTTCTTTTTGTTCCCATCAGATGCTCACTCTCAGAGCTGCTCTAACCAGGATTGTAGAGGAACTAAATTAAATTTACATATTTCAGAATATATTCCAGCTGTTGGTTTTTGTTTGGTCGAGTTTTAATTCAAGTTAACTTTCTAGAACCAAGCCAGTCAAAAAGAAAGAAAATAAAAAAGGGGTCGGTGTAGCAGCAAATCCTTTGCATTGAAACATCCCTAATGTAATAATCTAGACCTCAGTCCAAATGCTGATCCAGGATTGTACTGTCCCAGTGGGGAAACTTTAGCAATATTACAGAAACCATGGTGAAAATCTTGTGAAAGGGAGAATATCTCATGTGCTGAAAAAGGCAGAGTTGCTCCAGGCTTTGAAATGATTGCTCTTTCTACTTTTTAATATTAGAAATATCCAGGACAATGCAGCAATTTATTTCTTTCTACTGCTGTAAGGTGGAATATGAAAATCTATCAATGCCCTGCCTGCAAATTTCTCGTTTCTGAACCTCATGTCAGTTCTGTATCCAATGAACACCTTTAAGTTTCACTACTAACAATGATAAAAAAATACATGTTTCTCTTTCATAGTAATTGTGAGCTTACAAAACTGTATATAAAAAGAAATACATTCTTGTATTTCCTATAGTAAAGAAAATGTCATTTAAATTCCAGAGAAATAACAGTATTTTTTTTGGTTTGTTTTGAAATGGAGTTAAAGTCAGGGATTGTGCCCTCAGTAGAGCAAAGAGACCAGCTACTGCAGCTTGCCTTTGACATCCTTCTCAAAAAGTCAAGGTTTAACCTCCAGGATTTTATTTTTTTGTCTTCTAGACCCTTGATGAGGGTTTTTATCATTTACTTTCCTCTGCCAATACGGTCAAAGATTATTAATGGTGATGTTAGCAAGAGATAACATGCAGTGTTCGAGTTTGGGAGGGTTTTCTTGTCTTGGGAAGGATTTTTGCTTCCGATAATTGTTTTAAATTTGATAATTGTGCATTTCCTGATTCACTTGAAAACATAATAGAAGAGCCTGAAGTGTTTTATTTTCTTTTAATTTACATGAATGGGTAGCCCTAGACACTGCTTTAAAATCAATAAGCTGAAAGAAGGACAAGTAAGGCAGGAAAGGAAATAATTGAATAATCCAGAGAGATGGATAGCAAGGCATAGTGAAGGCCTTATGTTATAAAGTTACATTTATTTTGGGCAGTTATGACTAACCCGGTGCTGAGTAATAGGATAGGAGGGAAAACAGGATTTCTCCTGGCTCTGTAGTGTTGACAGGCAGTACTTGGACTTCTTGGAGGTGTATAACCTGGAACTGAAAGTCAGAATTTTCAAGGATATTCTTAGAACTGAGCACTTAGTCCCAAGGGAAATTCCTGACTCCTCATTGCTTATTATATGCTTGTTCAGCTCCCATTTTTCCTTGTGCCAAATCAGAGATTTTAATCTCTATTCTAATTGCAATATATCCTTGATTTAATCAGCAATCATATGGATTATACAAGGCCAATAACAATCTTGAAGATGATCAGTATTTTGGTCTTGATCTGGCAAAAGCATTAAGAGGAGTCTTACCTTCAGCATGGACACAGTTTCCATGAAACAAGCCTGTTGTTCCTGCACACATTTGCTCTTTTGGAGGCAGCAGCAGCAGCCTCCAGGGCAGGAAAAGCAAGGGAGAGAGCAGGAAGCAAGAACAGTGCCTGGGAGCACCATATAAAGCAGCAGTCACTGTGGGTTCAGAATCTGGGAGCCCATCTGCCACCAGGCAATGACCTGATTCCTCTCTAGCATATCCAACTTGCTGTATGATTTTGAAAGGCATGGATTATTTTGGCAGTTTCTGACCTGCTTCACAGAAAGCTTTTTGCAGATCCAGACACTGAGAACAGGAGAGTGCTCTGCTGAGACTGGAACCACTCCTACAGCAAAACTTGCTAGGTAGTCTACTTTTGGAAAACCAAAAAAAACCTGTCACTGTTTGAAATGATTTTTCACCATGAAATTGTTGAAGAGTGCTGTGAGGTGATTGCCCAGAGCTGCCCATCTTGGCCTGACAGTAAGGTGCAGCTCTGTGCTGGTGGAGCCAGACCTGGGGACTGCCAAGGAAGGACCAGCAGAGGAGCAAGCTGGGCTAAGGGCCTGCAGCAAAGTAACAGAGCCAAGATCAAATGTGAATTACCTGGCCTGGTGCTACTCACAGGGATTTCTGGCTCTGAGAGTGATTTCTGACTCTGTCTCTGCAAAGCCATGGGTGAGAATGAATAGCTTCACTGAGGTCTTGGTGTAGATGAAGAGCTTCCCATGTCAGAAGCTGAGATTTTGTGGGTGTCAATCTAGGCTATTAATCTGTTGGAAAGAGAGAAGAAATCACACAAAAGGACTGAAAAGAAAAGGAAAATTTTTCTATGTGTTTCTGGAGTATTTAATTGTATAACCTTTGTGCTTCTGCTTTGAAAAGGAGATAGGATACAGCCTGGCTCTGTCACTGAGCTTTAAAAATATTTTGATTTTAATCTCTGTACTGTCCTACCTAAAAAATAGACTGACTGACAGAAAAGAAAGAGTCAAACTGCAGGACTTTGAACTGCAGCAATCATTACTGTATCAATATAACAAGAGATGAAACTAGCAGCACTGAGAAACACAGAGACAATTATGAATAGGCTGGTGTAGGTATGAATTGTGCCACAGATTCCAGCAAGGCTCCTAACAAAGGTACAACAGATGAGGCACAGACCAAGGCACACTTACTTAAAGGCACTAGAATTGAGAACAATTAGGAGATGCAGCCCAGCATATCCAAGGCATTATGTTATTTTCACAAAATGGGCTTAAATGAGAAGGGAAGGATACAAACCCACAACCTTTTCTTTCTCTCTTTCTTACTTTTGGGAGGTGAAAGAGCACTGCCTTATTGCAATTGCCATTTCCAAGCCTGGTTAAGTAAACTCCCTCTAGTACAAAGGGTGAAGACCATGAAGACTAAAGTGATATTTCATTGTTAACAACAATAACTGCTCCTTGCTCCCTGACTATTGAGTCAGGAGATGCTAATTCATATCTCAGTCACACATTTCACTCCAGCAATTTGTCCATCCTGCTCTGCAGCAGACAAACCCAGAGTCTGCAGAAAAATCCAGCCAGCTGTGCGCATGCAGTGAGGCTCTGTGCTAGTCTGTGCTGGAATGCTCTGGATGGTTCTCCAGGGATGAAGCCTCTGGATTTCTGCAGAATTTATCCTGTGAGTTAGATATACAATGGGAGGCCTCTGCATGTCAAAAGGTTTTTAAAAGGAGTTCAAATCTGTGTTATTGTAATGCTTCTTTTGTTGATTTTTTTTAGATTATCACCTCAAATTTGTAGTAGGGCTCAGGGTCCAACAAAATCCAACATGTCAGAGCAGTGGGACAGCAGAAAGACAGGGAAAACCTTTCCTATGGACATTGATGGAGGGAAATCCAGAGGGAGAGTCTTGGGAATAACTTGAAAGTTTTCACTCCAAGTCCATAGATTTAAACAGAAGAATTTCCAGGTGACAGGAAACCACTCCAGGTGTTAGGCATGCTGATGACTTACCATCTCCAGATGCATCCTGCCCTGCCCTCAGCTCTGGCAGAGGCAGAAGGCAAGACTACATCAATTTAGTGGTGACCCAGTTGCTGATCTGATGACATTTCTCCATAACTGAACTTCACCATCCCTCCGCAGGTCATTTCTCTGCTGTTGGTGGCCTTTCAAACCATGTCTGCCCTCTGTTTTCTAGGTGGAACAAAATCAGAAAGACCCTAAGAAACAAGGATCACAAACTTCTTCCCTGTGTGCTTGTCCTAGACCAGGGCAGAGTGAACTCATAGGCACCTTTAAATTGCTCCAAGATGAGCACAGTGGCAGCTTGTTCTTTCCAAAGTTAGCTGTGCTGAGTTGCTCTTTTTTCTCTAACAGGAAAAAAGTGTTGCTCATTGTCAGTGTTGTTCATTGTTAGTGGTACAAAAGCTCATCTCAGAGCTCTGGCAGCTTTTGCAACGTTATCACAATTTTTCATGTAACTGGTATTTGGTTGCATAAGGTAGGACTACAGTAGGAGCAGTGAAGTTTTTAAAGCACAGACTCCTCTGGTATATTGGCTCTTTTGACCTCCTTTACACAGTCTAGTCTTACCTAATGGAGTTTTCTGGGTGCTCAAATATGAACATTTTTTATTTTAAAAAGTGAAGGAAGAACATTTCATTTAGAACTGAATGTGTGGGCTGGTACCAGAGCTGAGAAATAAATCATTGTATTATTGTTGTCATTCTCCTTAGACCCAGGAGATTTAGTGTGTAAGCTGTATTTTAAAAGTTAACAAATTTTCATACGGAAATATAAGGTAAGATGTTTAAACAACTTTAACACAAAGAACTGTTTAGAAGTATTATTCAAAGCATTATTGATGGAAAAAAATTATCATTGCCCACAAAATAGCTCCTTGGAAAATATTTTCCCCTACTCTGGAAGCATGAATATTGAACATCTTTTATCATAATCAGCATTTTTGTCCCACCATTTTGTTGAGGAACAATCACCTTAAATTCTGAATGATCCAATTCTTGTGCCCGTTTCTCATATCAGTCTGGCATAATTACACTTGCAGAGTGATGAAAACACAGCTTTGTGAGCTTATTGTCTCTGAAGTAATTGTTATTTACCCTGGGATATAAAATTTGAATCACATCCTTTCTGACATAGACCTGCTCACCCACAATAGGAGACTCTGCAATCACAAGTGAATAAACAAATCTGATGGTTAGTCAGAGGAACCAAGCCTCCAGCTCCAGCTTTGTGTCTCATCTTCATTTCCCAAAACCATTCTAAATACAGAAAAAGGTGTCAAGTTACCAGCATGCTGAAAATAGAAGCCCTCAAAGCTCCAAGTCAAAAGAAACTACAAACTCGAATCAAGTGGCCTTGTGACTTCCCTTCCAGCCTGGCCCATCCCAAGACAGAGAGATTTGGGTCTCCTAATACTGCAGGTTTTGGGACTACAATGGGACAGTAGCATGAGTTATAAAAACAAAGCTGTGTGTAGTAATGGGAGACAATTTTTTTTTTTAAATACAGTGCTTAATAGGGCCAGTGGAGTGATGGAATTATAGCTGGCACAGTTCCTAGCAAGTGTTTACTTTTACAAGCCAAGTGGTTTTTGTTAAGACAAATTGTGTCAAGCAGCATGTTCAGCCCACATACTTGTCTGTTCCCTGAGGATACCAGGGCTGGCCTTGATATCCAAACGAGGTCAGAAGAAAATTTCCATCTCTACACTATCTTGCTGCTTTTAAGAAGTGAAGAAGAGAAAAAGGGACAGCCACAGACTTCCCAGGAAGAGGGGCTTGTGTGGCTTCCACCTGGGCCAGCAAAGGTCCAATGTGCAGATCTGAAGAGCCCTCTGTGTGCAGCCTGGGGAGCCTGGACAGTGCAGCTGGAGCTGGTTTGCCAGAAGCCTCCCTGGAAGGTGAGGGACACACAGAGCGAAATCAAAGCTGGCCAGAAGGGACTCAGAGCTTTCAACAGTAACATGAGATTGCCAAGGACATAGCTCTGGATGACACACCTAGGGTTATTTTAGCAAATGAGTGTCTCCACTGCAATGTGGATGCTCACAGAGATGCAGCAGCCTGAAGGAAAACAGCGTGACTCGATCGCAGCGTTATGGATAAGATAGGTGGTGCTGAATTGTATAGCTGCATGAGTCACAAGGTAAACTAT
Organism: Loriotus luctuosus; assembly: GCA_035582745.1. Lineage (NCBI taxonomy): Eukaryota > Metazoa > Chordata > Aves > Passeriformes > Thraupidae > Loriotus > Loriotus luctuosus. The sequence continues at coordinate 59,525,468 of JAWWEY010000055.1, read as the reverse complement.
CCCACATTGCTCCTAAAACAGCTTCAACTTCATAATCAATCAGAAACACTTTTCCCCATTTCCTATTCTCATTCTAACATAATCTGTAATAGAGCACTGAAGCCTCAATCAGGAAAGCACCAAGCACGGAACAAACAAGGGATTGTTACGATGCAATGTTTGTAACAGCTCTTCCCCAAGTGCAATTTTATGGGCAGCAAAATGCTACAATCAGGACATAGAATCTATCAAATAAAACCCAAGTTAGGAGAAAACAGCCTAAATGTGTTTTCAGCAAAAGTACAGGAAGCAATAGGGTTCTATTAAAACTTGCCTCACAAAAAGTAAGCAGGAATGAAATGAATCTGTTGGCTGTGTGATGAAGCAGTCCAAGACATCTTTTGGGATAATGAATTAGCACTCCTCAGTGCAAATCATAATAAATTCTTATGTGCAATAGCACAGGCACAGCTGAACTGAAGAATGGCTCAGACACTGAAATATTGGCCCTTCCCAGTCTCTTCTCTTGTTTTGAAAATCAGTTTAAAGACTGATTGATTTTCCTGAACAACAGGCAGGTTGCAGGCAGACAGCTTTCCCTACTGTTTGTTTGGCTGGTTTTTAATAACATCTTTTTATTTTTCCTTCCTTTTTATTCACCATCTACAGGGCTGCTTGGGCAGAGGAAAAGGAGCAGTGTCCTAAGACATTTCCTAGCAAGGAGGGGCCATGTCCTGGAATTTGGGTTGGATGGTTATGTGCAGAAGTTGCTCCTCTGTGTGTGGGTTGCTATTTTTCTTTCTTTATGATAGCCAGACTGTTTTAATCTTTTCAATAATAATAATCATGTGTGCAAGGAAGGATATTTTTTTTGTCTATTGAAGCAGCTGGACAGTAATTTCAAGGAGAGGGTAAAGGAAAGGAAATAGCTTTTTTATAGAGTTCTTGATACAATTTCTATGGTAATAACACTCAGATTGCTATGTTTGACAAAGAATGTGTGTATATATATAAATGTATGTGTGTGTGTGTGTGTTTGTGTGTATATATACATGGGGGGGAAACACAGGCAGGGCAGGAAAGGTGGTTAAGGAGAGTGATGAATTTCAAATGCCTGGCTTAGTCTGAGAGGGTGGGAATAGGTAAGACAGAAATTGCAGGCTTGACTGATTTCTTGCCTGGATACCTGACATGAGAAGCAGTGTTGGCTACAACCCAGCTGATGGGACCATTTCACAGTTTGACTGCAAGCCAAAAGAGCCTGTTGGGTTTCTGTGCTCCATTTGGTTTGTTGCCACAAACAGAGAATACAGCAGCCAGCAAACACCCAGCAATGCTGACCTCCCCTCTGCAGCTGTTTTATGGCTGCTTCAGCAGATGGGGGCTTTTTGGTGTAAATGTAGAGAGGTACTGGAATGATGGAATAATATTTTCACTGTTTTGTCACACAAGCATATTTGGAGGCATATGGGGGATGTGATCTGGTTCCTCCTGTGTCTGTGATGTCTTAATTTATTCAACATCTGCTGAAATGAAGGGTGAGATTAATTTTGCTGAAGTCTAAATGCCTGCCAGGTATTTCCCCTGGACTCTTTTCAAGCTTGCTGGACAGAATTTGGCATTTTTAGCGAGCAGATAGTCTTGATCTCCTTAAGTGTCCCCTTGAGTTTAAGTGAATTATTCAGTGTCTTTTTCTCTCCCCTTGACCTCTCAGGGTGGTTAGATAAAGAGCCCAGACATAAATGTCTGTGCTGTAAACAACTTAAATGAGATCCCACCAGAGATGTCTGGACCTGGCAGAACCATGATGCATCCATAAGCATCACTCCTGCAGTTAGTGGCAGCCTTGTCTCCCCAGTGAAATGCTTACAAGAGGAACTGTTCAAGAAGACTTTTCCTGGATCGTGGCAATAATACCTACCAAAAAAAAAAAAGTGGGAATGTAATGGGCAATGCTTTCTAATTACTAGAATAATGCTAATAATACTAATATTAATGCTAATAATAATGTGCCTTGGCTTGCTATCTTCTCAGTTTGTTTTTTTTTTCCTGTAACAAGTCTTTATTTAGATCTTCTGTCACTATGAACTGAGAATGACAACATTTTGTTTACAGAACTGGAGACACATTTAAAGGAGAAAAACAAACCCACTAACACTCAGAATATAGTTAAATCTTCTGATTCAACTTGGTTTTATATCTTTTGTGGAGGGTGAATATGGAGAGAGCATCTGTGCAGGACTCATGTACAACTTCATGCAAAAAATATTATTTCTCCAGGTTACCACCAAAAAGAGATACTATTTCAGTGTCTTCATTCCCATCTTTTAAGGGACATTTTGTTCCCTTTTGATTGCAAATGCATTTCAGAGATGTTTCAACTCTCTTTTCTGCCCTTGTCACTTCTCTAATCACCAAGACTTGTGGTCTTTTAGGCAGCTGCCAGACATACAGGGCAGGAGCAATGAGATATCATCATGCTTACTTCAGGATGAATCTCTTATGAATAAAGAAGGATGTCAGAATTCCAGGTTTTATATGCTGTTCTAAATAGCTTTTTCAGAAAGCAAGACTAATTCCTATTATAAGATTATTTACGTATTATGTTATATTGAAAAAGTGCCTGAGAAAATCAAGCCCCATAATTTTCAGAATGTAATTTCATTCTGTTTCCATCTGCAAAGTTTTCTTCCCCTTTCCCTGAAGTGAAGGGAAGAATCTGCACAGGTGTAACAATCACTTTATTTCTGCTTCAGCAGAATTTCGATTGCTGGGTTTTGTGCACCCCACAAATGATGTCAATGGGGTCACCTGTGTTTGATCATTAGAGGGAATGCATGTCCTTATCTGCATCCCACACTTGACTAGAAGTGCAGGCCTCCTCATCAGGCTGGAAGTGATTAATTCAGCAGGAGCATCCTTTTCTTGATGTCAAGGAAAGAAAGGTCAGTGCCAGCAATTGCTGATTAAGTTTAGCAAAGTGAGGAAAGAAGATTAGCAGGATTGAGCTTTGTCACCTCTTGCTTTTTGGTTCAAGTCTTCAGTGAATGAAAAATCATCTGTGCCTGATTAGAATTCATGTCTGTCAGAACATATTTCAAAGAGACAGTAACTTCTACATGGCTCAGGCTGAGGTAAGTCTGGAAAATTCACCTTTCTTTACAGAGAGTTCAGCAAAGACAAATGAACATTGATGAGACTGGAAGATTATTGGTTCAGAGAAACTTTTCCTGGAGTTTAACTGCAGCCAAAGATTCTTAAGGATGCTGTAGATTTTGACTGCCACTTCTCTACTACCTTCCATGAATAGCTTATGAAAGTGGTACAGAGAAATGTTTCTTTAACGATAGCTAGAAGTCCAGGCTTCTTTTTATTTAATTTGATTTTTGCCACTATCAGGGAGGTGAGCCCTGGTTATTTCATTCAGGAAACAGCCACAAATTTTTTGAGGAGTGTGAAAAGTGCACTAGATCCCTTAAAGAAATAAAGCTTATACAAGAGGAGGAAGGGGAAATATCAGCAATATTAAGCCTGCAAAAGTCAAGCTCATTTCTCATGGTCAGTTGTATAAGAGTAAATTTTGGCACAATATTTTTAGGGCAAATATGATACACAGGAGGAGTGGGCATGGAAGCCAGCCTATCTAAGATAACCTGCTTGATACTCAAGGGATTTATTAGCAAATTGCACAGCATGAGAGACTGTTGCTGTTGTGTTATTGTACCTTACTTTTATTAGGTATTGACTGATTGCAGTGTCAGTTCGTTGCCTCTGAAGAACAAAGAAATTGGAAAAGAGAGGCAGCATTCTGCTTTTCTTGAAAGAGGTCTCATTTTCTGTCTGTAGGTTCTAGGAATGTGAACAACAAAAGAAAAACGAGAAAATTGAAAAGGGCAAGACAACATCTTAGTTAAAGTTCCATGTGTAACTTGTTAGTTATTTGTACAGTTTTACTTACAGCAGTCGTAAAGTGCTGAGAACAAATCCCAGAGGATAAACTCCAAAGTATTCCTTAAGGAATTCTTGACCTGACTTAGAGGGGCTGCAATATCTCACAAGCTGTACATGTGAGAGTGAATTCTATGTATAAAATGTTAAATGGGAAATAAGATATTTCAATGCCCTGAGACAGACACTTCCAAGCAAGTCTACAGCCCTGGTACAGCCACCACATCACTCATCTTAGAGGAGCTGCTGATGTGATTCCCTTCCATTGGACAGGAAAAGCAGTCATGTGTCCTAGGGCAGAAGCAGCAGTGGTGAAGGAAGGAAAGATTTTGACTGCTACTCCCATGCATGAAGTGCTGGTTCCCATAATCATCTGGAAGGTATGTGCCAGGACTGCTGGTAGTGTTGTCATGATTTCAGCCTGGAGCATTTCCCTGTGCTCCTGGGAACCTGCAGACAGATCAGAGGTGGGAGCATCTGGCTACTGACAGTCAAAGCCTGTTTGACCAGCTCTGGGCACAAGTGATGTGACCTCAGCAGGAATAACAAAACAACCTCTGAGAAGTTTGGGAACCAGACTCAGACAAAAGGTTCTGGGAGCCAAAACTCTGGAGAAATAATTCTTTTTGTTTTAGCAATTTCTTTACTCTTTTCCCGTGCCTGGGACTGTACTGTTGCACTTTATATCAGTTTGCCTCCCCTGTGTGTTTTATAATTCAGTTGTTCACAGACACATAACTCAGGTAACCAGGTAGAATGAGTCACTATTCACCATTGGCCATGTCCAAATGCCTGATTCCATCTGTTATGAAAAAACAGCTGTGAACAGGAGAGCTGCATCAGTACTACCATAAGGCCTTAAAGGAATCTCTTTCTCTTGGCAACACAAAAAAAGAAGAGCTTCTTACTGCATTGTAGAAATCTCTACATTTGGAAACTCACAAAGTCAAAGGTACATGCAGATTGCAGAAACAATGAGACAAATTCACAGAAGAATGCTCCCATCAGTCTTCCCCCATTCCTTCTCTCTGCTCTCTACCTTGGCAGGAACTTTGGGCTTCACTCTGAGAAGTCAAAGACTTCCTTTCAGAGAACAACAGAGAAGGAATAAGCAATTCTTGTCTTGAATGGCTCTCTGCACTCAGCTGTCTGTGAAAGGATGTGCAACCCTTCACAAGATGGCAATTGCATTACCTTAGAATTCCTGCTTTGAAATAGACACAGCATATTTAAAGCTAAATCTAACCTTCGGAGCAGTACCTTTCAAAGTAATCAGTAAATTAACAGTGTATCACTGTGCTTCCTATACTGGAATTTTGTAATTCTTTGAGCCCCTTTTTCCCAAATTTCCCCTTATTTGTCTGCTTTGAGCTGAGAACGTGTACAAGACTTAGCAGGGTGGTGGCCTGATGGGAATGCTGATCTCTCAGAGAGCTAACAACAGTGTTTGGATCTGCCTGTCTCCATGACTCAGCCACTGATTCTAAGTTATTCCCCTCTGAGGCCCAGAGGCTGCCAGCTCCAGTGCTTTACTGCACATGCAATCTCACTTGCACCCTCTGGCAAGCTCTGCTGCCAAAGGTCCCATTTGAGGATTCCACATTGGTTTCAAGGAGATATTTCATATTTAAGTTCATCTAAAGCAGCTAGTAAAATGAGATTTAAAGAGAGAAAGACTATCCACTCCATCATGATTTTTTGTTGATTCCACTGCTCTACTTTGCCCCTAGAGATGCTACCTCAGCAGTGCCAACAGGATAATTCCCTGCTTTCTTTGGCAGGTCATATGGTCTCTCCAAAGTGTGCAGTTATCAGCATGGCAAAGTGAAAGGGAAGCAGAGCAGAGAGAGACTTCAAACATCAACCATTTCCTTGTTTTTCTAGTCTAGAAATGTCTGTTTTCAGAGACTGCAAGGCAGAAAAAGAAGCTGGCAGAGAAGGTTGTGTTTGTGGTTGGTTCACCCACAGCAGCAGGAAATAAACATCAGCCACCATACCTGAATGTCCTTTCTCTGACAGTGTGATAGCATTCTTTTACAGCAAACCCAGAACCAATGCTGAGAAATGTTTTGTCTCTGAAATCTTCCTATTCTTGAAAATAGACCCATTGGGATTGGAAGCTGAACCTGTGGTTTTCACAGCCATTAGGTGATCACTCCTGGAACTTGCTGCTAGGACATCCACAAATTCCTCACACGCATGATTTACCCCACTGGGACAAAGCCTGCCCAGTTCTGAATAAAAGTATAGAAATAGACATTATTTACCTGGGAGCTGGTCAGGATAGAGCTCATTTTAGTAACTTTCAGCTCTCCAAAACCTACGTGGTCTGGTCTCAGTTAGCCCTAAGAAAACATTTCCATTGATAATTCCGTGTACCTATGATTTTTTTTCCTGGCAGTTCTTTGCTTTTCTAATCCTTTTCTACAGTGGTAAAAAGCATTTGATCTGCTACTTATTTTAGAAGTTTGGTACATGTGCAAGGAGAATAGATTGTAAATCAGCACAGGATGCTGTTCTCCCCAGATGAATAGCCCTACGTAAATGTAAGGAATCAATCAATATTTGCTAATCTACTTTATTTATGTGGTGAATCATCTTGGACCCTACAATTTTATTTTAAAGACTAAAGAAAGCCAGCACTTTTAATATGAATTTTCTTTCCCAAATAAGTTCCATTTAAAAGAATCTCATGAAGAAGTTTCTAGTTTGAAGCCATCCAGCTGTAGATTCCTTGTCATGCAAAGTTTTAGGTAACAATAAAACATAATTCTCCATTACTGCTACACTTATACCTAGTTTGACTTCCTGTACAAGCTTTCAAGCATGTGCCAAGCGATTTATTGGGATAATATAAATGAACCTTAAGTGAGATGTTCTTTACCAGCTGCTAACAGCATTTATGCATTTTTCATCTCAGAAATTATGTAGGTAAAACATTTCACGTGCTTAAGAAGTTTTTAGTAGGCCTATCCAGCATGTATAAGGAATTTTTAAAAATCAGTAAATTTTAAATAGAAGAAAAAATAACATCCTATGAAAATGTAATTTGCATAAAGGATTTTTTTTTCCTCTCCAGTGGTTTTACATTCCACAGCCTATGGAGTTCTTTAAACAGGAAAGGAACAGATTTTCTTGGTCTTTCTGGCAGCTCCCTGAAAATGAATTCAAAACATAACTTAAACCTCTGAACACTTCAGTGTTGCCAGCCAGATGAATGAGCACTGCAGCAGGATGCAACACCTGCAGATGTATTCTCCCAAGTTTGTGGCTGCCTTCCACAGAACAAACATTGTGAAATCGCTTCTACAGGTGTCCCACAGAATTCCTGTTATCCCAGCTCCCCTGCCTGTGGAAAATACTCCACACCACAGCCCAGGCTCAGACACTGCTGTGGGCAGGGCTGCCAAGGTTTTGTCAGGGTAAAACGGGGTAAAACAGTGCCAGCCAGTACAACCAGCCAGGCAGGAGGAATATTCACCTCCCTTCTGTCCCACTCTTTGTCTGGGGACATAAGAAGGCTCCAAACAGCCAGGACAGCACCCAGGACCTTGATCAGTCATAGCCTGGGTGACAAGAGCAGAAGTTTTTTCCTTGGGGTGGTGAGCAATCACAGAAAATTAGGGCTGTGAGGGACCTCAGTCTAATAACCAGTTTATTCATCTGCCCTAAGGCAAGATCTACTGAACTGCCCCAAAAATGAGAGATACTCTAACGTATTATTAAAAGCTATCAGCAACAGGCACACCACAACAACCAGACAATTTATTCCTGTGTTTTGCTCTACTTCCAGCTGCAATTATTACCAATGCATTTTGCCAGAAGCTTTACCACCATCTTTCTTATAGCAATCAAAGTTAAATTCTTGTTAAGAAATCCTGCTCATTGGCAGGAAACATTTTCATTTCCCTTTTCTCACTTCTGGAATATTTAAACTCTATTTCAGCAGAGCATGGAGATACCTGAAGGTTCCTCAGTGGTCCTTTTTTTTTTCTTGTTTGAAAAGATATTTTCTTTTAAAAGAAGTACCAGAAGGATTAGGCTACCACTGTAAGTCAATAGTCTCAGTTATTTACTGATAAATGTAGGGGATTCACAGGAACAATACTGGAGAATTAATTCCTTGTAGTTTCCTGTTTTCTGGATATCTTCCACCTGAGTCCAAAGGGTCGCCACCCTTACTGGGGAGGATGTATTTGTTCAATAGTACAAGATTGTTCACCTAAACAGTAGAACTGGGGAGAAAATAAAGGCGATGTTAGGGTTAACCACGCAGTGAAGGTGTGTTTAGCACAATCTCTGACATTAATGTACTTTATGAGAACCGTTCAAATGAAGGAATGCCTTAGAGTCATAATCTTAGTTTATATCTGCTTTTATATCATATATATATATATATTCTATAATTCATTATTTTCTCCCTATAACAAACCTATAATATTTGACTTCATAACTGTAAAACCCTATAAAATGTGGCTTTATAAAAGGAGACAGAAGACAATAATCAACACCAAACAGACAATTCCAGGGGGCAGAGTGATCCCACCTGTGACTGTGGTGCTTTGCAGAGGCAATAGATGAAGCAATGCCTTCCTACAGGCTGTAATTCCAAAAGAAGTACCAAAGCATGTCTGAGAACAGAGCACTTTATTTCTCTACAAACATTCCTTTGCAATTAAACACATTATTGTTTTAAGCCTCCACCTCTTGCATTGGGAAAGCTGTCACAATTCCCACTGCAGAGATAAGGAGGAACATAAAGAAGAGGTGGGAAATCAAGCAAGAATGCTACCTGTTGGGATCTCCTATGGCCAATAAAGTAATAAACAGCACAGCTGCTTGCAGCCAGTTGGAACTAGTTTGCAGTGACCCCTGCAATGAGAAGCAGAGACAAGGAAGTCAGGAAAGCAGAGAAACTGGAGGTTTTCAGCTGTCAGAGGAAAATAAATTGGCTGGCTCTACCCCTTTCCACTAAGCTGGTGAGTGGGCACATCTTGTGCTTCCCAGCCAGCCATGCAGGCTGCAGGAAAAGAATGGTTTGGGGACTTTCCATTTTCCCTCCTCAAAATCTTAATCTTCTGAATAATAATGCAGCATGTTTGCTGCAGAAGCCACGAGAAGGGAACAGAGAAAACTGCTGGTTAGAGACTGAGGCTGTTGGAAACCACCTGCTGAAAACGTGCATGAACACACTTCCTCATTTTTTATTCATGTGTGAAAAACATTTATTGCCACTGGAACTTTAAGCTGACACATCCTGTGATTAGTCTCCTGGGCTAAAAGGGTAAGGGAGTCAGCTTGTTCTATTACACTGAACATGGTGATTGAATCTTGTATTCTGAGCAGGAAAACTTGGTTGAACCAGTAGTTTTAGGGATAAAATCTTGATTAGAGCAATCAAGTGATGGCAACCAGTGAAAACCACGATTCTTTACAGAAGCCTGGCAAGAACTTTGCTTGAGCCACAATCAAGCCAATGCACCAAAGTGGTGTTTGCCATGCTGTGTGCTGCCTTACTCTGGAAGGCAAAGAACTGATCTCTGGAATCAGAGGATTAACAGAAAAGGACTTTTTTAATGGTATAAGAAACACAGAACAAGTACAAAAGCAGCATCTTGTTCATTAAAGTAAACACTTATAAAGATCACTTTTCAGTATGAAAGCAAAGCTTTCCACAGAACAGCAAGGATTGAGTGGGTTGGGAGAGATCAGAGGTAAGGGTGACAAGCAGTTGTGGCAGCAGGCAATGTGAGGCACTGTGTACTTTTTCCTAGGAACTGAACTGGAACTAACATTTCCTTCAGTGCATCACAGAATGAGCCAGAAATTCATTTGCAAAATTGTCTGAGCTTTTGAATTTGAGCATCTTTGGCTTCAACTGAAACAGACTTGAAGAGGAAGAAAACTCTAACAGCAAAGATGAGTTATTTCCACCTTGAGGTTCATACTAATTTTGTTTGCTTTTCTACCCTTTCTACCAATCCTGCTAGATATTAAAAATACCCAACACATTAAAAATGCAGTCCTTTCCACTGTGGGCTTTGGCATCTGACAATTCCCTCTGGAGACAGCCATGAGATGTGAAATTCTTGAGCTCAGCACGTGCCTAGTGAGAGGCAGAGGAATATGTCTGTCCTCAGTGGTGATCAAAAGGAGATGAAGAAGGGGGAGATGTTGACTGTGATGCTGCTTGAAGTGTGGATTTTTTCTGCCCTCCAGAAATAAAAGCCAAAAACTTTTGCTTGTTTATTCTATTACTATTCTAGTGAAGATGTGAAGAAAGATGATAAAAAACGTAAACTCGTAAATAATTCAGAAAAACACTTCTAGTCCAAGAGATACAATTTATATCATTTTAAGAGGAAAAAAAAGAGAAAACTGTCATAATATAATCTGATTCCTATCATCTCTCTCTTCTGTCACAGTTTTTGCCAAGGCTGAAACAAGCACATCCTCACAAAAATCTCTGTGCCCTTGATTTTAATATTTCTGGCTTACAGGATATCCACTCCAATCAACAGATAAATCATTCCAATGACCAATCATTCCCATGGTTGGACTGCTATTCTCTTTAAATTCTGTTTCTCACAATGAAATCTTAATCTGTGGTGTGGCAGTTTGGCAATATTTGGAGATGTTTGCAACGCTGTCACAATGACATTGGCTGATATTCATTATGCCCCTGACTGGAAGAAATCTCAGAAAGAAATGAGTGAGTAAGCAGTTTCTATGAGTCAGTATGAGCCAAGGCTCAAAGAAGTTCCAGGGGAAAAAAAAAAGTGAAGGCTTTTAGCTTTATCAGAACAAAATAAGTGATGCTGAGAAGCTGCCTGTGGCTCTGGATACCCATCATCAATATAAGAAGAAAGGTGCCTGCCAGCCTCAGGAACAGCAGCTCAAAACCTATAATGAAAGCAAGCAACCCCCAACGAGGGGAGAACTCCAGATTATCAGAAAGCTAATTAATTACTTTATTATAATATATTATTCTATATTATATTACACTGTAGTACACTGAATCTGCACAAGCACTCACTGCACTCAGAATCTCATGACTGTCAGCTGACAGTCCCAACACACACACCTGGATTCAATTGGTCAATGAATCAAAACACTCACATCAGAATCCCATCAAGCAAATTCCTTCAGGTAAATAATCTTCCTCAATGCATTCCACTTCTTTCAAAACACAGGCACAGTTAATGAGATAAGAATTGTTTTTTCTTTCTCTGAGGCTCAGAGAATGTGAATCCCAGAAATATCCTTGGGAAGTTGTGCCTTGCTTTTCTCTGTGAAGAGAAATATGGCTACAAAGGCCAAAGGGCACAAAGGGCACCTCCTTGCCCTAAAGTTGGGTGTCCAGGGAATATGCCCTCCCTCACTTGGCATGCTGAATATCTGGATAGCTGACCACTCACAGCACCTGACCTAGGCTAGAGGGAAAAATGAAGTAGTTCCTGTTCCACTTTCAGAAATGGCTGGAACAAAAGAGCACCTGTCTGTTAAAGTACAAGAAAAGGGCTTTGAGTTACAGTGAAAAGGCTGAAAGGCAACAGAAGTTGGTTTATGTTCATCACTTTTCATGTCATGTAGCCTTGTTGTAAATCTACATAAGGATTTGGGCTCCAAATTTCAGAACAACTTAAAAAAAGAAATAAACTACTAAGTAGGTAATCTAATGGTCATATCATGAACTGTCTCATAACCATTCCATAAAGGGAAATCTTAATTTAAAAAAAAACCCCAGGCCATCATATTAAACTTCTGTCTATATTGTGTTAGATTTTGCAGTTCAGGGGGGAAAAAAACCACCCTCATGGTCAGAGGTTGGAAGTAGATGATCTTTTAAGATGCCTTCCAACCTACCCCATTCTGTGATTCTAGGATGATTCTGTGAAAAACAACAATTGAAAACACAACCAAAGTGTATATTAAGACTCAGAACATAAGAGGACAAAATAAAGCCCCAACTTGTTATAGAATATGTGAAAAAAAAAAAAAGAAAGAAGACAGAGTTCCCTGACTTATGCCTATCAGGGGTGGGACAGAGGAAACAACACCCCAGAGTGACTCTGTATTTAATGTTTGTGACAGGACATATTGCTAAGCTACAAAAGAACCTCTGAGATTTTCAGAAGCATCTAATTGCCCTAAAAGTATCCATGAATTTCCTACAATGGAGACATTCTTCACCAGGAAGAACTGCCTCAGCTTGATAAATCAATATTGGATGACTTGGAGCAAATTGAGAAACTGAGCCAGTGAAAAACTGCCCAGATCAGGTGATATTTATTCAGGAGCTTAAAGCACTTCAGCTAGGGAGCTGCCATGAGATGTGATCTATAGTTCAGCACTGACAAAGTGCTGGAGGAATGAAAGGTGGCAGTGTGGCATCAACCTTAAACAAGGGCTCCCCGCCACTGCTAGAAATCACAGAAAAAATTCCCCACCAAAGAAGAGAACAAATAGTAAATATTATCTGTATGATCTATGTATCCCCATCCATTTTGTCCAGGGAAGACATCCATGTCACCCATCACATGGACACAATCTGTGCTCACATGCTGAGTTTGCCATCTTCCAAAAAAAGGTGGCGACAGAGCTCCTTACTGAAAGCTCGTCAGCCCTCTCTGTTGGGGAGGAAGGATTCCCTCAGAGACTGATAATGGTTTAAGAATTAGGAAAGAGAGCACTGAACTAAACACAGTGGAAAGGCACCTATCATGATGCTCCCAGGTTCAGTGCTGGGATCTTTATTCTTTAACATATCAATAAATTGCATTAAATGGACTAAAATGTAGTTAATGAGTTTTCAGATGAAACAACAGTTTCTGGATACTGAGATCACGTGTGGCCTCCAGCTCTGGCTGCTGTGAACTGCTGCAGAAGGATTGCATGGTGCCGACTGACCAAGCAATAAAATGGACAACAAAACTCCAGAAAAATGACTGTAAAGTAATGCACATGTGCAAAAACTAAAACAACCCCCCACAATCCCCATAGAGACCTTTTCATAGATTGTAAATGAGATGTTTTCATTCAGGCCAGGGCTATTCCACAAACTGTACATGCTGCTCTGGGAAGGCCAGCTGGATTTTCCAGTAGGTGTCAAACAGGCAAAAATAGAAGGTTTAGCCAAATAAATGTCTCATTGCTGACACAACTTGGAAGCTTTTCTCTCCTAGTCCCTCCTCTTAGTTCTTTCCTTCATTGCTGTCCAGCCTTCCCTGCTCTTTCCTCCCACATCCACTGATCCCAAGTGCCTGACCCCTCCGTCTGGCACTGCGACCTGATGGATCACCACGGACAAAAGCATTTCTTTTTGTTATTATTTCAGTGACCTTTCTGCCACTGCAGTAGATTGGCTTACTGTGTGTCTGGAGGAGCACCAGCAATGCACAGGCCATCTGGGGTTGATGAAGCCAGGAGCTGGGGGTGCAGAAGCTGAAAAGAAGGGCAGGACCTTTCCCTCTTGGCAGCAGCGAGCTTTTATCTTGGCTTAAGCTGTATTATGAAATCATAAGCTGGTGCTCATTTCTAAGCATCTGCTCCTGGCCCTGGACAGCAAATTACCTAAATTAATCTTTATTCTAATCCTGCACTGAAATAATTACACTCAATGAATCAGTCTTGGAAAGCAATATGGATAGTTACCTTCAAACAGTGTAGATAATTCTGTGAACAATGTCCCAGAAATTCAATAGCCTTCTCACATTAAGTCATCATTAAGTTCTCCCAGCACTTCTCCCTGTTTAACAAATCATGAGGAAACTTAACTACAGAAGGCTATTATAAATGTTATATATATGCACAGGTATTTTTGACTCTCACAATTTGTTCCTTGTTTGAAGGTGGAATACATCCATCTTTACTGCATTTTCCTCTTTCTGAGCACAGAAATAAACATGTTGCTATATTCCCAGCAGAAATGTTATAGCTGAACTCATACAGACATTTTGGAAATGATTTCACCATTATTGTGAAGTCCCATGTGTTGCAGAACTCGTCAAAGAATGAAATGCTTTAGGGATTAATTACAGGCTCTGAGTCATACTTTTATAGAGCTACCACAAAATGGCACCCAAGGAGCACTCTGAGATGAAACCATTTTAAGTTTTGAAATCTTACAGCCTGAGATGGCTCTACCTGGAGACAGCCTTTATGCCTCTGCCCTGACATATCAAATCCAAATTTGGAAATATGGGGGCCAATCAGTCAATGCCTCAATTTGGGATGAAGACAAGGCCAGCAAAAGAAAATGTCATTCACAGACATTACCTGCTCTTTCTTCAGGACATACAAATGCAGGAAAAAAACTGCATAAACTTGAATGTTTAAACTGATGAAATCCCAAGAAAAAAAGAGTCTCTGTTCATTTTTCTGAGAATAAGGCACCTTGCACTACTGTTACTGAGATAAACAGTGAAACTCAGGGGGTCCATGCACAAGGCTAAAGAAGCACAAGAAATGTGAACACATCCAACGCCAAGACTTCTGAGTGCCTGTGCTCTAAATAAAAATGAAACATTTAGCAGGTGTGCTAGCTCATCAGCTGCTATCAACACATTTTAAAGACAATCAGGTTTGGCCCACAATACAAATATGGGCTTTGGTAGGTTTGTGCTTGTGTGCGATATTTTTTTACCCTTTTTTTGCTCTGGAATTGCTATGACCACACTGATCAAAACACCTAGAAGCTTTATTTGCATTTTTTCTGGTATAGCCTGGCACAGAACTGGTCCAAACCATTTTAAGCTGTGCCACACCTCTCTGCCAGCAGCAGATCTGTATCCAGGTTAAGTGCAAATATAGCCAGGCCTATATACTTGATTTTTGTGTGAGCAGGAGGCCAGCAAAGCCAGGACACCAGCCTGTCCTGGATGGGAAGATGCTGGAATTTAAATGAGCATTACAATCCACTGCGGTAACCCTGAGGAAAATAACCATAGGCAGCAAACAGATTGGTTAAACATGCTTCACCTTCCTGGCCAAAGTGGAACTCTGGGAGTGCATTAATATAAACATTTGCATTTAATATAGCACCTTATCCTGGGAAAATGGTCATGAATAAATACAAACTGACTCAATACAAACCCAAGCACAAATTTTATTTGTCTAGTTTATAGTGAGAAAAACACATGATCCTGTATTCTGCTTTTCAAATATCCTCAGCCTGCAGAAGCCCAGACAGGCAGCTGTGAAGTCATGACAAATTGCTGCTACAAAACATGAGGAAGAGAGGGAGGGAGCTCAGGAGCACAGGAACAGCGCCTGGTGCACATCCTAGAGCTGAGATGATGCAGCTCTGCTCTGGCTCCCACCTTCCCTTTGACTTTGGATAAAATGCTGCCTCTCTCCAGCTTCTGTTTTCTCTCCTGATCCAAGGTACAGACGTTTGGTTGAAAGATTTCCCTGAAAGACCATTAGGGAAATGAACTAAATGTAACTAAAAAGTAAATTTTAGGTCTGAGATTCACAAGCAGCGGCAAACCCAACTTTAAAAAGTCTTGTCAAAGAAAACAGTTTTCCTGGTCATGAAGCACTGCTTAAGAGAGGCAACTGTTTGAAATCTCACTTTGCAGTTAATTCTCAATTTAATGAGACTTCACAAATCTGAACTTTAAAAAAGGGCATCTTTGTAATCTGGCAGTTCAGCATATGGGTGCTGGGGGAAGGAAAGCTATTTTGCATGTCTATAAAAGCTGATACCAGAAGCTGGCAGTTATGAAATGTGTTTCTAAACAGAGCAGAAGCTGTTGGTCTGATGGTAGGTTGTGTGGGGAGCAGGGGGAATATCCAGAAGTGAGTAGGAGGGTTCAGCCTGGCTTCAGCTCTGAGATAATCACAACTGATGTGAGGCAGGAGTGATCAAAGGCCAACACCAGACAAGAGCTGGAAAGAAGGTGTTGCCCATTGATATAAAACACATTTCTTCTTCACTCCCAACCTCTTAATGGACATACAATAATAACTTTTTTTAGTGGCCTATGGAAGGCTGGGGTGAAGGAATGATCCCCTGCGTGGTTTTTGACAGTAGCATTGTTGTAGCTTTGGTGGCCAGAGAAAGTGAAGCTTGGAGCAGAGTTAACATCATTCATCAGAGCAGATATAAAACATTTTCAAAGCACAGAGTCACCTGCAGAGTCTCAGAACCTGGTAGCATACCTGATTTTTCTAAATATATCAGCAAAGCCAGTAAAAAATGTTGTCTCTCCCTAGAGATCTTGCTTTTCTGAAAATATTGTTCAATGCTTTTCTACTATAACAAGTTACAATACAATTAAATTGTGCAAAAAAATGAGGTCAGGGGAAATTCTTGTACCAAGACTGAATAGAACAAGGGAAAGAGAAAAACTGCTGATGGACACATCAACTTTTTGCTTCTTAGCAATGTTGAAGGGACACATCTTTTGGAGTTTTGGTTCCTCATCTACTACTGGGTTCTGTGGATGTGACCCAAATGAGACAGAAAGAATAGTTATTCTTAGTAAAAAGCAGCCATGAATTTCAGAGAGAAATGCATTCTTAAATGAAATGAGAGGCCCCAGTCAGTGCTAAGCCAAGTAACTGCTCATTTTGGGTGTCAGTGGAGTTATGGCAGTTTGTCAGACAAATACGATTCTTCTCATTTCTCCAGACACTGCCTTACAAAACTGATTCAGGAATACAATGATTAACACTAGCAGCAGTCATTTAAATTCTTCTCTGACAGCAGCCACACAACATTTGCCATGCTGGCTGAATGATTTCCCACTGGGGCAGGGAGCCGAGTGACTGGGGTCAGAAAGTAAACCCGGGACACTAGAAAGCCAACAAGGGGAGCAAAAAATCTGAAGGAAAATGAAAAGTAAAAAAGTAAATAATTAGTAAAAACACAATCAAAATCATTCTGCCTGTTTTGTTACCTGCTGATCCCACCTCTTCCCAACCAATGCAGGAGGCACATGCCAAGCCAGTGTAACTGTATTGTGCTCAGGAGTGTGTTTATTCCCCTTGACCACAGCCCTTTCTCACTGCTGGAATTCATGCTATGAAGCTGGGTCTGACAGACCTCTGAAAAACACTTCCCTAGACAAGCAGAATGTGACAAGAAACCAAACTCAGTTCTGCTTTATGACTGATTTTCCTTTAACCTCTGTCATCTTTGAAGGAAATACCAGAGTAGCAAAAGTCACTTGCTAATGTCAAGCACCTTCTGAAAGTAGATTCTAAAACATGGCCTTCCAAAATAGTCCCAATCTCTGAAAACTGGTTTCAAACACTGCAGTAAAGCAGGCAGCCATCCATCCTCAGCTCTTGTCACAGTAACTCAGAGATGCACAGCCATGCTGATGTGTTGAAAGCCAGTGAGAATCCAGAGAAGGCCATCTGCATGCAAAGCTTGCTCTGTTTTTGCTGTCTCAAGTAAAGCCTACTTCTATTTTCTTAAGTGATTTTGGTTTGTGTGCCCATGTGTGGCTTGCAGTAGCACTTGCTTGAAACGGGCACAGAAGAAAAGAGGTCTCAAGCACAAGGCTGGAAAAATGCCCCTGAGCACAGCCACCCTTTTTGCTCCAAAAGGCAAATTTCTTAACAGTGTGGTCATTGCCAGGAAAAGATCATATTTTAGGACTTGGTATTTTTTGTACCTTAAAATAAAGAGCTTTATAAGCTTTTATATCCTGATTTCATCCAGTTTCTGTTCCCTCTCTCCTGGTTGTGCCTTTGCTGCTGTTCTTATGCCTACACCTCCTCCTCCTTTTCATTCCATTTCGTGACTATTTTCTCTGGAGCTCTTGAACTATATCTTCTTCTAAAATATTCTGAAAAGAATTTATTCTGAGAATAATTTATCTAAAATTTTGTGTTCTGTGCTTTAAAGTATGCTGGCCGTGCTGGCACAGGAGATTTCCAAATCCCTGGCTCAAAGACATGGGGATAAATGGAAAAGTTGTCAATAATAATGGCAAAACAATTCTAGTGTTCTGTGTCAGGAAGGAGGCTGCTCCAGAGAAGCAGGAATTGCCATCACTTTAAGGGACAACTCACATTGTATTTTTGGTAAGAAAAGGATCCACAACTGTCGTGGCATGACTGCACTAATCTCAAAGCAAGACAAAGCTGAATCATTATAATTTAGTCTCACAAAAAAATGCATTTCAGAGTCACCCTCACTGTGAACAACCCACATGCACTGTGTTCCTTCCCTGAAAAAAACACAAGTGCTCTATTATTAGCAAAGGGCAGCAGCAGAGCTGGGAGGGGAGCGCTGGCGGGGCTGGAGAAGGCAGCGCCTGCAGCTGAACACATTTGCTTGCTCTTCAGTGAGCCTGGCCAGGACTTGCACAGCTTTTGGGACTAGCAGCCTGAAGGGACAGGCTCCACAAAGCTGCAGCAGCAAAGCTGTTCTTGGGCTTATTTAAGCAAAATTCTTCCTCTGAGGCAGAGTCTGAGAACTCCCCACGGGAAACTTATTTACATATTTGAGTGATACCTCACTGGGTTATGTGAACACTTCTCAGGACTGTGAATCCTGTAGCTAGGCTAAATCTGGGATCTTGCCATGGTTTCTTAGCTTCTTCCCAGTTACAAGCAGAGAAAAATTCCAACTGATAAACTCTTTTAAAAGCAGCTCTTTTTTTTTTTTTTTTTTTTTTACTGGTGAGGGAGAAAGAGGAGCAAGATGGGCGTT
>JAWWEY010000055.1:59449528-59495704 GCA_035582745.1 Loriotus luctuosus | reverse complement strand
CTGCCAATAAAGGAGATCTCTGTGGAACCTCACACAGCCTTCTCCTCTCTCTCCCTGCGTCTGCCAAAGGCACTTAGCAAGCAAAGAGCTGAAACCACAAATGAGCTGATAATCACTACAGAGCTGATATCACCTAAGGGCTGAGCTTGCTAAGGTTGCCTGTGGCTCTGGAGCCTGCCTGAGGGGCCCAGACAGGTCGTGCTAAACTGGACTTCTCTGTTTGGGACATCCATGGAAGCCATTTCTGGGGAGACCCCAAAGGACCAGAGCCACCTCACCAGACATCCCTGGAGGGCTTCCACCATGTTATAAATGAATGCTCCGATTTAATAATTAAATAAATTTATTAAATGATCAAAAGTATAAATTTGGAAAAAGCCACAAGCGATTTGACCCTGAGCCAGGCCGTCGGTGTTGGGGAGACTCAGGACTTGGCCTCTATCTCACCAGAGTCCCTGTGGGTCTCCCAGGGTCAGTTCTAAGGGGTCCATTTTTATACAGTGTCTCAGGCTTTGGAAGGGGGTCTTCTTTAGCATTTCATCATGTTTCCTGGAACTGGTGAAAAATTGCTAGAATCCTGTCAGGTGAAAAATTTCCGGGAATGTCTCCTGGTGGGGTTTAGTCAGATGAGCAAAATCCCTTGGAATGTACATTTCTGGAGACAGTGTCTTCTTGGTGTTTGAATCTTTATCACTTAACCTGTTGCTATTTCTAAAGCCTAATACAAATGCCTCCTGCTGGGGTCTTGTCAGATGAGAAATCCTTGGGAATGTACATCTCTGGTGGCAGTGTCTTCCTGGTGTTTTGAATTTCTATCACTTAGCTTGCTTGTTGCCCGACACTGGTTTTAGTACACAAAATGCTGTGGTTTTTAGTTTCATTTAGCACAAATTATTTTATAACATATATTACATATTACACACAATAACCTGTGGGACTTTTAGTCCTGAGAAGAAAGAGCCCCTCCAGTCCTTTTCTTTTGTCCTTGTTGGTAGAGCCAGGGTCCAGAGCCAGCCAAACGGAGCCCACGAGGCTCTCAATCCCACAGAAGCACCACAGTTTCCATCATGAGGCTTCTCCCTGTTACAAATTAATTAGCCAATTTGATTAATAAGGAGAATTTATTCCATAATTAAAATACAATCGTAAAAAGGCCACAAGCAAAGATCAGATCAGCGCTGACCCAGGCTAACAGCGTCGGTGAGACAGGGAGGGCATTCTGGCTCCTCTCCTCTGTGCATCACAGAGAGACAGCTCTCACAAAGATTTTCTTATACATTTCCAAACTCTGAGGGTTGCTGGGAAGGCTTTCTTGCTTTCTTATTGTTGATTTTATCCTTTTGGTATATTCATGTAGTTTTTCCTTTCTTGCTGTTGCTCTTGCTGAGAGTTTCCTGAAAATGGTAAATAATTCACTTTGTTAGAGGAAAATCTCCTGCAATATACATTCTAGGAGACGCATATTTATCTTATGGATGATGCATATTGGATGCATATTGCTGGGGGTTGGTCAGATGAATAATCCTCTGGAATCAACATTTCTGGAGATGAATATTCAGGCGAGGATTTTGGTGCATATTGCTGTCATCTCATCAGAGGGAATTTCCTGGAACCTTCCTTTAGTATACCAGGATTTTCATCCAGTGAGATTACTGTAGCCTCAGCATGAATTTATACATATCATCTATTACATCCCAGATACCTGAGGAGGGCCTCACTCACTTCTGCCTGGTCAGAAAGGCTGCACAGCCCCCCACCCACCACGGCACTGCCCAGTGCTGACCTGGAACCAGACCTTTGGGAAGAAACTGGACGAGCCCTCAGGGAAATCTCTGGTCACTCTGCAGGATGAGGCAGGGTGTGTCACCCTGTTCTTCTAAGTTCTTCTAAGCCTTCTGACGTTTACATTTTTGTAATGAACTTTCTCGGGCACTTTTATGTAGATAGTACCATAGAAAGACAGCAGGTGCTTGGCACTGGGGGTTTTAAAAGTCTCTTATAGGTGCAGGATTGGTGCGTTTTCAATCCACTTGTTGATTGGTCCCTTTTTTGGTTATTGGTTGGTCCAAAAGATGGGGCATTCCTGGCCAATCATTCTGGAATTCCGAGGCCTCACTGGCTGGCTAGCGTTCCAATCACAGTCCATCCTCATGTCATCATCCCACGAGGCAACCCTCTAGAAAATTCTCTCACTCAGAGCTCACCACCCCCCCTTCTAGTGGGCACACACTCATATTACAGTACATTCAACTCTACAACCAATTATTTCATAACTTATTACATAAATTAGGTATAACAATCTATTATATTAATTAACAATTCAGAATAAAATTATTATTATTCTAAACTTTATAACTCTGCCTATGAAAGCCAACTTTATTTACAACACAATGATTGTTTTGCATTCCTTTCCGGAGGAGGAGAAATTTGATGGACTGTTGGTTTGACCAGTGTGGTTGGAGAGGTGGCAATTTCCTCCTCCAATCCAGGGTCTCTTTTGGAATTCTATATATAACGAGGTCAAGAAATAAACATTTTTCTTTTTACTTTGGAGGTTTCAGTGTGTGTGTCCTTCATTTTGTGTCCTATTGTGACAGCAGGAGCTGCTGCCACTCAGGCCTCTGTGCTTTGCCAAATCCCCATTCAATGGATGAGCTATAAAAACAGGCTACATGTCGTGAAAGCTGTCCCTGTGCAGTGGCAAAATGCTGTTTAAAGTCATTGTGAGGGTTGTTTCACCTGTAAAATGGACAAGCTGGGTCAAAACTGGAAGCATATGTTTGACTGACTCGCTGAGACTTGCAACATGCCAGCCCATTTACAAAGGATTGCTTCTCAGCTCCAGCAAGATTGTTCTTTAAGTATCTGATTTTAGCCTGTACTTGAAAACCAGCAAGTACACCATCTTACAGTTTCAGAGGAAAAACAAGGATAATGAGGAGGAATCGTAGGAAATACTTCTTTTCTTTGTATGAATTTAAACTATAACTGAACGAAATATTAACACTCATGAAAAATGCAACATATAATCTGAGTTATGGCATGGTTCTAAGGAACCTCAGGAGATCTTCTCCAACCTCCACAAGAAAGTTTAACCTGTAACCCAGGCAGATGCAGGGAGGTGATATCTGTGGAAATATTTGGCCACTGAAGCTCATGAAGCAGATCTTGCCATACCAGACCTTCTGCTGGTTTTGTGTGTGGCTTTTTTTTTCTCAGGGTGATATCTGGACTGATGGAAAACATGGTTTTCCTACTGCAGCTGTGTTCACTCCTGCAGCACTTTTCTAGCACAGCACACTAGTGCTCCTGGTAATGTAGACATGGCCTGCAGCTAAAACAATTATTTGGTCACACACTTGAAAGGCTCAAAGTCTGCATGCAGACCATGGTGCTTTCCTTTCATCTGCACATCATTTGTAACGAATGAAAAGACAAAAATAACACCAGACTTGTACTTTAAGCACAAATGAATAATAGAAGATAAATTGTC
The DNA here is from genome assembly GCA_035582745.1 of Loriotus luctuosus. NCBI lineage: Eukaryota > Metazoa > Chordata > Aves > Passeriformes > Thraupidae > Loriotus > Loriotus luctuosus. The sequence goes on along the minus strand of JAWWEY010000055.1, from coordinate 59,492,211 downwards.
CTGAAATATTTTTTCAAAACTCAGGGAATAGTAGCCTCATAGCAGAAAAGGAAAAGGCTTTTACAACCCCAAATGGGTAAAAAGGGTAAAACAATACCCCAGGCTGTGTTATTTTAAATTAGTGGGGCCTTTAGACACACATTTCTTGATATATCTTATTTATATCTGGTGAAGCAATATAGAGCTGTAAAGCATGGCCAGAAGTGGTACTCTGCAGAGAAGTCTCTGCTGGAGAAGCTGCAGAATTTTTATAATTTCAATTAACTAAAATGACTGGGGGAAATCTCCAAAGCAAGTTGGCAAACGGTTTGTTTTTTATAAATCCCATTTTCCTGGAAATAAAGATCCATGAATCAGCAATGATGATTAGTTTCATGGAGGAAACTAAAACCTTCTAAAAACAAACAAAAAAATCCTGTCTAGACTTGTAGACCTGCACAACTAGAGAAGCACAACCTGTGCTGTAGAGGCAGCTAAGTGACTGAAGAGAGGCCAGTAATGGCAGAAATCATGTCTGAGTGGAAATTGAAATAAACTTTACTGCTAGAAGCTGTCTTCACACTAGAGTACAGACACACAGCCAGTGTGTAAAATAAAGTATTACACTTTGAAATTAATTAATTACACCAGCACATAGCCTGTGGCTGTGTAAGGCATCAGAGCTGAACTTTGATCCATTGAACAGCTTTGTGTTTTTAACACTGCTCGACATCCAGTATGGCTCTCAGAGCCATTTTTGAAATATTTTTCAGGTGGTTTGCAATCTGTTTATCACAGACAGAGCTGTCACAGAGACTCAGTAGGATTCTGCAGAGTAGTCAGTGTTAGAATCAATACAAACAGCTGCAGGGGATGCATCCTTGAAAGAAAGAAGAAAAAAACCAACCCCATCTTCAAGATTTATAATTTTCTTTTTAAAATTCCAAGCCTTTGTCACTTTTCTTTTTCCATAAGGTCTACACGGATATTGCCTTCAACAAGCACAGTATCTGAAAACATCTGAAAATGTCTGTAAAGTGCACTGAATTGCTCAGTTTCAGAAGGTACCAAATCCAAAGCCAACCTTTAAAAAGCCCAGAAAGGTAGCTGAACTCCTGATTCTCAGTATGACTTTAAAATATTATAAACCATATAAATTGCAGAAATATGCATCCCTTGTATACATTTTTTGTCAGGCATGTATTTTAATGTTTTTTTAAAAGGTGTATTTAGCTCCATTTAATATACACCCCTCAAGAAGATGAAACTTCACAAAATTGCTGGCCTAGGAGGAGTTCGGAAAAAGCACATTGCTGAAAAGGTTTACATGAGTAACTCCTTAAAAAAAAAAAAAAGAAAAAATGTTTTTAAGAGCATTTAGTGATGGAGACTCCATTGGCTTTCTCAGAAATGCTTCATAAATTCACTGTTTCTTGATACCAGTTTCCTCACTGTAGTTTATACCCATTTTTATCTCATCTGCCACAGCCATGGAGAAAGACAGCTTCCCTTCCTCTTTGCAGGAGTGTTTTACATATCAGAAGGGCTGTTATTGCATGTTTTCAGGACCTTTGATCATTCTTGCTGCTTCCCTCTGCATTCAGAGTTTATCCTACTGGAACTGAGGACTTTTGATCTCTCAGAACTATTTGAAGTGGCAGCTGATGTCAAACATTAGCCTGCTATAAGCTGTTTACCTGTGTGCATTGTGTCACAGAGCAGAGACACCAGTATTTGGCCAGCACTTCTGGACACCCCTATAAGGCCCTAAATAGATTCAGTACCAGCAAGCCCCAGAGGAAGTTGGCTGAGAATTTGGAGACTGTGAATTTTTCCTTCTATTTCTGTCCTTGACCATGGTGCTTTTATCTCCAAGTATCTGCTTCCTCTCTCAAACCTCCCACATGCAAATGGTGCATAAGAACCAGGCATTACTAATTTTATTTTTCAGCTCTTTGCCCATGCTATCATTGTGTTGGGGAACTCTAGCAAAGTTGATACATTTCCATTCAAAGTATTTCTTCAAATTCCAAAGGACTGCCTACTGTATTCACAGGCTGATGATAAGTAATTGAAACACAAGACACTCTGATGGCTTGTCACAGGCTGTTTGAGATGTCAGCCTGCTGGAAACCTTGGATTTTCAGTTGCAATGCATTTCTGGAACATATTGCAGAGATACAAGCTCAATCCATTCCAGGGCCTGCAAAATTAATGATCTGTCCCAACTTAGTTTAGATGGAGATGAAGTCGTGCATTGAAGCTGCCTGAACAGCCACTGGTAATTTGTTGTTTGCTACAAGAGGCAGGGGCAGGGAATCAATTCATTCATTCAGGAAAGGAATCGATTGCTCCCCTAAGCATATGTTTACCCTTGTAAAGAGCAGTTTATAGAGTAGGATGCTTCACACAAGGACTTTGGGGGAAAGGAGAACTTTTAATTGCCTGACCATTTACACGTTTGGGACACTTGCATTCTCTTAATTCCTCTGAAGTCAGAGTCCAGAACCCCCAAGGACTGTGAAGTTACAGGATAATTACTGATTGTTAAGGAATTATGCTTTGTAAAATAATTGTCCCTATGGTTTCTTCTCTATTGCCCCTCACCCCTGGTAGCCAATTGATTTTAAAGAAGAGAAACTTCTGGATAGAAAATGTTTAAGTTTCCCAAAGACTTTTGGACAAAAAAAAAATTCCCTTCAAAAGAAGCTATTGAAGAAATCTGGCAATCAGCACGGATAAAAGTCATGGCACAGTTTAAAACTGGAGACAGAAAGAATTGGATATCAGGAGCCATTTCTCACTGCTGACAGAGGTTAATACTGGAGTGACCTAGGGACCAGCCTCAGGACTGGGCTGAGCACATTCAAACCATGAATTAATGAATTGAAAGGGAAGGTGACCACCAAGGTGACTGTGTTCTCTTGATTATTCTAGATTCTTGTGGCCACTAGCATTTACAATAAACTTGGGGAAGACCTAGCAAAGACCTGGGGAATGTGCCAGATGTGATGAATCCACAGACAGCTACAACTTTTGTCAGGACTGTCAATTAAGAAAGAAAATTTTGCTTCTTCTCCCTAACAGCAGTTAAAATATTGTGTCAGGGTTATCATAGTTTTGCTGCTGTTGTTAGGCTGCATTTTCTGCTATTTCAGCTCTCTTTAGGACCAGGTGAGAAGTAGTGCTAACACAGGAAAAGAGGTTGGAGCTCAAGCCACGATGAGGAGAGGGGGGGGAATTCTGCTTTTTCAGCAGCGTTTGTTATTTTAACTGTCTCCACAGTGCCTTTCTGTGGGTATCTGTGACTCTCCCACCACTGCTGCAATGACAGCAACACATTTGTAGAAGCCAGGACAGCTCATGTCACACCAGTGGCATAAGGACCCTTCACACCAGACCCCTGCATGCCACCCTTTGAATAAATTTTCCTCTCCCTCCAGTGTGGGAGGCCCTTTTCTTGGGCCAACATCCTTTTGGATGGGAAACCATTCTCTTTCAAAAGATCAGCCATAGACAGATAAATATTAGAGACTCTTTACCTGCATAGATGAATTTGGTTTGCCAGTCACTGAGGAATGTGAGTGAAAGAAATCTGCATTTTGAACCAAGAATATTTCCTCCTGTAGGAAATCTGCCCATTAAAAAAAGCCCCAAAGTCACACCAAAAACATTCACAGAACAAAGAATCAGTAATACGAACACAAGAACTGAAGCCCACACACATCAGTTGCCATTGGCCATTACTTTTGAACTGCTTTGGCATTTATAGTGAACATAAACTTGTTCTCTCCAATATTTGACTGAAAGGTTGTGCATACAGCAAGAGAAGTTCTGTAAACTTTTCTAAGTTTAGCAGAGAAAACCAGGAAAATTTAATTTATTTTGAAATTTTTTTTTATATTTATAGTTCTTCTACTTTGACTCATGGAAGCTCATCACGCAAGGCGTGCAAGACCATAGAGTAAAAAAGGTGTTCAGCAGAGCTTAAAGCAGTCCTGGAGGTGACAGCTGTGAAAAATGAAGTCATTTGCAGCCACCCTCCACAGGCACTCCTCCCACTGAGAGGCAGGGAGCTGCCTCAAGGACAGGAGAACCCACAGCTTTGTCACAGTGGATTAGCTCACCTTCAGCCAGATAGATTTGTACTTCCCAACCTCCACTGGGATTGCTGGCTCCAGAGTGGAGAGAGTTTAGTGCTTGTTTATTGCATTGAAGTAGGCATTTATCTTTGTTATTTCTGTATTCAGGATTACTGCCTTGGGTGAGTGGTTCTCAAACTTTTCTGTGTTATTTCTGCATTCAGGATTACTGCCTTGGGTGAGTGGTTCTCAAACTTTTCTCTGTAATCGAACCAGAAGGAAGTTTCACAACCTCAAGCCAGCTGTATGTAAATTAAGAGAATGTGGTCATTCTCAAAAAAAGACAGAGTCTGAAAGTGTAGAAAGCCTGTGGGAAAGCAGCTCTTGGCAATTATTGGTCGCTTATATATTGCTAATGTTAAATAGGCTTTTGCATTTTAGAAGGGCTTCTGTGCTTGCCTGTTTCAGGAAGAAACATTACAACTGCTTTCCTGTGCATTTTGCAATAATATATTTCACAATGCTCTTTCAACTCAGCAGAATATAGTGGTTTTACAGTTCAAGGTTAAATAATAGCACCATTAGGAAAGCAAATATTGAGCCAAAGAACTTCAAAGCTGCAACATTCACTAATTCAGCTTCCATGTATTTAAAACTGTAACTACAATAAAAGAAAAAAAGCTAAATGAAAAAGCACAATTAATTAATTAATTTGAAAATATTATAATATCTCAAGTTTGGACTAGTTTCTTTTGCTCTCTCCCAAATTGCAGCACAAAAAGTCCCCTGAACTTTATCAATTTTTGCTTTACTATACTGAGTCAAAGCTGTGTGCAGCAGAAAGTACTGGACTGTGTAAACATGAAATTTATTAGTGAATGCATTGCAGCAGACACTCTTTGCTTTCCTTTCCTGTAGGGTGAAAACTTTCTCTTGCCCCAGCCACAAAGAAAGCTTTGCTGTAAGAATCATTTTCCCATTTGCATTTTTTTACCAAATTTTTGCAATGCACACTCTGCATTATTTTCCTTTTATTATGTTACCTGATAATTCTCTGGTTTCCCTAATAATACTAAAAATATCCTGCTTTACCCCTCTTATATATTACCTCTAGAGATGCTTTCTGTAGCATCACCTTCCAATGCAATTTCCTCCGAAACTCATCAATTCATAATCAAAAAGGGAGCAATGGTTTGGACTCAGCTGCTTTGACAGCACAGACACATGAATTGCACATAACCCTGCACACTTCAGCTTCCTGTGTTTATTAAAAAGTCCTCCCCACCACTGGCTCCACTTTTTAACCACATTTCATTTTCCAGCCAAGCACTATTTCTTGACATGCAAGCAGGACAAATTCAGAATTCTTCAGCTTGGCAGTAATACCCTGGGCAATTGCATTGCACAGGTTAAGAGTGCTCAAACTCATGAGCATTTCCTCCTCCTGATCACACCTTTCCACAGGGAAATCATAACTGGCAAGGTCAAACCACATCTTGTCAAGGAGGGACTTGCTAAATAACTGTGAAACTGAGGGAGGCACAGATTTTCTGGGCCCTGAGTTTATTTATATGTTGGAGAACCAGAAATCAACAAAATTCTCTTTTTTCCTCTCCCCACATACTTCTTGTATGAGTCTGAATTCCTTTGCCGCAAAAATAACTTGTTGCAGGAACAACGCTCAAAGTTCAACTTTATCTTTGCAAGAGCTAAAAGCCACAGATTAAAACAGTGAAACTATTTAACACCCTCCCTAATATTTTCCCCTGGTATTTCTCAAGTGAGGGAAGCACTACATCTCACAGGAGTAGAAAAGATGAAAGTTTTTCAGAAGAGCTGGCCTCCTGTAAACACTTGGCCTGGATATCGATGAAAACAACACCACACAGAAACATTTGCCTCCTGACATTGTGGCAAACAGAGCAGACACATTTTGGTTATACACAAGGCTTTGAGGCTGAGTATCTCATATTTCTCTGATGTAGTCACACAGCCTTGGGGAAACCAGTTATAAGATGCTACCATTACTGGCATAGGTATCAAAACATCAATAAGAACTTAAGTAAGTGCCAGTTTCTCAGGCAGAAACACAAAGTCATTTTTCCAGTTGTTTTTGTTTACTGGTTGGTTTTCTTTTTTTTTCTTTTTTTTTTCTCCTTCTTTTTTTGTAGTTAGTTTCTTTTTTCTTTCTTTTTTTTTTCTCTTTTTTTTTGTAGTTTAGGTTTGTTTTTTTTTGAGAGGGGAGGGTAGGAGGTTGTTTATTTGTTTTGCATTTGGAAAGGAAGTGGCAGAATACCAAGGTTATTTTCATACCAGCTTTTCATGCTTCTTACCAGCTGCCTCTCAACCCCAAGTATAACCATTTAATTCCTCATTACAAAGAAAGTGTTGGGATTAAACAGCCCTAAATTCTTCAGTTCTCAAGAGGAAATTCTTACATGTTAGGGAGCAGTTGTGATAACAATGATGTCTGATGTGATCCATTTATGTAGCATTCAGTTTTTACAAAGACTTCGTCAGTTCTTATTCTTATCTAACCCTACCAGAGATATAAAGTATCAATTTTTAACCACAAAATTTTATCAAAGCCCAGGAAAATCAGGGAAATTCCTACCTCTTATTACCTGCTAATCAATGGTCCACGAGTAAGATGAATTACCCTCTCTCTTTCTTCCTAAAATGAAAGAACAGTAATTAAAGGGGAAAAAAATCTACTTCTGTGCTAGGTATTACACTGTTTACACATACAGAAGTTTCCTTCAGGCAACAAGGGATTATTCTGTTTTAATCAAAGAACATACACAACATGACTCCCTGCTTTAAAAGACCCAAAAGACAGAATAATAAATTCATCTACCATTACAGATAGATGAATTTTGAACACAAAGGAAAAACCTGACTGAATTCCTCATTATGAAAAAAGAAACCCTGAAAAATAATTCCAACTGCTGATAATATATTAAAAAGTGACATTTCTTACTATTAACCTGTCAAAAAATAGATCTAGTATAATTTCAAAGCCTCTGCAAGACAAGCGTTGTATTTGTTCTTAGTCAAATACTTTCCAAAGTTGAATCCCTGACTAGATATCTGCCTTCATCACTGCTGCACTTACACGAAATAAAACTTAAAAAGAAACTTGCTACCCTCAGTGTGCATCCACAGTGATTCCTTCATGGGACTGCTGGCAAGAGTGACAGAGCTTCACACTGGGGTTTTGGCCACAAGATTTTTAACAGTGGGACACAGAACCTTTTGAAGAAACATTCCAAACCCTCAGGAAATCACTGAGGCCTGACCAATCCATGGGTGCACCCTAGCACAGGTACCTAGTACCTGGCAAAGATTTGAGCATTTCCTTGGGAGAGATTCCAGTAGGATTTGCTTCTTTATCTGCAGGAAGTTTTCTACCAGGCAGGTCAAACTCACATAAGCTCTTTCAAATCAGTGTTTCCTCACTTTGGTATTTTATCACTAGATAAAAATAAACATGGATAAACAATCTGGTTGAAACCTTTTTTTTAAAGGTAACAGCTTTCTGCCTAGATGGCCATGAGATTATTGATGGGTTTTCCCAGTCACCAGTGCATCTGGAGGTCCACAGTGTGTCACAGCTCCTCTCCAGAGTGAAAAGTCTTGTGTGCGCAGCAGGCAGCTCTGCACTGACATGGGCCTCTGCTTCACAGCAAAACTGCAGTGCAATAAAACCAGCATTTTCCAGCCCAAATGGCTGAGGAGCAAGAGATACCTAAGATCTTCTGAAAAAAAAAAAAAAAAACCAAAGCAAACCAAAAAACCAAATAAAACCCAATTCACAGAAAACATGTTTCATCTCTCTTTTTGAAGCAGGAAGGCAATGAAAAATATGTTCAGCATGAACACACCAAGTATTACCAAACACTTAAACTCAAAATGCAACAAAAGCCAACAATTTTAATTAATTAGATTATATCTCACAGATGCACAAAAAAATTCTTATTCATTAAATTACCAGGTGCTCAGATTTGTCAAACACAAAACCTGAATGCAATACACCTTTCTTTGCCCTACCTCAACATGTACTGCCTTCCAACTCCCTAGTCTACAGCTCAGATTTTTATAAACTTGGTTTATAATTGTTACTGAATAGCATTTAGTCTCCAATAGAAACTGTGAAGAAATTAGCCTGAAATAGAAACTGGTCTGTGAAAAACTACTCAGTCGCTATGGGATCTTAGTTTTTATCCTTCACTTGCCCGCCTTGTTCATTGGTGCAATAGTTTAAAATCCTGCAAAGCCCAACTCTAGCTCCTCTTGGGCTCCTATTTTTTTAAAGAAAGGATGGCCAGTATATATTCAGCTTTTTATAGTGAGAACACAGCCTCAGAAGCACCTCCTTATTAAGTGTACAGGTTATGCAGCCTCGTTGCTGCAGGTTGGATTTATTTTCTTTCAAGTTACTGTTTAATGTGGCTCTGTAAATATTTAAACACATAGCTACCTTCAGCAATTTAATTAATTTATAATTTTAGGTCTTGTTTTTATGTTTGCAGCCTCTGACACTAGAAATCTGTGTGTGCCTCCTCCATCTGTTTCATCTCCAAATGTGCTCTTCTGAAATATGACTGATATTGACTGCAAATTGCACTAAAAAACCCTATGAGGTGTATCAAGACCCAAGAGATAATCCTCCCATCAGCTTACAACTTCAGTGACCAAAAGAGAAGGAAAGAAGTTGATAATTGAAGTACTGAGAAGTTTGTGTGATGCCTAGAGAGGCTACCTAGAACAGAGGCTGGACAGTGTTAAAGGAATAAATAAATAACAGGTATTTATTAAAAGGCCTTCCAAGGATACACCTTGGGCAGTACAAGATCCCAGTCATGGCTCCACCCAAGATGGACTTCTGGTCACCAGTTTTGACACTTTTATAAGTTTTGGCCTATTTACTTATTGGGGTTAATTGTCCAGTTACAGCTTCAGGTTATGAGGTCCCATTGCTCTCCTCAGTTTGCTGCTGTTTACACTTTTTGGGCCCAAAGCTGTAATGGTGTCCTTGGTTCTCAGGCTGGAAAAGGATTGTTTGGTCTGACTAAACTGTGAAGAGAACTTGCTAACACTTTATATGAAGTTCAGAATTACACACTAATGCATCATGTGCATAGTCACAAAAAAAACCCCAAATCTGCTGCTGTTGTATTGATCCCTGTTCTAGCAACAGCTCACCAGTATCTCAAAAACTGTTCCAGATTTATCTGTGGTAGGAGGTGCAGCACTAACTTTTCATAGCAACCTGTTAAAAGTATAGATGTGAGGTATCCTTCAGCACAAATCTTCTTGTATAACAGATACAAATACAGGCTAATTTTTTTTTTCTGGCCAAAATATTGTAGACAATTTTTTGTTGTAAAAGGTGAAATTATTGCTTTATGCAAAAGACTGATGAAAAAAATCCTTCAAAATAGTGTTGCAAGACAAAGCCCACCAAAATATTTATAAGTAATAAGAATAAACTTTGGGAAAGACTTCTGGAATGTAAAACCAAAATTTATTTGCCGTAGATCTGGTTTGGTGGCTGCACTGAGAAGCTGGCAATAACCAACCAACCAACCAACCACCAAGATATTTTGTGTCAATCAAACAGATCTGTTAGTTTTCCACTGAAAATAATACAATAAATAAAAAGAATAATGGAAAAAAAAAAAGGAAAAAGAAAAGATGGCTGGACATGGTCACAAGATGCTGCTACTCAAAACAAAAGGCTACATATCTTAATTAAAACTGTATTTCAAAAGGTAAGAGGAAGCATAATTTAACTTCCATGAAGAGTTACATACTTTTCAAGACTTCCAACCTCCAAATACTGTTCAGACAAGAGAGTTAAAACATTAATCCAAACTAGATCTTGTTTATTTTACTTTGAGACAAAAGCTTTAGTTGAAACAAACTGAATGTTCTTTCAAATGCAATGAGGAATTACTTTCATTTAGAGGAAAAATAATATGAAACACACAGAAAGAAATGTTTCAGAGGTCAATTATTTAATATATGCATCAAAATTGAGCTCACTGGCCAAGCAACTATTTTTGAGACTGAATTTTGGACCCTTCAAATTTATGTTCAGCTTGAGACAACTGAAATAAATTTTCCTTTAATTAATTTCGATAAATGGATTGAGACATGCAGTCTGTTGTGGTTTTGGCACACTGTCCTGCCTCTTAACTTGAATGGCCACGAGATGAACCTCAGTGCATGAAAGCCTCTATTCTTAATCTTGAAATGTTGCAAAATTGTGTAGTAAACAAGAAGTGACTGAAAAGCACGAAAGAATCCTGTGTTCTGTGGCAGCCTGCAGTGCTGCCCAGAGACATTCAGGACATGGGAGAATGGAGAGGTGCACTCAGGTGCTCTCCAAACACCACCTGAAGAGTGAAGACACAGGAGATTCCACTCCAGGATTTCTATCTAAAAGAAGGCTTTCCAAAACAACATTAGGTCACAATAGCAAGCAATGGTATTTAAATGCAACACTTCCAAGTTTAAAATTAGAAAATGCTGTTTTGACTGCTAAGGTGGAAAGAGAGGAGCCCTGATCCTAGGGAAAAAAATGTTCATTTACTTCCCAAGCAGACAAAAATTGCATGGGTTTGAAGACTCTGAAGGCACTACATGAAACCAAGTGCTTTTCAAACACTCATCTAGGAAGTTTATGGCATAGCTTAGAGTTGAAAGCTGTTTCCAGATGTCAGATCACGAGTAAAACAAATATTTTGAGGAGAGCTCTGAGAGTATAGTGTGCTCCAAACTGAGAGAAACAATCAAGTGGTGCAATTGAAAAAATTCTTTTCTTGGGCCAATATCCTTTTGGATGGGAAACCATTCTCTTTCAAAAGATCAGCCATAGATAGATAAATATTAGAGACTCTTTACCTGCATAGATGAATTTGGTTTGCCAGTCATTGAGGAATGTGAGTGAAAGAAATCTGCATTTTGAACCAAGAGCATTTCCTCCTATAGAAAATCTGCCCATTAAAAAAAGCCCCAAAGTCACACCAAAACCACTCACAGAACAAAGAATCAGTAATATGAACACTGGAACTGAAGCCCACACACATCAGTTGCCATTGGCCATTACACCATTTGAAATGCTTTGGTATTCATAGTGAATACACACTTGTTCTCTCCAATATTTGACTGAAAGGTTGTGCATACAGCAAGAGAAGTTCTGTAAACTTTTCAAAGTTTCAAAGTTAGCAGAGAAAACCAGGAAAATTTAATTTATTTTCAAATATTTTTTTGATTTTTATAGTTCTTCTACTTTGACACATCTCGCTGTACTTTTCTTTATAAGTGTCTATTTAAAAATAAATCATATCAAACACTTCAGGCAATTAGAGTCAAATCTCTACTGACAAGCAAAGTTAAAAAAGGAAGTCCTGACGAAGTCACTGTAAAGCTGTCACAAGAATAATGAATAAACATTTCTATACAATTTTATTCATACTTTAGCTGCGATTTCTGTTAATAACTGTTTTCAATTTCTTTGATGAAGGAGAAAGCAATTTGCTTCAGTCTTCACAGGTAATAGAAGGAACATAGCTCTCTCTACAGAATGTCTCTTAGAATTTAACATGAATAGAAGATCTTCAACCTTAACCATTTAAGCAGGAAAAGCAGACTACAAGGCCACAAAAATTATCAAAACCCCCTTTAAATGGATGTACTTTAAAACCGCCCAAAGCAACCACAAAGAACATTATATATATTTGGTTTTCAAAGTAGCCACCATTCCACGTTTCTTATAAGCAGCAGCTAAGCAGTTTAATCACTGTACATGTGAGCTGGAACTTAGCTGCCTTCCAGGCAAATAAAAAGTTGTAGCCTGAGGTTAATAAAATACAGGAGCAGAAAGAGAAATGAAACTCTGAATTCTCATATCGCACAATTCAAGTTTATTCCATTCATTCTTGCAACACAAACTTAAAAATACAGTATCATTTAGCATTCTGATGTCTATGAACCATGATAATGATGAACCCAACTGTGTCAAAACAGTTAACAATGGTGAAAAGAGAAAGTCAAATATCAAAATGCACAGAGCACTAATTTTTCTTCTGTCACTGCGTAGAAAGATGATTGTTTATCCATTTACAAAATATAATTAAGACAAGTTCGTTTTGAAATTTTGCATGCAACACTGCAATTGCTTGACCTAGGACACTCTATTCTTGCCAGCCTCTTCTACAAATAATCAATGTTATGTTCAGTTCCATTTAACTATTGTACTCCTTTTTTCATTTGCTCCCTGTAAGAAAAAGGGAACAGAGGGTACAAAATTGAAAATATACTTAAGTTTATGACTTATTCAGCACAAATTTCAAAGGAAAATGTTTAAGAACAGAGTGGATTTCCAAGTATATGCAATTCCAGTCTGACAAAGTATTTAAATTCTGTTTATAGAATGAAAAATAATTTACAGTTTGGTATTTTTATCTAGTTAGGACCTACTCAAAGATAGAGGAAGCCACCCATTAGTTTTTCCACAAAATAGCTAACAAGAAAGAAACAAATGAACAAGCCCAGTCTTGAGACAATTACAAATGTATAAGCTTTTATTTTTACTTTTTTTTTTTCTAATTCTGGGCAAAATGATTAAACACCTGTTATGTAGTGCAAAAAGCAGAAAAGTATATCTTCTTTATAAGCCAAACATTAAATGCCATCTTTTTAACTATCTCAAAAGGCAGCTTGGGTATATATTACAGCCAAATTAACACTTGACTCTGTTTGCTGAGTCTGTTTGCTTCTTTTCCCCCCCCAGGGTGAAGTAAGAAAAAATAAGGTGTCCCCATAATCGTAGAAAAAGGGAGGAAAAATTGCCTCAGTGAATCTCCAGAAGATTTAGTACAAAGATGATGTTTATTTGCTAACTTAAATGAGAGTTACAGGGAAGGGCAGGAAAGAATACATAAGAAAAAAAAAAAAAACCCAACAAAAATACAAAACCACTATGGCCAGACAACTTGATACCAATCAACACAAAAAACTTGAATAATCAAGTTCTCCACGTAAAAACAGATTGCAGTTTTCTAGACTAGTATTTGAATAGCTAAGTATTTAATAGCAGAATATGGAGGCAAATTGATGCCAAAGATTGTTACTTTCATAGCTGAATAAAGAGTTAAACCTATAGTCTGTGTTCACACTATTACAATGACATGACAATCCAGCACTGATCAGAGATAAGATTACAGAGTCCTCTTATAAATAGTTATTAAAAGCACTGTTCACCAAATATTCTTGTTCTTTTATCAGCAGTTCATCAATTGATTTATCACTGATTTCCAACCCTTCTGTTCTTCCTTGCAACCTATTTCCAAGAAACAGAGTAATTGCACTGTACAGTTTATGGCCAGAGTTGATTGTTTTCTCCATTGCTTTTCTTTTGCTATGTGTAGATGTAAATCAGTTCCTGCTCTCAGTTTACACTCTCAATGCAATGCATTTATATCTGAGACATTCAATCCTAATATGCAACATTATTCAAGTAAAACTAAATCTCCATTAAATACAAGTGGTAGTCACCAGCCTACTTCTATATACCCTCTCAATTTCAACAGTGATACCAAAATAATATCAGCTACTTTTGTTTAAGAACTCATGAGACGTTATATTATATACATTTGTTTTTCTGTATTCTGTTTGTTACCAGAAAGTTTGAAATCTGTATTTCAAAAGAGAGGAAGATGTATAGTTTATGGTATAGAACCTGTTACTCAGTTTTAGGTGAACCAGAAGTCTAATGAAAGTTTTCAGGATGAAAGCCAGCAGCTCAGATATTCCTGAGGACCACAAGATGTGACAGGAGTGCCTACAAGATCATTAAATACCTTCCCCATGAATAATCAAGACTGTCATACTACTATAGTAAATCTTATCTAAAACTCAATGGTTAATGTGGTATGGTCACACTGGGAACTTCCAGAACAAGCCTCGTGCCTTAATGGAATTTAAGAGGTTCATCCATTTGACAATGAAACACGCATTTGAAGATATGCACAGTTAAAAAAAAGTTCTGTAGTAGTTAGAGCAAGTTAAGACTTCTGCTTGTACATCTTCCTGCTTCTACATCTGAACATAGAAAGGTTCTATGTTTACCAGAAAAGTTTACCAACAATATTCAGCTGATCTGAACGGCTAAATAACTACTGTTCATTTTCCACATTTGCCTTGATTATCCTTGTGTACCAAACAGCCTGGAGCTTTCACACATGTCTAGGAATTTTATGCTGATGTGGTGAGTAAAGAAATTTCATCTTACATTCCTTTTGGAAAAAAAACTACAGTGAAATTTTGACCTCTCTCTCTAAAGCAGTTATTTAAAATGTCTGTCCTGGACTGAAACAAATGTGGGAGAGAAAGACTTCAAATTCAAGCATCCAAAAGTACCTTGGCAGATATTATGGAGTGTAACACCACCATGCCTCAGCTGGTCTTTCTTGGTTTGCTCAAGAGTCAGAAAATATTAGTGTGACATCCAATTAGTCAATATAAAGAACAGCTCCAATAACTAGTATCAAAAGTCCTCAAAACTGCAACAGAAGCTTTAGGCAGAAGAAGAATAAAGCTACCCAGTGAGAGAGAAGAGAGAAGAGCAACCCGGCCACTTACACTACTACACTTCAGATTATGGCAGACACTAAGAGCGTGGGACTATTGTCTCCTCCACAATTAGTTTCAGGTACATAGCACAGTACTTCCATCTAAAGGAAGTACTTCTATCCATCTAAAAAAATCTTAGTACTAATCTAGGAGGCTTACAAGCCAAATATTCAGCATGGTCTGTCTTTCTTCTTCCATTCTCACTAGAAATGGGAAGAGATTGTGTACTGGAAAGAAGTCCTAGAGGGACACTGTTCATAATACTTTTCAACCCTCTCCAACCAGATTATCTTTGATACAAGCTCCTAACTAGTCTGACTCATAAAGAATTTCCCTCCCCCCAAAGTATTTAGCTGAAGAAGCTGGAAGATGCAAAGAGTGATAGACAGGCAGCAGTGTGAGGCCACAGGAGAGACATTTAAGATATCAGTCCATCGGTCACTGAAGAAGAGTCTTGATTGCCTGGTTGTCAGTGGCTTCGAAGGCAGTTAGTCCATCTGGGCCTTTCACAGTCTTATCAGCACCCTGGAAACACAATGGGAAGGACTGTCAGTTCATAATGCCAGGCTGCATCAGTACAAAGTGTGTCAAAAGATACATAATTTGAATAATTATATTGATTACATACAGCTTTTCACTGCAGTGCCTTGTTTTCATTCAGAAACCAACCAAACAAGATTTATGCAAAGAACTTTTCAGCATGCAGCTGAGTTTCCAATTTCGTCATTTAAAAATACGGAAAAAAGCTACAATTGTTGTTACACAGAAAGTTACAAGTCCAACAAATTATCAGTTAATTATAGACGTATTTTTTGTTTCCAGCAACAACTACTCTTACAAAGGCAAAAATTCAGTGTTAGACATTTCTACAAAATCTACGGTGCAAGAAGCTCTCACATGCTAAACTACACAGGTAATATCTGGAAGAGCTGATTTACTAACAAATCATACTATATTCGTTCTATATGATAAAATGGCCACACTCATCAAGGACTGTTCTTCTCTTCCATTCTGAAAAAAAAAAGTCCCTATTGATAGATCAGAAAAACAACACCACAAAACCATTCCAAGTCCAAAACTGCTCAGGTTTGTTTTGAAAGACTTATGTCTACACCTAAAAGGCAACCAAACAGAACAGGGAGGCAACAAGAAAATGAAGGATAATACACCAACTGGATAAATTGGAGGATAATGCACCAACTCAACTGGATAAATCAAAGAATTAGAATACACTGCTGCAAGTAAGCACAAGCACCCTGCCAGATTTATGGGAGGAGAACAAAAGAAGGGAAACAGAGTGATTAACTAGCCATGTTTGCTTTGAGCACTGTGTAATCACATTCATGAAAGGGAAAACACAGACTAAACTATAAATAGGGTAGCTAAATAAGGGGACAAAAGTTATTAGAGATCACAGGACTGATTTCAGAACAACTCTGCAAGATGATATGCAAATGTCGCTTGAAAATGACAGGAAAAATACTCTGGGCACAAACACATTTTGTCAAAAGTGTGTACAGCAAAGGCTTGTCTTCAGTTTATGCATAAGCTCTCCACAGAGCAAGTACAAATCCCTTCTCAATTACAAGGATGATTGTTAGTTACTATTAAGGACACTGAATAGTTTAAGGACATAATGTACCTAGAATTCCATAGCTAGTCTTCACTAATTAAACACACAAATCCCCACTGAACTTCCATACATTTGTTCCCAAGACAACTCTCACTTCCCAAAATTTCTCTAACAGTAATAAACTGGATCAGATAACACTGTGATGTGAGACCAATGTTACTTTTCACAATGTAGCATATTTCCCTCTCTGAAACCTGTACACTCTTTACTTGCATGTACTCAACCTGCCATTTGAAAAAGATGGTTTTGCAGTGGTTTTTGTGGCAGCACTGCCAGTCTTGTGGTCCACTGGCCAAACTGGTCCTCTTGGAGTTGCTCATCTTCCTTGTGGCCTCTAGAGACTCTCAGAGCAAGAGATGCATTGAGTTCACTCCAGTGACAGGAGCAACTTTTAGTATTTCCTCTCTCCTATCACTGTGTAACACCCTTGGCCCAAACAGTACAAGGATGTTGCAGTTCTTTGGCATACGAACGTGAGCTGAATTAGCCTGTTCCCAACAAATGACAATTTGGTTACTGCAAACACAACACTTGGGCTAAAACCATGGGAACATGGCTTGTAAAACATTTATTTTTCCCCTAAGAAAACCCCCAAGAGATTTAGCAGGTATTCAACACTTATAATCTTAGCTGTCCAGGGAAATGAAAGGCAAGTAAGAGTATGAATAGCTTCTTTTGAAGGTGTTGATTGTTTCTACTGCTTATATAGCACTCAGATTAAAATCTATGTGGAAATCAAGAAGGTTTCAAAGCTGTTCATTGATGGAAAATCCTGATTTGAAGAAAAATGGAACTATGCAGTAATTACCTGACAGAATTTAAAGAACCTTAATTCATAAAACTCTCCACCAATGCTCCAGCATTTAGGGTACCAAAGATAACAGTTAATTGGGGTAACTTTGAAGTATAAAGAGAGGTTTTAATCTTAACATAGGACTGCTCTCTCCCCCTCAGAAAAATACTTCAGAAAAATTATTGACATTCAAGACCTGGGTTTCTAAAACAGCTTTACTGAATGTAGGATAAGAGGGTCATGACTACCTGAGGAGAACACCGTTTATTAAACTCAGTACTAATAAATTTAGAAAATTGGCCATTAGCTAGACAGAAAGACTCCTGCCTACATTCAATAAAAACAGAAGGAAACAATAAAGGTCAGGTCAAGAGGACTTTAATTTGTAGAAGTACAACACTGCCTGGAAGCAACTTTATTAAAAAACTCATGGAAGTGCAATGATTTCATACTATTCTCTACTTCCCCAAAGTAAAAAGTTCCTAATATTTGTGTTATGTTCTACTCCGAAAATACACATACACAAATAAACATAAACCCTCTCTCCTGGGCAGGGTAATAACAAACAAGGATGTTTGCCCACTTAAGTCACCAGGCAAAGCACAAATGTTAAACAGACTCTGAGAGCCACACGAGCTACTTGGCTCCAGCTGCACT
The DNA here is from genome assembly GCA_035582745.1 of Loriotus luctuosus. NCBI lineage: Eukaryota > Metazoa > Chordata > Aves > Passeriformes > Thraupidae > Loriotus > Loriotus luctuosus. The sequence goes on along the minus strand of JAWWEY010000055.1, from coordinate 59,474,426 downwards.
TTTGGAAAAAACCCAAAGCAACAAGAACAGAACCCATGATGAGAGCTGAGCTCCCACCAAGCTGTGAAACCAGAACTGGGGGCACTTAATGAAGCTGGGAGTAGATTGGTTTACACAGCAAGCAGCAAACTGCTAAAAAGAGTTGCCAGATGACACAACAGAGGCAGATGTCTTCTTGTTCAAAAAGTACATGGATGAAGTCATGACCAACAGATCTGCCAACACTTCTGAACAGGGGACAGATGGATGCACCTTTGAAATCCCCAGTACAGCAACCATGAATGAGGGAAATGAGTGAGCAGATGTGGTCATACTCACAGCTCTTCCTTTTGCCACTGTCAGAGAAGAAAAAAGGGACTAAACTGCCCAACTTAACAGGATATTTCTTGTAAAACAAAAGCAGAACTATTTTGGAAGTTGAACAAATGGATGAAGTTTGTTGCATCCTATGCAATAGCCCCCATTCTCTAAGCTTTCAAAACTGTTAATTGTCTATTTTAACACAATGGCTTCTCTGACACTAAAAAACCACAACCTTTTACATTACAAATCAAACAGCAGATTATTAAAGAAAAACGTGGATCAATGTCTGAAACATATCTTGAAATATTCCTCCTTCTCCTCCCTTCAATAGCTTGAGAGTCTCAGGTAAAAGGTTTCAAACACCTCCACAGTCCATTCACCACAGAAAGCAATGAATGTTGGCTGAGTAACTGGGAAGAACATTAAAAAGTCAGGAATTTTTAGATCTTTCAGTAAGGGTTGACTCCTGAGTCCCAGGTACCTGCTACCAAAGAACTATGGTACAAACAAGGCATGATTAGTTTAAACTAATGTTTAAACAAGGTTCATAAAATAACTGTATTAAGAGACTGAACAATGTCTACATATAAGCCCTGCCTCAAACAGACAGAGCTGATAAGCCAACTTCCAGTTTATAAATATTTCATCAGCTAGCCCATGTAAATGGAAGCAATCAACATTTAACTCTGCATGAAGAAATCTGAAAGTAATTTATTATTTGAACTAATCTAGGTTGGAAAACCCTCCAAACCAGAAATGGAAATAAATCAACATGGGATAAAGGATACCTTATTTTTTGATGATCCTAAATGAAGGATCAATCCTCACAATAAATTTAAGCAAGTTGGATATACCATTTGAATAGTTAATTAACAGTCACTGCATTTGTTTACAAAAAAGCATAGAGTAGTATCAGACAAGATCAAAGTTAAGTGAAATTCATGCAGCATTGAGGCAGTTAAGGAAAACTTTACCCTGGAAGTGGCACATGAAAGTATTACATGGCGAGAATTCCTTTAGCCAAATGACTTAGGTGTAATCAAGAAGGAGTGCATGTGAATGGAGAAAAAAGATTGCTTGAATTAACTACTGGCTTTGTAAAATTGATCACTTTTGTAATATAAATCGAAGTGCAAACAGAGACATATTAAACTTATTCTCTTCAGGACAAAATTTACAAGCTGTAAAGGACAGAGAAAGCTTGGCTTCCTACTTTTATTTCCCCTCCCTCTGCCAACCCAGATGGATTCTCAGTCATCTGGCAAAAGTCGAGGGAAACCACACCTCTGAGCAACTTCACAGCAGAGATGGCATCACATGAAGCACTTAAACAGCTGCCAAAGCAAAATCCACTGAAGGAATGCATTTTTTTTCCCCTTACTGATTTGCAGCTCTGCTCTCTCGCTGGAGCCCTCAATACTCTTATGGTCACTGTTACTTTTGCTACACAACAGAAGTCCTTCAACTTTGTCTTTCAGCTTTCACCATGATCAGACTACCCTCTCTGTTTTAGCATTTGTTTGATGTTCTGAACATATCATCTGGAGCATCACAATCTAATGGCAAAAAAAAAAATTCCCAGTAATATGCTTTGCTAATGGAGAACTTGTTCAAAGCATTCCTATCTCACCTTTGACAGAAGCAATTTCACACAGGAAACGTGGCCCTCATAGACTGCTGATAGGAGTGGTGTGATATTGTGTTTGTCTGGAGCCTGCAAATTGAGATACAATTACTTGAAGGACAATTTCACACAGCATTATAATGTTTCACAGAACTTTTTTATTTTCTTTAATCAGTAAGGAAGTAAAAAACAGTAAAGAAGTAAAAATTTAAGGATATTAGCCAGAAATGCATTCCACAGGATTTTTTACCTCTTTTTTAATACAGGAAAGTTATCATTTAAAAGAAGATGTAATAGCAAGATATATCTTCCACAAGACTTCAAGGTATCCCAAAGCTTGTCCATAATTTTAGGCCAATTGTGCAGCTTCAGCTGACAAATTTTGGCCCAGTTTAAAAACACTACTCCTAGTTCTCCCATTTCACAGGCAGCATCACTTCAGAAAACAGTTTTGGCTGAAATATTCTTTTGACTGTCTTCTCTCTAAACTACAGTCCTGGAAAGAATAAGAAATGGAGCAACTGAAATGCTATTTTTAACTCTTCCCCAGCTAGGAAAATTCCCAAGGAAGAGATAATATTTCCAGACATCCAGGAGCAAAATCCTAGCATTTTTGTTAGGAACTAAAGCTAAGACGTCTTACATGTTATCTTCTGGACAAGCATTTTAAGACTTGTCAGCATTTGGGGTGTATGGTTAAAGTATTTGGGAACTTGACTTCTGGAGGGCTGATACAGCTTAGTCAAGTCTTTTCAAAACAAGAAGCCATGCATGTCAAGCTACAGCAAAATATCCTAAACAAGAAAGAATGTCTCCAAAGAAGAGACACACTTTTTCCAGTGTGTCCAAAGAGAATTAAAACATTTAATAAGCATAATTGCAAACTTCTAACCTCTAGAATCCCACCTGTCAAATATTTTGAAATGCATCAAATTGTTTAGTTTGATTTATACTTTTCAGTGACCATTTAAGCACTTACACCAACCTCTTTGGTGTGTGAAGGAAGACTTTAAGACCCATTTGCAAATACAATAATACATACATTAATGTCAGCTCCTTTCAAGAGCAAAAATTCCAGAATCTCAAGCTGGCCACAGTCTGCTGCATAGTGAAGAGGCTTCCTCCCACCTTCGAGTGTCCGGTTGACATCTTCACCCTTTAAAATAAACATAATCTCATCAGCAAAATTTTAGAGTTAACACCAGAGGAAGAGCTTGAAAGAAATCCAATACCCTTAAACATGCTGAAGAATGTTCCACCCAAATATTTCACTCATGGCCCAAGAAAAACGAAAATTAAGTAGTTCAATTTCTATTCCCTCACATCTGCACTTATGACTGTAAGACAGCCGTGTCCTGTACTGCATCTCAGGTGTCCCTGTACACAAGGTACAAGTGCACTAGGTAACTCATCATTTAAAAAACCAAACCAATAAAAAAAATCATTAGAGCTTGTACAAAATGATCCCCTTGACTCATTTTGCTTCTCTTGCCCCACAACTAGGATCATAATTATCTGGCTAAGTTCCTTTATCTGCTTCTATGAATACTGAAGCTTTGCATAATGACAAACCAGCTGCACAGAAGTAAGTCAGCATCATAACTACCAGCAAGTGAGTCCAGGCCATCCATAATTTAAAACTCAATTATGAAACTGTCCACCCTGTTTTATAAATAGCACTTGCCAATTCTACATGATACAAACAAGTCTGAAGAGTCAAGCAAATCAGGCCACAGGAAGTTGTACTCTAATGCCTCTCATACGAGTGGATTGAGACATCTCTCAAGGCGTAAACAAAATTTAATTTACTGAGTACCTAATCAGCTTTGTTTCCTCACCTTGGGTTGTGCAACTAAGGATAAACTGATTTACTGCCCTTCCTTAGTGACAAGAAGTTACTGGAAACCAACTAGAGACAAGCTGTGTGGTAAGTGGCTTCTTGTTCTTATGTGCAAGGAATCTCAGTGTTTTAGGAAGTGGCTAAATTTTGCATCATACCTCAAGCCCTGTATCTCCACAGAAAAAACAATCAGAAGAATTTAAGCTGTAGCACCAATTCATACTTCTCTATAGAGCCCCTGCAGTTCCTTCACTCCTGTCCCAAAGTTTTAGAAAGTGCACAGAATAGAGGGATTGACATACATCTTCCAGACATTACTTCCCTTCTAAGAATGGAATATTGCCAGAAGGAAATCTTATTCTGCTTTTGATGTTCTATATAATCAGAGTTTTACACTACTAGTCAAATAACAAGATGACCTCGTTATTCTCCTCTCTTCTCAACAGAATATTCAATTATTCATCATATACCCTTGTAGCAGATAGTATTGTGATGTAGCTTCTCATTTGCTGAATTTCATTGACAATTAAGTTCCAATTAAAAAAAAAACCTACCCAGATCAAAGTAGGTTAATAGCACATAAATAATCTGGGAAAGCACATAAAGAAGCAGCATATACTTACGTTGAACATTAAACTCTGCCCATACTTTTATTTGCACATGGACTCTTCCCATAATTTTAAAACAACTGGCACTGACATAACCCAACATGTTTGCTGATACATTAGGGATTGTGTGCACGGGTTTGAGAAGCCAACCACATGAAAGCCACACAATAACCAACCCACACCAAAACAATCTCCAAGAGCCCTTGTAAAACCTGACACACGCCAAGTAAAAGAGCATGGGAGAAGGGCAGGCAAGCTAAATCCTGGGACAGCACACAATGAAGCCATAAAGTTCACAGTCCAAAGGAAAGTTAGAGTCATCACTTCTCAAGATTAGGACAGTCCAGCAAAGCTCTCACTTCCTTAAGCTTATAAACATTATTTGGCTCACTGGCTTATACTATAGTCATTTTTCTTTTGTTTTTAAAGAATAAAACAAAGGTCCTCTGTTCTCTCCTAAGCTGGCTGTGGAATAAGTTCCCTTTTAGAGGGGAAAAAAAATCCAAACTCCTAGTTTTTTAAGATACCCATAAAGATGATGAAAACTTGTTCATAGGAGAGTACCTAGCAAAAGGTTTGCAAATAAAGATGTCCCAAACACAGATTACATGATACTGAATATTGGCACTGAGAACATGTATCATTAACATTCAAAGTTAAACATAGAACATTTGAGTCTGAATTAACAGAACACAGACATCACATAAGTTACAAAACTTAAAAGAAACCAAGAACTCCTATATTCTGCAATAAACCAAGTCAAACATCCAGTTATTCCATAGGTTTGAAAAGCCACTGTAAAACAGACCACTGAATGTCATAAAGCTTTACCTGGCCTTTCCTACTCCCAGTCCAAGAAATACAGAAGTAGGAAGGGAAGATAAACCAATGCATTTAACATCCAGGGATCAAACTCTGTCAAACCCACTTGTTTCAAATGCAGTCATCAACATATATATATATTAAAAAACTTGCAGGACTCTTCACAGGTAATTTCTCTCAGGTCTTTAGATCTCCTATTTATATTGCCTAGGGCATCTCTCTGTAGGACAAGCAGTGGTTTCCAAAGTGAGGTGTGAAAACCCAGAGAAGTGTGCAAGACAATCCACTGGGGCGTGAAAAGAAACTATATATTGTACTATTAATAAAATGCAAAAGTAGCATTTATTTCATCTTTAGTTCATCTTTAACTTCCATTTTTGGGGTATATTTTATAATGTGCACATTACACAGTACAGGAGTACACACTGAAGCTGATATCAAGTCCCACTGACTTAAATATCAAGTCCCAGTCTGCCTGCTCAGGGCCAGGCTGGATGGGGCTTTAAGCAACCTGGTCTTGTGGAAGGTGCTCCTGCCATGCAGGAGGGTTGGAATTAAATCTTTAGGCATAAGATAAAGACTTAAGCCCCTGCCTCATAAATGAGACAGTTCTGGTGAAGGTGTGGCTAAATTATACCAACACAATGAGATGAAGTGGTCTCTCAAGCCCTGTCAGAGGTTGGTGCAGGAAACAGCACACTAGTAAAGATTCAAATAAAAATATTATCTCTAGATCAAGTTTTCTAAATTTAGTGTGGTTTTGAGTAATACTGGCCAAACATGCCATAAAGAATGTTATGAACCTGGGTATCAGCAATCTTATGAGGTGATGATTCTCAATACAGAACTCTGAGACAGCAAAGCAACCAATATATTGGTGGGCTAAAAGTAAGCTGCTGAAGGTTGACACTAAAAATCACCATCCCCTGCAGAGACACGTGGTCAGAATCCACAGGAACTGACAAAATGGACCTTAATTTTCCTTTACACCCACAGGAGCAAAATCTTCTGTGCACAAGACCCAAAGTGACAGAATAGTTCTTCAAGGAAGTTTTATGGGACTTCTGCCATTTTCTAGAGTCTAACAGAGCAGCAAGGAGGTTAACCTGTGTATTTGGAGGAGATAAAATTAAGCCAGGATCAAAGAATCATATCACCTCAAAATAAAATGTAGTTTCAGTCAAAGGTCAGGCTTCTCCTGAAAGAAGATTATTTATTTTCACTTTCTAGAGTAGACTTTAACATTCACTAACAATGGTGCAAATATTTGTGCACAGCTTCAGAAAGTAATTTGCCCATGCAAAAGAAAAGACATGATCAGCTCTATAATGACCTTTCAGAATACACTGAATTTACTCACTCAGCCATTTAAGGCTAAGTCTGGCATAAACCACATTAGTCACATTTTTCTTTTCAGATCAAAGACCCAGGGCACCAGCTATGTATTAGCACTAAAAACACATTACGCCCATGAAACATCAGTTCCCAGGTATCTGCTTTAATCCCCTCTATTAAAATCTGATTATGAGTAAAGAAAAGCCTCTGTGAATCTCCAATTACTAAACAAGACAACATAAAAGAAGACTTTTATACCCTATTTCAAAAAGTCACATAAAGTGGCTAACAGAAGAACTTTAAATTAGGAGATCTTAAGGTTTCAATGTCAGTTGAAACGTGGCTTTCAATTTTTCATTGCAGGACAAGAAACTAAAAACTGGAAACTCATTTCCAAATACTTTTAAGAACTTTGCTTTTTAGGTAACAAAGTGTAGGATTCATTATAGCACCCTGTGAATGCAACTATCACCCACTTTCTGTAATGGAGCAATTTAATCCATAAAAACATCTGTTCTAACTAATTTTTTAAGCGACTACTGTCAAAAATAGTTACTCTTGAACTTAATTCTTTCATTACCCTCTCACACATTTTCCTTGCTTTACCTTCTCTTGCCAATATACCTACACTAAATGCCTTGTTGCATCTCATATCCTTTTCCAGTTTAGCTCTAGTCAAGGCTTTGGCTTTTTTACTTCCATCCCTGCACACCCTGGAGAAGTGCCTATGTTCTTTTTGGTACCCACCCCCAAATCCCATTTTTATGCTCCTCTCTTTCTTCCTGGGCTCAGAGAGGAGATCCTGACAGCCAAGTTGCCCTCCTGTACACCTGATGGATATCCCAGAGTAATCTGGAAGAATCTGCACCTTAACAGCTGCCCTGAATAAGTTGTGCCAAATTTAATTCCTTTTTCTTTTGCAGCCCTTGTTAAAAGAATGAACCAGAGTTTGCTGACTCTGTCCCTAATGCATGCTATGACATCAGCTACATGAGAATGAACAAGTTTAGTCATAAAGTACATGTTCTGAAGCTCATTATTTTCCAGGGAGATTATTTAACCACACCTAACTGACTCCATCCTTCAACTGCCCCTGCCTTTCTGCAGCCTTTATTACACAAGGCTGCATTCAATGCCTGCCTTGGTCTCCCTTTATCTGCTAACTCCCTCTTTTCCCAGCTCCTGCCACTTTCAGAAGCATCAAATGAGCTAAACTCAAGTTTAACCTAATCTAGGTTAAACTTCACCATTAACCTAATCTAGGTTAAACCCAATCACCATTCTAACACCCTCCAGCACACTCCAGGTGCTTCCAGCACAGGTTTATTTTGCAGTGGCACAGGAACTGAAACCAAACCTCAGCCAGGTGTTCATGTGAGCACTGTGGTTTGTCAGAAGTGCTGTTCTAGAACCTTACTGCCAGGCTACAAATGTCAGAGCTCACCCTCTACCTTAGCGCCAGGTTTTCTCCTGTGTGGCAGCAACAGCTTTGCTACTTACAGCCAGAGTTTGACCCTTCCCACCCCTGCACCAGAATTAGTGGCTGAATGATGAATTCAATGAGGGAACTAATCAGTGTGAGAATTTATTTGATCATTTCCTTCATCTGTTCTATGACTTGGCATCTGAACACACTAGCAATTAGTAGCTGGGATTTACACTGCACTTCTACCACAGGAATAGAAGCTGACAATTGTGGCCTCATTAAATCCTATTGCATAGGTTAACTGTATTAGTAGAGCAGTGCCTGTAATACTTATGGCATTAAAATGCTCTTTCAGATTTAGAAACAACTCCATATCCCCATCTGTACTTCTCATGCAAAAATAACTGCATCTCCCCTTTTCATGCATTCCTTTCATTTCAGTTTTAATGAAGGAAATCAGATTAAATGCAGTCAGACGTCCTTAGAGGGCAGGGAAGCCTCTTGCAGGAGCTACTGTGTAATTCCAGTCTTCATTACACTAGGAAAGAAAACAACTCACTGTGCAGTCTGTTGCATCACTTCCATCTCTTTGCACACAAGGGATGGCCACCCTTACAGTGTATTAGATAACTCTGACATTTTGAGCATAGCAACAACTTTGCTGTCTCAGTGGGAAAGAGGAAGAGTAAAAAATCCTCTTTCTATAAAGAAAAGTTTAAGCCCTATGGATGAGATATTTTGACTATTTTGCTGCATATTGAAAATACTACCTCCAAAAACTTCATATTTACTATTTTCTCCCCAGGCGTTGTTTATTCTGGTTGTATTATTTGTTTTTTAAAATTCAAAGAGATTAAATGAGATGGCAGAAGTAAACTAATGATGTTGGATATAATCTCAAAACACGGTATCCACTGAATGAAATCTTCCCCTCCAATACAACCAAGTTTTAGTTTTTAAATCAAACTAAGTGCCTGAAATGTTAAGTTCTATGTTTTGTAGTGGAACATATATAAACTGAGCTCTGAAATCACTTAAGAACAATCTATTCCTTAATCTTCTGAAGGAAGAGCAAGCTTGGATAAATCACACCTGTAGAAAAAATTATTAGCCATATACTCAAACAGTTTAGAAAACAATCTTGCACTTCCACAATGGCTATGTGGGGGGCTTGGATGAACTGATTATGACTTAATCTTCCCCAAACACTCTATTTCATTTTCTCAGGGTTTGAGCCTGCTCACAACCCCTTCAATCACTCACCACTATAACTTTCTCCAGATTCATTCATCACTGAAAAGACTTTTAAAAAAAGCCACAAGCCCACTCCCCCACCCCTCAAAAATCCACAAACACCAGGTAAATACTCTGAAAATGAAAATACATTAAGTTATTTTTGCTATTATATTTAAATTCTCAAAATGGTTGTATTTTAAGTACATAAGCCAAAGTAGTTTACTGTTTAACCTGTGTTTGTTTCAGTTTTATGTTCATAGAGTTTTCAGGTGTTTACTGCTGCCACATGGCAGCTCTGGGTCTCATCTAACCAAAAGTTACCTCTCTAGCAAGGGAAATGTAAATGCCTTGACTGAGAATCCCTAAAAACAATACAGTAGAAACAACTGAAAAAACACCCAATTTCTACACACAGGTCAATCATTCTACAATTTCTAAAATAACTGTGAGCTCAGAAATATTGTAAGCCAAGCACAAACTTCAGTCCATACTCAAACAGCAAAAACAACATATTTTTTATATAGCTAATCCACAGGTCATAAACACTGGTGGAAATGAGGGAAAACTTAAATACCACACTTCCTGAAATCTGACTAATAATCTAAAAATATAAGGAGAGTTTAATTCTACAAGTTTGTCAGTCTAGTGACTCATGCCATTACAGACTATTTAAGGCTGCAAGGGAACTTTGGAGGTTATGCAGTCTAAGATTTGCTCTTAAGTAAGTCCAGTCATGATCAGGATGCTCAGCTGAGTTACACAGACCTCCAAGGACTGGGTTTTCCAAAATTCTCCAGGCATAAGACCTTTCATTTTGATCATCCTCACAGAGAGTATTTTTTCTCTTACACCTAATCAGAATTTCTTGCATTTTAACTGGGACTGTTGTTTCTTCCACTGTGCACAGCTAAGCAAACTTCTCTATATCCTGCCCTTTGTACAGAAAGATAATTATAAAATATTCCCAAAAGGAAAAAAACTAAAAACAACAAAACCCCAAAAAACCAAGCTACCACAATTCTAACAGCATCAACTTGTACATCTTCACACACCAATAAAACCAGAGGTAAAAAAGGTTTTATAATTTTTTTCAGTAAGTCCTTTACTCCATACAACAGTTGGTACAGATCTTCCTATGCCTTCCAGATTCCTAATTAATTTCAACTGCACTTAGCTGTCATACCTCCTCCATCTCTGCATATTTGTACAATGTTGCTAGATTCCTTCCAGTGGACTATTTTGCTCTCCCCTTCTCGGAGTATTTGTCATAAATTCCTCAAAGTATGTGACACGGGATGGAAGCTGCAGTATTGAAAAACACTCAGCATTTCTCCTGCCCTCATACAAGAGAGCTCCAAGTTCTAAAGAAAGGCCCCTGCAGGATCTTCACTTTAGAGAGGCTGCAGTACCATCTTCTTTGTATTCAAACAGCACGAGTACAGCTAAGCACAGGTACAGTCTGGGCAGAGAATGGATCAAGAGCTGCCCTGGGGAGAAGGACTGGGGGGTGTTGGTGGATGAGAAGCTTTGACACATCCCCGAGGGCCCAGTGTACCATGGACTGCACCCAAAGCCATGGGCCCAGCCCGGCAATTCTAGCTCTCTTCACTCACCTGGAGTGCTGTGTTCAGCTCTGGGAAACATTTAGATCAGATATTAGGCAGAAATTCTTTACTGAGAGGGGGGTGAGGCACTGGAAGAGGTGGCTGTGGATGCCCCATCCTGGCAAGTTTTCAGGGCCAGGAGGATGGAGCTCTGAGCAGCCTGGTCTAGTGCAAGGTGTCTGTGTTCATGTCAGGGAGGTTGGAGCTAGGTATGTTTCAATTTCTTTCCAACCCAACCACTCTATGATTGTATGAAATAACACAAAAAAGGGCAATCTGACCTTTCATCATAGAAACAGAACTTTATGTATCTTTCCTCCTCTGAATTCTTCCCCCACAAATCAGTTGTTCAAGCACAGAACTGGAACCTCAAATACTTTGTTTTTAATTAACTTTGAAGATTTGAGAAGAACTAAAACTGATTATGAGCTCAAACACAAAAAGTCAACACAGTAGACTGAATTTTACCAATGAAGACTCAACTGCTACAAGAAAACAACCCAGTTTTCTTACTATTGGAATTTTACTGAGACAATCCTTGGGCTTACATGCAGAAGTACTAGATTTCCCATATGACCTGAACAAGAGTGCTTTCCTGCTCCTCAGTCTGCCTCTGGAATGATTCCGTACAGATTCCATTCTGCAAACCTTGTTCTCACCTAAAGCACCAATTCACACATTGCCAACTTTAACTGCAAACTGGAATGAAATACACCTACACAGCCAAGAGATGCATTTTTATAAAATATGCTGAAGAAATCTGACAGCATTGTAGAATAGCAGCTTGCTACACAAAAATAGTCACCTGGTCTGCCCTTTAGGCCTTCACTTCAGTGATCCCAGAACATTCCAACAGTCCAGAACAGCCTCAGAGTCTAAAAAACAGCACTGACTTTGATGAAGTAGTTTTCATTCTTGCCAAGACAAACTGATTTAGCCAACCAAAATCCACGCTAGCACTTTCACAGGTCCCTGGAGACTACCAATAGGAAAATACTTTAGGTATTAATTACTGAAGCCATTTCATGGTGTATCTAAAAAAATTATTCACTGTTTTAAAGTGTAAAATTAACATTACTCTAAACACCTTTGACTAGAAGAGAAAAAAAAATTAATTTCTTCTTCCAAGCTGGTTATAAAATTTCATTTAAATACTTTGTTATGGTAACTGAAATGAGCACCAGCCTGAAGCAGTTTTTGCTGGGTAGAGAGGTTAAATTTTTGCATTTGTGACAGGAACTGAAACAGCTTGACACTGATACAGCAAATAGACCCTCACACCATCAGCCTTAATACAAATCTGAATGTACCTGAACTACCAGTCCAATAACTTAGACAAGGAAATAATTTATGGAAGCCTTTGTGTATTTTATCATAACACGAGTCCGGTGTGCTGATTTCACATTCCCATCTGTTTTAACTAAGAGCAAGAATAATTCAAATGACCAGCTCAAAACAAGTCAGTGCAACAAATCATTTAAACTTCTGCACTTTTTTTTCCTATAAATGGAAAAAAACTCTTGACTTAGGACACCTCAATGGTTGCAGACCTAAGAACTGGGCAGAGCAGATGGAAAAGATAAATTTCACATTTCCACTCAACCTGTTTTATTGAAAAAAACTTCTAAAACAATGCAGGAGGCCTAAGAAGAAGCAACAGTATTTTATCGTTTCTGCCCAGCAAGTTTGTTGAGTCTCAAGTTTTCTTGTCTCCATCTTCTGATTCACAAGAAAAATGACCATGTTTCACTAGTAGTCATTAACAATTCCAACCAAGAACAAGAGTGGAACCTGGTGAAATAAGTAGTAACTCAAAGTCTGGGTTAAGCCAAAGAGCAGAAAGGGAAGTAAAAAGATTAATGTTGTAAGCTGTGAATTGTTTATGATTTTGAAGCTGATTTCTTCAGTTAAAAACTTGCAATAAGATCCTTCCAGAGCCGGGGAAATCAACTCACTGCAACTGAAAGTAGGCAGTTTCCAACAGCAACTGCAAAAATTTTGTGCCAGATCCAAATTTTCATGTGAATCCCCTATACTTTCAAAAATTACTTACTTTCAGTTCTCCCAAAAAAAGTCAGTGTAACCCAGCCTCACTCAGGCTGCACAGAGACAACTGCTAATGCTGCTCAGTGGTTCAGCATATTGCAACCATTCCTAAGTTCTCCAACTGCAGCCTGAGTGGACTACAGTTGTCTGCAGACAACTGAACTGAAGCAAATGACCTAGATTTGTTGTGTGGGATAACCACTTTGCACTTGGAGAATTTCAGAAAACCCAGAAGTTTGCTGGGTTTTGTTTAACAGCTGAGTGTGACTGCATTAGCTAAGCCTTCTTACTGATCATTTCTGTGTTTACCCTCAGACATATTTAATAACATCTTTTCAACTCCTCCAGGTGTTTTATTCCCTGTCCTCTAAATTTTATGACTTGAAGCAAAAAGGAATTTTCTCCCAGATGTCGTCTTTCTACCCTGTATGCTTTGGGAAATATATGGGACAAGCTGATTTTACACCTCCCCCTTATCACATCTTACTGAAACAAACAGAAATAGCAAAAACATCCACAAGGAATCCTGTAGAGATAGTGATCAAAAACCAAATCCAAGTTAACAGATGTTGAGAAGGGAACTTGAATACAGAAAGTTAAATCCCTGTGGAAGAGGCTGAAGACATGAGTATCAAATTTTCATTATTTTTCTGGATTCATTTCTAGCACTTGCTATTAGTTTATCCTGCAATATCCAACTGAGCTTCTGTTTTAAAAAAATATGAAAAAAGGCCACTCAAAGAATTTCAGGACAACATTCCCCCTAAAAGGCCCTCATCAGTTTATCAAAAAGGAGTTTCTGTTCTGAGGATAGTGCGTGTCTCCAGCTGGCATTTTGTAGCAAGTTGTACCACCAGAGCACACAGATGTAGATGTCCATGTAAAAAATGGGTATCTACTCTGCAGTTCTCCACTTTAGGAGAAGCCTTAATTGCTAATAATAACAACACCAATACTTGGTCCATAAAAGTTAACAAAATGAATGATGAACCTGATAATGAATTTTGCCTGTCTTGATATCATATCCAAAGTACTCTGAAAAGCTTTTAAAGCACTGCTACACTTATTCTGGCTTAAGCCAACAAAAAGGTGCTTAACAAGCATACTTTTCAGGTTTTGTTGGTGGTAAACAAGTATCTAGCTTATCCACCATAATCAAATGCAATCTGAAGTCCTTTGTCTCAGTCAAACGAATACAATTCCAGAAACAACTGCTAAATAAACTGAACTACTGAGCCATCTGTGCTTCAGTTGTATCAGCATTTTGGGAGACAAACAAACCTGATACACGAGTTGTTCTGTAGAACAGCAATGAACCAACTGTTTCCCAGCTACAGCTTCTAGAAGCTCATGCTACAATCCCAGCTTCAAAGATGTGCCAAACACTGTTATTGAAAACACTTGTTCTCCCCCCAAAAATGCTTAACCTGTGTAAGATTTGAGTGAGAAATAATGTAACCCACTCACTACTTGCACTATCAAGGGATGAAACAGGAATGAAGGGCCCAGTTGTGCAGCTCCTCTTAGCTCCTATGGATTTCCATTTATTAGTTTGGTCCAAAACTTCCATTTATAAGTTTGTTTCTTAGTCAGGCAACAGCACAGAGTAATGGCAGCAAATAGTTCTGACAGAATAAGCTGCTGCAGACAAAGGTATCACTGCTCTCTGTTCAGATTACCCCTTTAACTGATGAATGTTAGTGCATGAAATGTTCTGGAAGATGAACTGAAGCAGCCAATGATTAGACATTTCCCAGACTGTCTCTGCTTAGAAAGGTTGTTAGAATTCAGAATTAGTTAAAATGCTTTAGTTACAGCATCAGGACTCACCTGTCAGCCCTGATATGGAAGGCACAAACATCAATAAAAGCTTTTAACCATTGATTCTAAAGAATTGCAGATCAATCTAATGACTTTATACCTTAAATTGACATAAACCTAATGTTCACTGTTAAGCACTGCATCTACTGAACACAATGCAGTGTCCATTTTCATAGGCAACATTGAGCTGGCCTAAAGGGATTGGATTTTTTTATTGCAGAAGTGACTGGCCAGACTTCATGTTTTACCAGTGTATTTTGGATGATGTGATTTGCATGATACCTATTCTAAGAGTATACTAAGCAGAAGATACTCCAGCTCACATGGGTGCCAGACAATTGCTAAACAGAAGCCATCGACCATACATAAACCAGGAATCAGAGCATTAATTCTGTCTCAGTAATGAACTGTCAGCAAACTGACAACAGATGACACAATGAAAACAGAAAAATCTACAAAACAACACCTGTTCCTGCAAAAAATACTTTTTTCCTCAAGTTTAACATGTCAGAAACTGCTCCAAAAGTTAAGCAGCTGAGCAAAGGATGCCAGCCATCGCCACACATTCTGCATTGAGTTGTTAACTGGCAATTAAAACACTTTCAGTTTCTGGAAGAGCCCCACATCAAGTTCTGCATTAAGCTGCTCAGGACATGTTGTCCAAGGAATGAACAGGAAGTGGATGTTTTCCTTTGAGGCAAACACACGGCGCCAGCTACTGGGTTTCAGTTTCAATAGATGCCAGCTTGATATTTTGAATTCTCTGCATGACCTAAAGACACAATAAGTAAAAAACCCCTGCAACAATAATAAATATAAATTCTCAAAGCTCAGGTTGTACTGTACCAGGAAGAAATGAGAGAATAAACAGGAAGATAAGTGTATCTCCCAAAGATTATTGCTATGGTTAAAAATTCCCTGAATTTAAGTGCTTTAATTGGGGCTTAGCACCATAAGCAGGAATTAACTTTCCAGAAACTGAACAAAAGATATGTCCAAGGAAAAATCAAGTGTTCTATCAAATCCAAAGCAATGAAGCTGAGCTTAGATAGGTTTTCCTATAAGATTAGCAGGTGTTCTTTTCCTGTGCACAGTGAATTTACATTTTCTTCACTCAGCAATGCATAAAAAGATATGAAATGTCAAAAGCAGCATTAATGAGTTCTAGAAGTTTTGTGCCTTAATGTAGAGTTTTGTTGGCATGATGAAGCAGTTGGTGATTGAAATCATGCAAAAACAAAACACAAGCAAAAAACTCGATCAGAAAAGCTATTTTTACATCCATAAAATAAACACTGCTTTCTAAGCAGCATATACTTAAAAACATATGCATTAACAACTACTGAATGGCTCCCTAAACCAATTATACACACTCTGAATATTCAGCTTCACTGTAATACTTTCCCAAAAACTTATAAATATTGGTATTGCACTTTTAAGTTTGAAATAATCCACCTATAAAAGTTAAGCTATTTTCTTCAGGAATTACTGTTGAAAATGCTTTATTAAATACAGTCTATTGACTTGTCACAGAAATGGAACTAAACTGTATGTTATACTCTAATTAGAGGACCCTATTTTGAAAGTAATTATATTTACTGTCATTATGCCCAAGATAAATTTAAATGACAATTACTGTTTTTATCACGAGCCAAATTCAAGTTTTTTAAACTATGCTAAATATCCAAGACTTTAGCCAAGAAACAGTTAACACCATTACTGAAGTTATCGAGAAGTCAGTAATCCAAGAAATAAAGATTCTCACAAATGCCTCCCTTGAGTACAAAGGATTCTGTGGGTTTTTTGTGAGTTTGTTTGATTTTTTCTTAATACAGAGCACAAACAGAAATGCAGATCTCACCTCACAGGAACTCCCCTGGCCTCTTTTTTATTGGACTTGAAATCTACTTTCAATTGCGTTACTTGAACCAAGCACTGGAAGCATTTTGAAAAAACAGAAAAATACTTTTAAAACATTTATTGCCTATGGTATTTGCTTTCATAGTGTCATTAACAAATCAGTTTAAATGAGAGATGCTGATAGTAACTGTTCTATGGACAGCTCTCTACCTATTGTCTCAAATGGCCTAACAGCTCATCTTTCCTGCTTGAAGCTAATCACTAATTTATAGGTTACAAGTGTGTTAAAAAATAAGTTCATAAATGACCAGAGTTTGGGAAATTAAAGAATCAGTCATCCAACAATAATTATCCAGACTTGATCTTAGCTCACCAGAAACTCTGAGCACACAATTTTGTTGTATAAAGTGACTCAGAACATTCTCTAAGCTTTGGCTGGAAGCGTGACAGGGCAATCTCCAGAACACCTATCTAGTGATGTTTTGGTCTGCTCTGCTCATTAGCCACAGCATGCAATTACTCTCTTTGATTTCCAAAGCATAGCTGAAGGCTAAGGAAAAGGATTTCACCATTTCCCTTCTGGCCTGTAACCACTGAGGAAGGCAGCAATGCCTGGTAAGAAAAGACAAAACTGCAGACCATATCCTAATTCTTGGCACAGCAAGAAAAACACAAAAATTTTTTCTCTGAAGAAATGCAATGCCCTTGGCAAACAATGTATCTGAACTGAGCTACAGAATTACACTGCATAAGAAACACTAATAAAGAATGTAAAAACAGGCACAGTGCTAAAAGCACCAAATCCCAACTCCCTCAAGCTACTTCAAAGCCATATTCATGTGCATTATGAGTTTTCAAGACCATATTTTTCTTTCCCTTCCTACTCTCCCTCATCAGAATTTCAGTTGCTTTTGGGAAAAAAAATTATTTGCTACCTTAGTCCTTATTAAAAAGAGGAAAAAATCCACAACCCCAAACAAAAAAACCCACACAAAAAACACACCCAAGTACAGTCCAATCAGAGAATTAAGAGAAACACTGTAGCTTGTTCAATAGGACTTATTAGTACTCACTGCATTCCAAGTCAAAATAGCAACACTACAGATAACAATTCCTTAACCATTTAAATAAAATTAATGTTTCCTTCACCATCTTTGGCCTGTGACTGTAGAATTTGCCATCACTGGCCACAATCAACATAGGCTTTAACACCAGTATACTATAAAAAGAAGTCTATCTCCTACCCAGCATCCAATAAAAGTTTAAAATTCACTTTAATACAAGCTGTACTGATTTGTACCTACCCCTCCTCATAATGAGCTAAAGCAGAAGAACATCTAATTGTTCAAAACTGCTGAAACTGCAACTTGTAAGAAAAACAACTGTTGTATAACCAACTGGTCAGTTATTGGCCACTTATTAATTCCAGCTCATGCTTTTGTCCTAGCAGCAGATCTGTCTATGGAAATGACAACTGCTTCTTTCCACAGAATTGTACTGGGAAATCCAACATTCATTCTACTATGGAGGGGATGAAAAATTAGGGATAATTCAACACAAACCTTCAACTTGAGAAGTGGGAAAATTAGGTAGAAAGAAGTAACTTTGCTCACACTTTTGTGGGGACACACATTCAGAAGTTCAAGCAAGCGTTAACATGAAACCATAAAAAACATGCTAAATTCAACTGATGCTTCACATAAAACTGGATCCCCATGACTTCAGCAATACAATCATATACATCCCCTGGTTTTCTGCATCTTTCCTAAATTTTCTCTTCTGACCTTTAATCAGACATAAAAATTCTTGGACATGAGAACCCTCAGTCCACAATGTTCTCCTTGAACTTAAGTAGAATATTTGATCTTCAAATCCTGATATATTACCAGCTGAGCCCATGGTCCTTCAGAAAAACCACACAGAAGTTCTTTGGTCTATTGAGAACTACCTAAAGGAATCCTTATTTATGCATTTTGACACTGCTGCAAGATCCACTCATTCAGTATTTTTTACTTATGTGGTCTGCATGAGTCACCAATGCCAAGTCAACATTCACTGCATGATCTTCACATCTAAATTAACTTTACACATATTATTCTAAATGGATACAGATCCACACCACGGCAGAACTGTTCTCTTGGAGTTTTAGAAAGCTTAGCTGATCTCCTGTAAGCCTTCTGTTGAAGTCAAAATTAGCTAACTGAGCTAGGCTTGAAAAACAAGGACTTATTAAAGATAAAACTGATACAACAGGGAAAACTGTGGTTAGAATAAGGGAGGGCAGAAAAAAGAAGAGCAGTAGTAGAATTAGATATTTTCTTCATACCACCAAATTCTCTGCTTGTTATTCATAACCTACTCCCAACTTTGACTGTCATACTTAGGAATGCATATGCTGTATACCACAAACTTGGGCAAAACAGGATATATTTCAGAGATAAAATTTGCTTTCAATTTAGGGAATGGAATACATTAGTACATCAGCAAAAAACAGAACCTTGAATTTAATATTTTTTTCTATCTGGTCTTAATATAACTCTACTTTTTGCAGGAAACAGCCATGAGGCACAGGACAAATCAGCACAGTAAGAACAGCCCAGACAGAATCAAGTAAGTTCTTAACTTCAGTTTTAAGCATAGAAAGGTCAATTATGAATCACTTAGGCAGTATGTTAAAGCCACCAAGATTTTCAGAGCACAGACACGAACTCAATGAATAAAATCACCATAGCCTGACATCAACATCCCAAAGAAAACATTACATTTAGCAGTTCCAGATTCATGATCATTCAAATGATCACAGCTGGAATGAGCTCTATTTACATTTCAAATTGAAATGGCTGAAGAATCAGTTCTATCTGTACCTTCCCCAAAAAAAAAAAAAAAAAAGGGAGAGATTTGAGAATCCTGGGATATTCATTCAGTCAGTGAGTCACACATTCCATCACAATGCCAGGTTTGCAGGCAAGTTTGTTACTCCATGCTGCTCCTATAAACTACTTAAGAACTGATGCCCAAACTATTAATATCTTTGAATAATTCTTTGCCACATGTCCCCAGACTCTCTTGGATCAGACTGGGGAAATTAATTAGCCATCCTGAAGAGGTGGTTTTCAACAACCTCATTAATTTTATTGTGCACACTACTAAGAAGTGGCAGCTGTGCTGTGCTTTTCTGAAAGTTTTTCTAGTACATTCCTGGGATTTTGGTTAAGAGCAAGTCCACCATGAAAATGGAACCTGCTAATGGCAGGTTACGGTAGCAAACAATTATCTCGTCCCATAAAAGAAGGATTTAGGTCATCATGTTAAAATTTGCAAAATGTAAATTGAACACCAAGTTTAATTAGAACTATGCAGTAAAACAAAATTATCTTTAGCAATCACACTTCAGCAGACTCAACAGTAATCAAGTGGAAAATAACACAACTCCTAGAATCTGCAAATAAAAACAAATCCTCATGGTAAAAGTGCTGGCAAAACACTGGGAAGTTACAGAGATATCCAAGAGGCCCCAGAGGGAATAAGCTCAGTCCAGCAGCTCCCAGATCAGGGCTAGCTCTGATATGCTCCTGGACAAGGCAGGGAGGTAGAGCTGCCCTGCACTGTAATCCAGACAGGCTTCCAGGCTGTCACTCAAGAGCAGGAAACCTGTTACCTGACCAGAGGCAATTCAGGTATCAATGTAGCCATAATAATAATGTGCACTTCAGCATTCAGCATGATGAGATAAGGGGAATTTCAATGTATCCATTATATGCTTTATCTGCAAATCAAATAATCCTCTCTTATATAGCAACCATTTAAGCACACACCTTCATTTAGTTTGCAACTGAAGGTGTAATAGTTATTGGAATGGACACTGAAGAGAACACAGGCTATCCCCAAGAACTAAAAGATGTTTATTACTCCATGTTAATCTCTCTTCTTGCAAATATATTTAAGTCTCTTCTCTTTTTCACAACACGTAACTATACCCCTGACTGCTGCTTTGTGTTAAAAAAGGTACTTCCAGACATTTTTTTTAATTTTAGCCCCCATAGTTAGTTTAGCAGTAGTTAAGTTTTATGCATTTCTCAAGACCTGTATTCAAACTTCACTGTTATGCCAAAGAACTGCAGATTGCAGCATCAGTTTTGTCAAAAACACAGGTGGTCGCTGCTGTCTAGATGAATTATTTGAGGTCCTCCAGGAATCTAGTTTTGTTTGTTTCGTTATTTCAAAAAAAAACAAGACTCCACACCAGAAATGCCTACGAGGCCACTTTCTACAAACATCCATTTCACAGCCTGCCATAGCTTCAACCTCCCAGTTCTCTGAGCAGTAAAAATCTGGTGCTTCCAGCTTTGTTGCCTGTCCTATCTTCTTATGGTATTAGGTTAGTTGATTTACCAAACTTAAATGTAAGCAGCAGTAGGTTTAGGAAACGATGTAAGGGATTAAATCAGCTCATGGAAGTGGGAAATTCTCAGTTAAGCTATGGGAGATGAAATCACTTCACAACAAACATTTATTGAAGCCTCTCCTACAAATCGAAGTTTATCTTGCCAAAAACTTTATGCCTAGTGAATAAAAGAAATTGTACTTCACCTCAGAAATCTACTGCTGATTGGAAATGCTATGTGCTGATAGAGAAGTCCTTTCTAAGCAAATGCACAGTTTATCTAATTCCACTGGGGAAGAAGGCTAAAGAAAAGGAAAAAGAGCAAACACCATTCATGTGAGGAAATTCTGTAGGCTTAATACAACTTGCTCTTCTTCTAACTAATACTTTTTAACCCACTCCCTACCTTGAGGGAGGTAAATTTCTTTCAGCTGCGTGGGTCCTGCTCACCCATTAAACTGCACATTTGATTCACTTGTTCCCATGGAAGTTTCTGCTTTCTTGAGGAATTTTAAAAATTTGAGTGGATGTACGTGGGAAGAGTGCAGAATTCCTTCAACCCCTTAGATTCCTGTAGGCCTCTCTGAAGCTAACATATGCTGGCTATATTAAAAAGGGAGACATCAAAGAAAGTAAACAGTAAAAACTACTTTTTAATCTAGTTATCATAAAAATAGCTGACACTGTACTTGCTGGCATAACACACTAGATACACCATTCCACCAGAAATTTACATTTACCATAAAGAAAAAGTTGACACTGTTGTAAGTTGAGAAATGTAGACACTAATATCATGTCTCTTACAAAAACAGAAAAAAGACTTACACGGCTATTCAAACGATAAAAAAAAACTTTCATATTTTAATCAAATAGAAGCCACCAGTATCTTTCAAATGAAGACTGGCAACACTGAGATCTCTTTTGCTAAACAACAAGGCAGTATCATTTGGCATTGTCTGTTTCACTGGCACCCCTCAGAACTACTCTTTCTGTGAGAAGTTTTTTTCCTGAAGAAAATACCTTCAGGAGAATGCAAAATCCTTGTGTAGAGAAAATATGTCATGCAAATGGAGACCCTAGCTTCTGTTTCTGTATCCTTTTTTTTTTCCAGGAACTGTTGAAATGGCAGAAACATTCACATTCTTCTTGGTACTTACTAGTCAAACCTCAGATTAAAAAAAAAACAAAAAAACAAAAAAACCAAAAAACTTGTGACTCCACAGACAGAACCTCCACAGCTCATTACACACAAGTGAAGAAAAGTCCAGTCTGATTAAGGGAGTTCAATTCCTACAGTCCCACTGACAACATACATTTATATTATTATTTTTAGAGCACCCAGAGTCACCTAGTTTGCATTTCAAGCCCTGCCATTCAGATATGAAACAAAATAAGAGTTCAAATCCTTCATGTGGTAATTGGTGGCAAAACTGCAAGATCATAGTTAAAGGCTGTATTGTTTCCAAACAAATAATGAGGAAACAAGACTAGAACAAGAAACAAAACAAATGAGAAGCTGGGAAACAAAAGTTTCAGGAAGACAGACAAGGAAGAATGTTATGAAGATGCAGACTGTAAGATATATGACTGCCTCCCCCCCATTACTGGGAGAGGAAATTTATGCCACTGCAAAGTTTATATAAGTAAAATTCCTGAACATTAAATCATACTTAGAGCAGGAAAGCAGCAGGGAGCAGAAGCCATGTAACTGATAAGGAAGAAAGTCAGAAAGAACATAGAGCACAAAACAGATACTTTCCTGAGAACTCTAACTACCAAAGCATGATTTGCCTTCACATATTTCACTAATCTCAGAACTGGGAATGTGAAGTTCCAGCTGAGGCTTCTCCTACAGATGCTTTACAGAGTTCTCTTGCCCCTCCTCAACGTGCATTTCCTGTTATACAGTAAAACCTAAACTCATTCTTATACTCTTCCCTTCCCTGAAGGCATCCCCTCTATTTCATTTATCTTACCAAAACCAACCTACCTGCACCTCTGTGAAACTTACAAAAAATCAGACAGAAAAAAATTTACAAACCACTAGGAAGGATAAGGATCGGTCAAAACTTGCTTATATAAGCTTTGTTTCCACAGGAAACCAGCCTAGGAGTTTACTAGCCCACTAGTCTCTCAAGGAAACAAAAAGGACTGAAAACATTTGACTTCTTGTAGGTTGTTTAACAACTGAAGACACAACACATACTTGGAAGTGTGAGAAAAGTATGAATAAGATTACATCACAAACCAACAGAAAACACCCAGAGTTCATTCAACTTCTATGTCAGGAGCAGTTCTACAATGTAAGAGTACTCAAGGATTGCAGGCTCCTTTTACACTAATCATCTACCTCCAGTGAGTATCTCTCTTTTAAGGATGTCTGCCTCGTTAGTGCAGTTAGATGAGAGACTTCAGCCTCTTTACTACAGCAGCATCCAGGCTGGCTCAAGCCTCTTTGAGTAGCAGATGGAACCAACTATTTGACTGGGCACTGAGGCAGATGAGGAGTGATCACATAAATCCATTTGCTACACGAGTTGCAGTGACACTCAGGAAGAGTGGGAATACAGAAAAAGCTTTCTAATTAGCACTGCAGTGAACTTGTAGATAGAAACTGAATGAAGACAATGCCACAGCCTTGAAGGTTTTGCCTCAGCAAAAGATACACAAGGAACCAATAATTACTAGCGTGCAGTGAATTTTCTAGCCATGGAAACCATTTAAAAGCAGTAGGAAAATCCAAATATGCTGCTGACACACTCTGCAAATCCCCAAATCTGAGAAGATATTAGACATACCAATGTATTGCCCAACTTTATTACACAGACACAGGTACACAACCCTTAGCAAACAGCTGAAGTGGGATAATGACATTGTTCCCAGTTATTTCCTCTAGAACTTTACAGGCAGAGCATGTGAGTGCACAGCCACTTTGATGCAAAGTCCAGAAGCTTAGCTGGAACTGTCAGAGAACACTATTCAGGCTAAGCTGTTGGACTTTGTACTAAAGCAGCTGGAAGTACTTGCACACTTTTCTTTCTGCCAGGAGCACTACGAGTTTGAAAGTTGACAACTGGAGTAGAAAGAGACTAAATCATCACGGTAAGTTGTGTCAGCATGTGTCAAGCTCCCAAAGACAACCATTAACTTGTTTGGAGATCAAAATAATTACAGGTAAATTAGATGTACACCTCTGCTCTGATGTAACACTCTCAGACAATCTCCCTGAACAGTAAGAATTCACTGAAGGAGGATGTTGCCCTTTCCCCACAAACCTCAGTGACAAGAGAAGGCGAATGGGGACAGGATGCAGCTTCCCAATCCTGCCATGTACCTGAGGAGTGTTCAGCCATCACACAGGTGTCTGCGTTCCTGAACACTCGCCCTGCCTAGCTACCAACACACTTCCCAGAGGGTTAATGAATTAAGCCTCAGCACACCCGGTAGCTTAGCATCACCCTATTAAGGATGAGCCCTGAGGCACAGAGGGGAAGGATAACCAAACCGAGGCCACAAATCCACACGAGATCAGCGGGGCAGGACCGGGATCCTGCCTGTCAATCCATTAAGTTTCCGTAGTGACACGGAATGACTCCACCGGCATACACGAGAATCGGTGGGGGCAGGAGAGAAGGAGGAAGCCGAGAGGCCCCGAGGAGGGGGAGGGGGCCCCGGGCTCCGCACGGAGCTCAGCCCACGGCCACGGAGCTCAGCCCGCACCCGCGCAGGCCGCGGCTCCCGCCGCCCCGGCCCATCCCCGGGGGCTGCGCGCACATCCCTCCCTTCCTCCCTCCCTCCTCCGCCCGCGCCGCCGCCGCCTCCTACCTTGGCCACGTAGTCCTTCACCTCATCCAAGTCTCCGTTTTTGAGGGCCCACATGAACTCCTTGTCGGACATCGCGGCCGCCGGGCGGGGGGACGCGGGCGGGCGAGGCGGCGAGGGGCCGGCGGCAGGTGCCGGGAGCGCGGGCGGCGGCGCGGGCGGCGGGA
>JAWWEY010000055.1:59401645-59448257 GCA_035582745.1 Loriotus luctuosus | reverse complement strand
CCCCATGCCAGGGACACCTGTGCAGCTTCTTTGTACCTGTCCTAGACAGCCCAGGCTGTCTGATGGCAACAGTACAGGGGGGAAAGGGAACTGTGGGGAGAACAGAGGACATCTAAACTACAACAACATAACTGTACATCACTGAAGCTTTTCTTAATATTCACACAATAGTTATCCCTTAATTGTGAGAGCCAATCATCTCATTGTCCATCTATAACACCGAGGAAGTTAACAGATGCCCCATCCCTGGAAATGTCAGGACCAAACCGGATAGGGCTTGAAGCAATGTGCTTTAATTTAAGTTGTCCCTGTTCATGGCACAGGACTTGGAGTTAGATATATCTTTCAGGTGCTTCCATCCCAAACTATTCTATGATTCTGTGAATCCATCATTCTGTGATAATGAGTTAAAATGTAGGGAGACTGCTAGATTAATGAACTGTGCCTTTTCTGGCCCAGTTACTCCTTTGAGATAAAATACAACTTTCTGCTTACTGGTTAAGCTCTGTTTTGAAGTCCTACCTTACTGCTAAAGTGTCCCAATCTGTTTTAATAAATAAATTGGAATTCATTGTTGCAGTCCGTTAGATGCTGTTGGCATTCTATCCACTTGTATAAACTATAAATACAGTACACAAACAGTCGAGAATAAAAGATAATCTAATTAATTCAGCTATCCACCTAAAAAACCAAACCAAGCCAACAAAACCCAAAGAACAAACAACATAAAAATCCAGGAAGGAGACTCGAATATGTATTGGTCCCATTGCAAGTCTGATTTAAAATCACGAGTTTGATCTCGTGCTTGCCATATTCCCTTTGTGTAATCCTGAACAATTCATACACAACAGCTGTTAACTCAGCAACAACAGCCAAGCAGTAATATAAAATACCCTCATATAGAACTCAGTCTGTTGAGGAGAAAATAATAAAGGTGACAGATAGCAGCCTAGATAAAGTTATGGAACTGACACAAGACTGACAAGTGGAAATTGAACAATTGATTTTCTTTCTGCTTATTAGCTTGTATTTATACTGAAGGAAGAGGGAGTGGAAAGGAAAAGAAAAGAAGAGTTATTTTTTTCTTTCCCAAGGTCAAGTGAAGCTTGCAGACAGGGAAACCCAACAATTATTGACTGTATTCATTGTTGGACTTGAAGCAGGAGGGGAAGCAGCCAAAGTCAGACACACACCACCAGTTCTTTGGTGCTTCTTCATGAATCCCAGTGAGGCTGGGCCTCAGAAAGTCACTAGGGACCAGCCTTGGTGGTGAGGAAGGGTGTCATTCTATGGAAATGTGTCTTCCCACAGAGTGGAAATGCCTTTTCCTTGGACACCGTAGAGCAAACACAATTAGCAATTGCTAAACAAGGGGCTGGCTCTGAAAACTAATCCAAGGGATGATTCAATGTTGACAAATACTCTCAGGCAAATCAGAAGGTGAATAATGGTTTGGAAGTTTGACCCATAATACATAACCAGGCTGGACTTATTTATTAACACAGACTACAAATCTCCTTTTGGCCGTAGGTTTCCTTTCTCTCATCATTATAGTTTGCATTGTTTATTTCACATCTAAGTGCTGCTGTAGGCACACGGGTGTGGTAATTGGGAGTGGGGCTGTGGCTGAGCCTCATCCCCAATGGGTGCAGCTGTGCAGGACAGGGGAACAGCATTGAGGGTAATGAGCCATGGAGTGCCCAGGGGCACTGACCAATCTCCAGAGGGAACAGAGGGCACACAGGTGCAGTGCATGAACGTGAGGGGTATAAAAGGTTGGGCTAAAGAGCAAAAAGGGTAGATGCTTGCAGCCCTCTGAAGTGGTATGGTGTTACTGGGTTTGGGTAAGTCCTTAAAGCTTTCTGAAATTGTATGGTGATACTCCATGTATTGTGCCCATCTCGACTGTGACATACTGCACCTTTTATTTACAAGATTGTTTGTGTAAGTTGCTGTTACATTATTCTATTCTCTGTGATTAAAGCAAGCTAGAATCTTTGTGCCTTCACACATAAGACTAGTTACCTTTTATTTCTCTACCCTTCTCTTTCTTTTCAAGTGCAGGCCATAGGAAATAGAAGTTCAAGAAATTATAATTTGATGATCTCTGTTATTTCTTTAAATCAAAGTCATATAATTCTAGATGCATAGAATAATTTAGGTTGGAAGGAACCTGTGGCGGTTATACCTGATCTAATCCCTGCTCAAAGCAGGGCTAGTTTAGCTGTGGCTGCTCAGGGCAACCAGTCAAGTTCTGAATATCTCAAAGTGTGATGAAACCACAACTTTTTCTGGGAGTTTATTCTGGTGTTAGACTGTTTTCAAAAAACAAACAAAAAGTCCTTCTTTCTAGTTTTAATTTCACTGCTGTAACTTTTTATTTGTTACTTCTTGTCTTATCTCTTCCTCTTCAAGAGCATTTGTCTCTATCTTCCCTCTGTATTCTCATGAGGTAGGTGAAGATAGCAGTAAAATCCCCCTACCTTAACCTTGTCATCTCTGGGCTAAACAAGGCAATTCCTTTGAGCTTTTTGTTACATGTTGATTATTTAAGTCAGCTTATCATCTTGGTCATCTTCTTATGGACTCAATCCAATACGCTCCTGTGTTTTTTACCCTGGGAAGTGCAAACCTGAAAGCAGTACTCCATCTGCAGCATCACAAGGGATGACTGAAAAGAGTCAGTCCTTGGTTTTCCTTTGGAGGCTGGATTTGCCTTCAAGCAAACGTTTGAAATGAAGGGTTAAGCATCAGGGTATCTAACCCTGCCATGCTGTGAGTGTCAACGCATCCCTGTTCCAAAGCAGGGGCTGTTCAGCACAGCTGAGCATCACAATCAGGAGAACTTAGCCTGAATCTTTGCTGATGGGGCCAGAGGTTGAATAGGTTGCAGTTTGGGGTTTTCCACAACAGCTTGGGCTTTGCAGTGCTGACACAGGTGAAATCTTCTGCTAGTAAGCAAATGAGAGTTGGATGCATTAGGGGCTGATACTAGCAAAGAGGAAGTGTAACAACATCGTTTCCCTCACTAATTGTTAAAGCAATAAACAACTGACTACTAAAAGTGATACCAATCTGATTTTTGTAGTCAAACAAAAATAAGTTCTTCTTAATATTATTGCATTTTCTCAGCTGCCTAGAGTAACACTGTGAGTGGCATTCTAGAATTTTATGAGCCCTTAGAAAACTGGAAATTCCCAACTCTTTATGGAGGAATTGGAGAGCAAAAATCTGTCTTTTGTGGAAATGGTGGCCATTGAGGAAAAGAAAAATTACACCTATGAATGTGTTTTTAGCCTAATTCAGACAAAATCTTTGTGTCGAAGTTGCATTTGGAAAGTGAACATAAATGTCTAATTTAAATGTTGGGTGAAAGATGGACCAGAGAGGTTGAGTAATACCAGAAGTAGGACAAAAACCAAGGAAATGTCTAAAAGTTTCGAGGAAGCTACCTCATGATCCTTTGCTTTCTAGATCTGCAATTTTCCACTCATAAAGTATGTACTTCATCTTGTGTTATGGTTTCCTTGCCCTTAATAGGAATTTTCTGAGACCCTTTTTTCCATGGTGGAAAGATTTTACACGTGGGAGAGACATTGACTGCTGGCTTCCAAATCTTGCTATTTTTGAAAGGGTTTCATATTTTAAATGTATTAAGCACTGTCTGAAACTGTACAGTGTGTATAGTCTGCATGTCTACTGTAAGCTGTCAATGTTCTAGAAAACACAGAAGCTTTAATTACAAAAGATATAGAATAAATTTGCTTTAATCAAACCAACAGTTTAAGTTCAGAATGTCCAAATTAATGATACAGATTATACACAGGGGATTTAATATTTGAGCATTTGACAACAGTGATGAAAAATGTGTGCTCATAGTCCACTCAGTATCATAATGAAACTGGGACCACTGAGGTACTGCTCAGGGTTTCACCCTGGATTCTGCGTTTTCAGAGCAGCGTGGTGCTGGATTTGTGTAGGCTCATCACAGCTATACTGGTTGTTCTATAAGTGTCAGAAGATAAAAAACCAAACTAAAGTCTGAAAACCCCCCCAATCAATCAAAACATTTTTTAAAAAACCCCTCATTCAGTTATGTGTGTTTGTGCTGGTTGGTGTAGTCTAATACTTTGAGGAATATTTTGGTTATTCCAATGTGTTTGATAAGCCAAGTATCTCCTTATAACTATAAGGGCAAAACCAGTAAATTCCTTATTTTCTTGGGTTTTGCCTTCTTCACTAGTGGTGTTTAACAAACAAGAAGCAATAACAGTCACACTTGCTGTGCTGCAGGGTGACTCCATTGTCCCACCCATCATTTTTTATGCCTTCATTTTTCCATCCATAATCCAATACTTTTCTACAATGGAGAGCCTTGAGAATCTCAGATGAAGAATGTTGTATCAGTGAAAAATATTGCAAATATTGATGTGGTTTTTCCTGACAATCGTATGCTGAGATGCAGAATAGACAAGTCTAAGGAATCGGTTACAGTTGTTGCTTGCCTTTAGAGAAGAATTGGAAAAAAAAATAGGATGTTTTGTTGACATGTAGATTTCACGAAGTGGAACGTATCCTGTTTTCTGAGACTGTTTTTTCAAAAATTAAATATGCTTGGAAACAGATGCAAGAAAGCAATTTGTAGCCACAAATTCTATTTTGTGGTACAGCACTGAAAAAGTTGAGTTTTCTGCATTATCATTAATGTTTGTGTTTCACAGGAACTAACCATGTTCTTGTGTCACTTTTATTTCAGTTGTGTCTCCAGTTGGGTTTTTCCTGTAAAAATCTGACAGGTTATATGAACTGAAAATGCTGTGCTTCAGAACTCTACAGTGTTTTCAGCTAGCCATAATGACTTAGTGGCCATTTTTAGTCAGCCTTTTTCTTACTTTGAAGCAGCAGCTGGGGTTTTTTATCTTTTTTTTCCTTCCTTCCTCTCTTTCCATATTTTTCTCTTGTCTCTTTCCTATTTAATACGTGGGCTATCCCTTTAACAGAGGCAGAACTGTGGTAATGCTCTTACCATAATCTATGTGAGAGTTTGTGCCTCCTTTCGCAGAAGGGAATAGCTTCCTTGAGTGGGTGTATACTCATCTTGCTGCATTGATTGTATGGATTATGAAACATTTTGCTCTCAGTTTGGAGTGCATCTCTGGTGTACAGTACAAAGGAGCAATGCTGTGTTGCAATGCTACCCCTTCTATCTTCTCAGGGAATGTTTTTGCTGCATTCTCCATGGTCCTAGCAGGCAGCGGAAGGACTAAATGCCATCCTAAATTGAAATGGCTTAAAATTTTATCTTTCATCTTAATAGTGCAGTTACTGAAGGCCCCAGCAAACCTGTAACATTCATTATTCCAACATTGTAGAGGGAATACTGCAGGAGTATCTCAAGAGAACAGCTGAATGTTGCTCAGTGTGCTCTGTCAGGCTGCTCCTGTTGTGTATGTATTGCACTCCAGAAGCACAGCTGCTGATGTTTGTAGTGACAGGCACAGTGACAGGGTACAGCCACCACCACTGTTAACAGACTGCAGCTCTCCATCACTGCGTGTCCTTTGCACAAAAATGTCTGCATTGCTCTCTCTTGTCCTAGGAAATGCCTGCTGGAGCAGTGGAGCCAGCTCAGGTGCCTCTGCTCTGTGCTGTCCCATGCCTCCCAAAGTGCCTGCAGTACCCCCAGTAATGGAAAAGATGGGCTGTGGTAGCCCCCCCTGATTCTCATGGTTTATTTGTACTTTCAGTTAACCAACCTTGTGCTAATAGGATACTTCTGTTTATTTTCTTAGCAGATTAATGAAGTTATAAAGTCTCAACCTGGGAAAGGAGAGGAAGAGTCCTCTGCCCAAAATATTTCTTCAGCTGTAGATAATCTTAAAGCTTTGTGCTCATCCCCCATGAGTTGTCAGAGCCCCTTTTTATCCATGCTTTGCTCCATCCAGCCAAAATGCTCAGGGGGTCTCTGCCACTATTTTTGTGGTGGTTCCTACTCTGTCTCTGCCAGAGGGGATGGAGTGTTTGGAGCAGTGTGTTGATATAACCTCTCTGGATAAAGCAACACATGCTGTGTATGCCTTATCCCATATCTGTTACCTCTTTCTGGAATGGTCTTCCTTATCTTGCAGAATCACTAATGGCACCTGATTATTTGGAGCGTTTTTTCACAGTTCCCATTTGAAGGGCAATTGCAGATAACATTATGTACATGCTAATAACAAAGCCTGTGCGCAGACATGTGACATTTTTTTTCTCTATCCATCTGCCAGGTGTTACTCTCTAATTTCCAGCTGCTATTCAATGTGGAATTCAGGACGTAGCAGTGGAACTAAAATACGAATAAGAGAAAAAGAATGACTTTTCCTATGTCTGTGTGTCCTTGTTCCTCTTCATGGAAACTGATGAGCAGTTGGCCCTCTGATTTACTTCGTTGCTGTATTTTTGGTTTGTTTGTGGGTTTTTTTTGAGGGGTGCTTTTTTTGAATCTAAGGAAACTGAAGTATACATGGATTCCAGTTATGCATATGGTTCAGAAGTATTAAAACAACAATGCTACATATATAATGTTTGGGGATACAGGAAGCAGAGCAGGCTTCAGTAACGCTCTTCAATTTGCCTCTGTAGAGCCTGTTCATAGTGGTAAGAGGCAAATAATCAAGTCACTATTAGCCACAGCTTCAGAAACAACTTTACATCGTTACAGACAGCAATTAGACATTAATTTTTGTGTGTCTATTCAGGCATAAATCAGAACAGAAGAGTTCTCAGCTTTTTATACTTTGTGTCAGTTTGGTTCTGACATTGAAGTAGCTAAATAGAAGATTTAGGACTTTTTAATATCTGTTAAGAGGTGTCATGAGCTGTCAGAAATCAGTAAGCATTAAAAGATTAGCAGATTCTCTCTTAATGAGCAACATATGTTTGCATGTTTTCTCTTTATTTCCTATCATATTGTGGCAAGTACATGTAAATTTTTTGTTTCTGTTTTTGTCTAATACCGTTAAGGACTTACTTCAGGCAGCTGTCTGAGTCTAGTAGATGGCAACTGCCTATACAGATTTTTGCTAATTTGAATTAAGTGGTATTTCTCCTGGATGTGCTGTTTTTCACAGAACTATCAGAGACATGTATCACTAAATATAGATTTACAGATCTATACTGAATTAGGAATGTAGGAGATACAGTTTGATGTGAAGCTTGGTAAATGTTACTGAGTTTCCAACTGTTTTTTCTGTTCACTTGAGGGGGTATGGTAGCTGATAAAATAAATATGGCTATTTGCAAGTGAGTAAACAAAACAAAACTCTTGTAGCTTTCTTGTTGATAACTAAGCCTGCCTTAATGTCAGTGTTGGTGAAGTTTACTTTGGATGCTTCCTGGGAAATAAGCTTCCAGGAAATATAGAAGTGCTGTTAGAGCACATAGTTCCAAATCAGGTAGGATGAGGAGTGCACCAGGTAGTGAAGTGGCACAGGGGAAGAAGGAACATGATTGTTTGAGGAAGTTCTCTGAATCATTCTCTAAAGTACAAAATGCCACCTAATCTTTGAGTTTACAGCCCTGTAGAGGATGAAGGGGAATATGAGTATCCATATCAGAGGGGAGGGATATTTTTGACAGAAGTAGCACTTTTCCTGTGGCCAGGAAAATCTATGAGGCTAAAGGATGCTGTGGCAGCTGCAGGTCAGCTCTCCCACAGCACAATTGATTTTGTGACAGGGAGTTGGTCCCCTGTGAGCCCACAAGCTTGACAAAAAATTTGCGTTTCCACTGAAGGAATAGATGTCCCTGAGGAGATCCCAGAACAGTGACAACTGGCTGGGAGATTCAGGGAAGCAGCTGCTGTGCAGTTGGGCTTGTTTCAGTATGATATTCTACATGTATTCTAAGACTGGGACGGCAGTTCTCATGCAGTCTCCTTCTCATTCGGAGGAGAAAAAAAAGTTAGTGTTTTTCTATCTATTGTCCTGTCCAGACACACCTTTGCGTAATGAAAGCAATGTGGAAAACCTGTTTCAGGTGGCAGCTGAAGATACAGTAAATAAGTAAACTTGGGGTAGGTTTGAGCACTTTCTGAGTGTTTGTTCAGCAACTGTGTTTACTGGGAACAACTTCAGTTTATGTAGAATGCCTGTATTTACCTGCACACCTGTTTTCTATCTAATAAAACTATTTCCTCTCTGATAATTTCATACCAGTGCATATGATCTGTCTCTAATGTATCAGTTTAAGTATGTATCTATATCTGTTTTGCTTCCTGACATGAAATGTAGCCAATATATATATTTTTAATGTGTCACTCTGGCTCCTGATTTCTCTTGTTAATGACACTGAGCAATCTCTCTTTTCATTGTGGCCATGATTATATCCTGCCTGACCTCTAGTGGATTTTTCCCGAAGTGAATCTCCTGCATGCAGAGAGTGTGACATGAAGAGAAGCTAAATGGGATTTCAGGAGCATGCCAAAGGCATCCCGGCATGTATCAACCGGGATGTGTCCAGCAGGACCAGGGGACTGATTTTCCTGCTCTGCTGGGCACTGATGAGGCCACACCTCGAGTGCTGTGTCCAGTTTTGGACCCTTTTCTATGAGAAAGACATGGACACACCTGCTGGAGTGTGTCCAGAGGAAGGGCAGTGGAGCTGGGGATGGGTCTGGAGCACAAATCCTATGAGGAGCAGCTGAGGGTGGACAAAAGGAGACCTTATTGCTCTTACAACTCCCTGAAAGGAGGTTGTGGCCAGGTGAGGTTTGATCTCCTCCTGAGGAAACAAGCAATAGAAGAGGAAATGGGCTTAAGTTGTCCAGCAGGGTTTAGGTTGGATATTATGAAAAACTTCCTTACTGAAAGGGTTGATGAGCATTGGAACAGACTGTCCAGGGAAGTGGTGGAATCACCATCCCTGGAGGTATATAAAAGACATGTAAATGTGGCACTTAAGAATATGGTTGAGTAATAGGACTTTACAGCATTAAGTTAATGGTGGACTAGATGATTTTAGAGGTATTTTCCAGCCAAAATGATTTTATGATTCTTTTTCAGGGTCGTTGCATAATTGTGTGTGATTAAAGACTTGAAACCCTTGGCATGAGTTTAGTCTTACCTTCTACATCTGTTGAGTTGAAATAATACCTCTCCATCTTTATAAAGTGCTTTAAGATCTATGGATAAGTTTTTCATGGATTTAGGTTGACTTGATCTAGCAGAGATAGAGGTTGGACACCAAATAGAAGCTGTCCTGACCTAATGTTATAAAGCAGGGGTGACCTGGAACTATGCAAGGGTGTGTGTTCTCTCAGTGTGTTATGTCCATATTTATCACACACCAGTGCCTGGATGCTCAAAGGTTGTCTCTATTGCTTGTAAAATCAAATGAAGCCAACATTGTAATTATAGGTCTTATCTTTTTGCAGGTCTGTTTGCATGCATGTATGTGTAGATTATGCAGAGAACTGTTAGAGCATATGTCTGCAGGTTGAATCTTCATGCAGGTTTCTGCTTACTTTAATCCTATTTCAGTGGATGCACAATCAGTCTGACGTCCTCAAACCTGGTTTTCCTATGAGGATTAGTCATGTTCCTTTTCTGGGAATTTAAACCTTTCATAACTTCTGCTTACTTAACAACTGCTATAAGGAACTGTGGATGAAGCATAAATAATTTATATTCACCAGAACAGACATGTTCATAACCAAGTCACCTGAGAAAGGAATGGGCAGGTATTCACACTGCTCTTCGAGTCACTTGTATCTCAGCAGCTCAGCTCTGCAAATTCCCAGATGCTGCTGCACTTTTCCATCCAGAATCTTGCTGGCTACATTTGCCTTGCTAATAAAAAAAGAGTTTTGTTTTTCAGTATGTACCTAGTTCTGAAAATGATCCCTAGGTATAGGTTTTTCTCCCAGAAGAATGAATGTGGCTTTAAGATGGTTAATGTTGGTGCCTACACCGATTTCTCTTGGTCATGATTTTAACATAAGCAGTTCAGCTTAGAAATGTTGACATTACTGATTTCTTTTAGCCTGGTATTAATGTTTGCTGTCTGTATTGTAGATACTAAAATTGGTAGGATAAGCCTTCCTGTGTTTGGAAGGGGTTTCTGGTTGATAGATCCACCAGACTGGGTGATGGTATAAAATTTCAGTGCATCATAGTCTGAACATCTGAGAGGGAATAAGTTCTCCTATGCAAGTAGGGAGAGAAAATAGGAGAAAATTGTGGGAGTGTACTCTGAAAAACAGTAAGCAGATATTTTTTTTCCTTTTCTCTGGAGCCTGTCCCTGTTGTACCTAACTAGTTCTTTAATATATTAAATTTTAAATTTAATTTTCTGTTATTGAACCTTGCATGGTTCCTTGATGAACCAGCCACAGTATTTGAAGCATTACTTTAGTAAACTGTGGCTTTGGAGCTGAGCTGAATGTTCTCTGTAATATTCCACACTGCCATCAATGGGTAGCTGTTCTATTTGCCTGCAGTTAGGGGAGTTTTACGCCATAACCATCTGACATCAAAAGGGTAACTAATGCTTGAAGTCAGCATCACAAGAATAGAATCTGAATTAAAACTCTATTTAATAAAAAAATAAGTGGATGAATCATGATGTTGGAGGCATAAAACTTCTGTAATCTATTGGCAATTCTGATATTAGTGACTTTTATAGCCTTGGGCTAGTAATATTAAACATATTCTTTCAAGACTTTCTGAATCTGGCAGTTGTGTAATTGAAACCATGCAGAGTTTTGACTATCATAAATTGACTTTACCTGCTCAAGATCATTATTGAGATTAGATTAAAAATGCAAGGTCAAGCACTTCTAAATTAGGGTGTACCAGAGTTATTATTGTCCTCTTTATTATTATTAACCAGTGCCTAAAATTTAGCAAAACTAAGAAGTGGGATAATGAGGAGTCAACCTTAATTAAAATCACCATTTGCAGCTGCTGTAAGAAAATATATACAGGAAAAGGGTAAACCCAGCTTTAGCCTTGCTAGCTAGCAGTGATTCCAGCTGTTTGGTGGTACTGAGGTTCATTAGCTAAGAACTGAATTTAATTTACACTAATGTTTTGAGATGATTGCTTATTTTACTTGTGAACCTCATATAAAACATAGTATTCCCTGTCCATGATTCATTATGTATCTAAAATGATACAATGCCCTTTATTTGGGAGTCATATATGTTTTACTGCTGTCCTTAAAGGAGCAATTCCAATTGGAGGAAGCAGAAAGGGTTAATTTATAGATGTCAGTGCAGCACCTGTAATGGGATGCAGATGGAAGCTTTGTTCTGTTATCCTGTCAGTAAACTACCTGTGCCTTCTGCAAAAAGACAGATTCTGCATTGCCTTCCTGTCAGAGTGGATGGAGGTGGCAGTTAGCTCAAGCTCGCATCCTTAATGCAATGTTAGAGTGTTAATTTTGGAGGCGTTATCACTGTGAGAAATGCTTGGAGATATTTTTGGGAAGTGGCATAATAATTTTGTGCCCTTTTCAATGAGATGATACCAGACAGTGTTCATCTGGAAGCTGTTCTGCATGGGGGTGGAGAGGTGAGAGAAAAGAGGGATGGTGCAGGATCCTCTCTGAACCTCAACAGGAAAAACAAATGTCTTAAGAGAATTGCTTTAATAGGAAAAAAATAGGAATGTAGAAGGCCGGTAAATCTCATGTCCCTTCGGATTTTTGTCACACTATGTTTGTGGAATGTCTGATGGAGCCTGGATGGATTTTCCCACAGCATTGCACAGAGCAGAACAGCAAAATTCTCCCTTTTTGTCATTCAAACTGGTATATAAGAAAAAAAACCCCTCTGTTCCTTCAGGGTACTCTCATGAGAACTTCTTGCTGCACATTTAGTTAAAGGCAAGGTGTGGAAGGCAGAGGATACCAGGGCAGGCACCACATGGGATCTGCCTACAGGTTCCAGTGAAAGGAGGGCGTGAAGACGCTCAGAAACAGACTGAGAGAGCTGGGATTGTTCAGCATAGAGAAGAGAAGGCTCTGGGAAGACCTTAGTGCACTTTCCAGTGCCTGAAGGGAGCTGGAGAGGCCCTTTTTACAAGGGTGTGTACTGGCTTTAAGCTGAAAGAAGGCAGGTGTAGATTAGATATTAAAAGAGAAGAAAAGATATGTTTAAACTGTCATTGTCATAGCTTGTCTTCAAACCTGCAGACCTCAGCAGAGACCACAGACAAATCAACATTGTTGTGTGCAGTGTTTTGCCAGCACAGGGACTGAGTAACTAACCCCAAAGGGCTGTCATTTCTTTCCCTGTTTTTCTCATGGCATTACAGAAAGCAAATCGTGATTTTTCTCACCGATACATGCACATTTTCTCCTGTTTCCTGGCATTGCTTTATTAGTATTTTCTATGTTTAAACCATGTTTTTCTGACTAAGCCTTTCAGATGAAGGAGAATCTGTAGAAATGCTGGTTTTGTATAAAGCACTTCTGACAAGCAGTAGAATTTTCATGCAGTGTTCTACAGAGTTTCAATATATTTTTCCAGATCAGAAGCTAGGTTTTTCACTCCATGCATTGCAAACTCTAACAAAACTTTAGGCATAAACTTTGGAATGGATGGGACATTTAAAATTTTCTCTGTGATATGTCCAAGGAGTGAATTATCATGAAAAATTAAGTGAAAAAGTGACACTCGCCATTTAAAAAAATTCTGTTAAAATAATGATAGTTTTCAAACAAACTCTGTACAAATGTTGCAGTTGAACATCCCTAAGATATTAGGGGATGCAAAATACCTCCTTCAGCTTCTGCAATTTCAAAGTAACTTTTCAATTCTTACTATAGGAATGGAAGGGATCAGGTAGCCAGACAAGGTACATTATAAAATCTGCAATGATGGCCAAATTTTAGATTTCAGTTCTCTAGAAAATCCGTATTTGCTGTCAGGTTCAAAAAAGAAAGCCATTGTGCATGAGGGAGCCAGGTTGGCTAGAACCAGCTGGAGAAGGTGAAAATAACAACACCCTGTGTTGTCACTGTCACTTCTGGTGGATTGCAAAGGGCTGACAAGTAGGCTGTGTGTGAAGGTCATCAGCATCACTGTTTATTTTGTCCCAAAAGCAATAGTGGTGACTGCATTCATGCATCTGTCAAGTCTTGGCCACTCTGTGTGAGCTTCATCCATCTGAGTTCTCCTTCACTGCTCCCTGCACAAAGGGCTTTTGTCGTTCTTTGACAGGGCTTGTCTCTGACACTTTCTCCTGGTAAACCTACTGAGGGGAGATCACCTCTGGGGTCATAGGCTGAGATCCCAAAATGGACAACAAACAGGGACCCTGTGTTGCTGCCAAGGAGGTGGTTACCAATCAGTAAAACATTGAGTAAAACATTGTCCTCCCAAGTGGCACAATCTGCATCCAAAGCCCAGGGCTGGGGCTCTTCCCAGCTATGTGATCTGAAGCACCAGGAATGCCTCTTGTCTGATGGGAAGATGCATTGCTGTCTTGCACCTCAGAAAAAGAAATCTAGAATGCCTCTGTGTGCTCAGCAGGATGGCTGAAGGTGTTTACTGAGTCTGGTTTCTAGCATGAATTTTCTTAAATCATTTGTTTGTGTTTCCCAAATGAAATCTCATTTTAGGTGTCCCTGGAATCTGAAAGGATCCTACTTCTGGGCTGTGGTTGGAACCATTTCTAGTGACTAGAGATCTTTAATCTGTGATTTTTTTTTTCTCAAAGGGTTATAGCTATGTGATATGATAGCTGTTAAGGTTCAATGTAGAAAACAAACCTCAGTTTTTAAATAGGTGCTTTGAAGAGGCTATAAAATATATAATGCTATCTTGTGAATCAATTTTTCATTTAATACAACTTTTTATGTATGGACAGGCTTCCTTTGATCTGTATTTATTACCTGTCACTTGCCTTGAAATGAGAAATGTAACTACTTTGATAAATGGATTTGGAAGGTTATCTAGTTTCATGGTAGCTTCTCTAACTTACCATAACATACTTTGCTGAAGTGCTATTTGCAACTTTCTGAA
Source organism: Loriotus luctuosus (assembly GCA_035582745.1). Lineage (NCBI taxonomy): Eukaryota > Metazoa > Chordata > Aves > Passeriformes > Thraupidae > Loriotus > Loriotus luctuosus. The sequence continues at coordinate 59,434,246 of JAWWEY010000055.1, read as the reverse complement.
GGGATGTCTGTGTGCTCTGGGGTAGTTATAACTTTATTTTTTTTCATTGTATGGATATATGTGAGAGGCAGGCACTGCTTCACTTTCCTCTGTGCAGATGATCACTAAAATAGTCCAGCACTCTTTTAATTGACGTGTGGAGGTCACTCATTCAGCCTCTTCTTCAGACCTTTAGAAACCACCCTAAGTCACTTCTTTCTTAAACTTAACATGATCCATGACATTTAGTTTTATCTGGGGCTGAATTTCTCAAACAGAAGATAAACTTTCATGTAATAAGCAAAGCACCAAGCATGTTATACCTTAGGGCTTCTGAAAATGTCTCTATGACCCAACCCAAAAGTTCGTGTACCAATGGGAGTCTTTCCTGCACCTTGGGATGAAAGAGCCTGAGAAGATTCCATATGCAGATTTTGACCCTTTGTACTTTGTGATACATCCAGAGACTTGCACCTGACAGTGTAGGAGAGCACTCCCGAAGAAGTTTTATTCCTTCAGCCTCCCTGCCAGGAGGTAGAGGATTAGGAAAAGTAAATAAGGTTCTTATCTGGGGAAACAGCCCAAAAAGTAATGCTTTCAGGTACTCTCTGTACTTTGTTTCAGCCAAAGGCACTGCTGTCTTGCTCCCTGGTAGGAAAGGACAATTTTTCACTATGGCAAATTACATTCTCTGCTGTTGACCCACCATTTATCTTATGCAGATAGTTAACATTTATATATATATAGCCACTTTTTTCAGGATAATTTATTCTTCACTATGGCTTCTTGGACCTGCTTTTCTTCCTCTTCACCAACATCCCTCATACAATCACTGTCTCTATTAATCACAGCTAGGTGTGCAGATTTATAGTGCATCAGCTGTACTTTTATGGTACCTCCTTTATTTTTGAGTCATCCATCTCAAGACAACTGACTGAAGCAGGACAAAACAAAAATATAAGTACTGTTATAAGCACTCTGTAACTGAAATAGTCGCTTTTCAAAAATGCTGAAGGAGATTGGCAAGGATGTGACAAAGAAATTTAAGTTCATTATTGATCATTATAGAGAGAGCTGGGAGGGGAAAAATACTGCATTGTGTGGGTGTATTCATATATAACAGGCAGGAGGGGAAACCAGGCTTCTTAAACTGAAAACCATAAGCTATTTGTTACTGGATGGCTCAAGTGGGAAAGAATGAAAAAAGATTAAAATTGTAGACACAAATTTGAGTGAATGTATTGTAATTTCTTTTTTCTTTTTGGTAACTGATTCTCTGCAATTACTTTGCAGTAGCAAGGTTATTTTCTCTAGTCTTTTGTTTTGCTTGCCTATGATATTTTTTTGAAAGCTCCTTACTCAACCATTTCTTTCTGCAGTGCCCAGTGGTTTTTCTGTGAGGAGAAAGGACTGTGCTCTGGTGGGCTCTTAAGCTGCTGCAGCTTAAAGGGCAGCAACAACAGGGCCTTTGTCAGACCTCAGCTGTGCTTGGGTGAAGTGACAAAAATATTTGCCTTTGGAATGTAAAGTTCAGATCAGCTGTGAAACATGTTAATGTGCCAATTCAACAGGGAAGAGAAGCATGCCCTTTACCATACATTCTTTCTCCTGGTTTTAAGATCTTTCTTCAGCCTTGCTTAACTGCAGGCAAGGAAGTTGAAATCTTCTGAATCAGGGTCTGTATGTGAAAGGTAGAGTTATAATATGAATATGGAGGAAGTGAATTTAAAATCCAGAGGAAAAAGCAAGAAAATACTTTTGTTACTGTTATGCTACTGTCACACAAAGCCTGTTTTTGCTAAAAACAATGAGTGTGTTGCAGGTCCCAAAGACCAAATCCAATGACAAGGAGTCATAGGTTTTCTTTGTATTTTCTTGAATGTGTAGCAATTTGAGACCCAAGTGAATAATTCGCAGCAAACAATTTATCTCCTGAGTTTTTCTTAGATCATGAAATATCTATGAGCAAATTGTAGCTTCCCAGTATTCATTTTTCTATGAGTACATTTTTAAAATTTTGTTTTTCAAGTTTGTGATTAACGGAAGTGCTTTAAATACAGACTGTTGTAATTGATAATTTAAAGTTGAGAATTTGTGTTCTATAACTCTTCAAGATGCTCTTTTGCCCCCATTGTCTCAATTCTAAATGTGATGGGGGCTCAAAAATTCTCTTCATCACCTGCCTCTTTACACTAAATATGGATGTTGTATGTATATGAAGAAAACATGATAAAACCTGTAAGGAAACTATGGGACATTTTCCAGAGAGATGACTGGTACAGTTGTTGAGTGAAAGCTGATTTGAGTTTCTGGGTATCCTATCCATCTATCTGGTAGGTTATATTTCATTTTCCTGCTTTGAAGGTATCTTTTCTGTCTGTCAGTCTCACTCTTTTTCACCTGCTTTCCGCATAGACACACACACACACACATCCTCCCCTCCATGTCAGTCTAAAATCCTCCTGTAACACGAAAACAAGAACAGGCACAAACATTACTGAAGTGGATTTCATTAAAACTATCAATGAATATTGGTGGATATTTTTTCCCACTCTTTTGTTTAGTTCTTCTGGTACTAGAAAAGAGCTGTGAGTGTGTCTTGGCATGGAAAGATATTGAAAGCTTCTTCTGTAAAAGGATATTCCATCCAAAGGAGGAAATCACCAGCTAGAGAAACAAGGAGAGGAGCAGAAGGAAGGGAAGGCAAGAGGATTATTTTGCCAGATGCTCCCTTGCAGCTGATTGATTATATGGAGTCATTCTAATGCAGTGTATTAACTTTTCCAGCTGGGGTTGTGCCTGCCTAATATGACAGTATTACTTTGAGTGGGAAAAAGGTCCTGGGCTTGGGGGTTCAGATAAGGATTCAGAGATCTGGAGATCAGTCTTCAGTTGTGTGAGACACCTTTGCTATTTCAGACAAGTCTTTTATCATCCCATGTTTGTATTCCCCATGTGCAAGATGGTGTCTATCCCATTTTCTTATCAACTACCATACCTGCATTCTCTGCAGTCCTCATGGGTTGGAACCACTTCTGACACAAACTGGTCATTTTAACTGTCAGTTATGGGTAAAGTTAATTAATTAGAAACACACCTTATATTCAAAGCCTGTCTGTCAGCTGTGCCAGCTGAGAAGTGCCCTTAGCTACCTTTAAGTCAGGAAGAGTGCAACCTTCCTCATTCTACTGCTTATAGCTTCTAACCATCATCTGTTTCTGCATGGGACCTGCTTCATCTCCTACCCTCAAATGTGTTCTATCCTTTATTCTCCAGGACATCCTGAGAGTTTCTCAGCAAGGAAGGTCCTGCCACTCATTGTCCACTCATTGTGGGAAATAATAGTAACTCATACAGTAATCAAGCTCTTTTTCAAAAGCCATCTAATATTTTCTTAGAATAAAATGCTTTCAAGAAAAGTGTATCACAAAATCAGTAAACCCAAAATGTATGTGCCCTTTTTCTCAAGCCTTAATATTTCCTGGATCCTGATTAAGCCTTAATATTTCCTGGAAGTCTGATTATCCTTAGTTCCCTCCACAGACTGCCTGTCAGCTTGCCATCAGTTCTGGTGATTGACCTTCCATTCCTTCTTCTGAAGCGCTTTAAAACACATTGCAGTTCTTTTGATCTGCAGCCTGCTGATTTAGTTAGGAAGTTGATTGCTATCTGCTGGAGCTGGGATGCTTGAAACAAACAGCTTGTCTGCCACATTCTCAGCAGAGTGTCTCCTGTCTCCTCTTCATAGGTTGTGTAGCTTTTCTGCATGCATTCCAAAAACCCTGAATCAGTTTTTAATCAGTCAGCTCCTGAAAGGCACAGTGATACTTCACTCTAAGTCTGCAGTAACTAACATGTGGACAATATTTCCATAATAACCTGCAATATTGCTGCTGTGACTGCATATAAGGAGTCCTTTCCTGTTCCTTCACTGTGGCTTATCAAGCAATGGAAAAGGCTGTGCAGGGAAGAGTTGGAGTCACCAACCTTGGAGGTCTTTTAAATTGATTTCTGGATAGTTTTGATGGGTAACCTCTAGCTCCTGTACTGTGGTACAGTGAATAACAGTTCTTCATTCACTTTATCTACTGCTTTAATTATTTTGTAAATCTTTCTCTTTCCACCATCCTGTTGAAGACTTTAGTGCATTTTCTCATCAAGCAGTTTCTCCATCACCATGATCACCTTAGTAACCCCCCTCCATACCTTCTCTAACTCTGCTACATCCTTCTTGAGTTGCAGGGATCAGAACCTATCACAGGACTCAACATATGGGCAAGCAAAAGTTCTAACAGTAACAAAACAATGTCCTTTGTCTTGTTCTCAGTGCTTTTCCAAGTGATGTTCTTTTATTGATTTGCTGACAGCTGTTTCATGATGAATGGATCGTCTCAACTGTTTCTGGGATCTTTTCAATGAACTCTGTGTCAGTTCAGATTTTGATATCCTGCAGCCATGGTTCAGGTTATTCTTTCCCTATATTCACTGCCTTCATTTGCAGCAAAACATGCTTGTGCTCCTACCAAACATTTTCCTGTCATTTTAATTTGTGAAGTTTTGAGTTCTGCATTGTTGACCATTTGATCACTTGCAAATCTTTCACATCAGGAGACATTTCACCAGAAATAATCACATCCCCAGCTTGTGTACCAAACCTTTCTGCCTGCAGAAGTGCCAGACCAGGTGGGAAACCACTCCTGCCATACCTGTTCAGGACCATGCTTTTGTGCTGGGCTGAAAACACATGGCCTTAGCAGTTTGACTAAACACAGCTGCTAGAAAATTCAGCACCAAAGCAGCTACACTTATCCTTGCTTCCTTCCATGGAGCCAAAGAAAATCAGCTCATGTCTGTGTAATGTCCCATTAATTCTTCTAACATATTGTATCCTGAAAAATAAGCACAGGACCTTTGAATTAAAAGTCATGTTCCAGACTTTGCTCTCAGCTCTATTATTCTCTGGGGCTTAATTTTTGCCTTCAATATTATATATAAAATTTCTACTTTTACAATTGCTTTAATTTTTAAAGCAAGCAGAGTACAGGTTTGTAAGTGTCCAGATGAACAGGATCCCAGCTGCCATTTTAGCTTCCACCAGGGTTTCCATGAGTACAAGTATTCCAGTTCTTACAACAGGTGGGTAAAATTCATCATTCACCAAAACAGGATAAAATTCATCATACTGTCCTGTGATTTTAGCAAAGCACATCAGATGATGCAAAGAGAGCACATTTGAGTATAACATGCTAACCCTCACAGATGGCTCTCCAATGGTTAGCCTAAGTCAGCCCTGCTTTATGGGGAAAAAGAGATGAGGTAAGCAAGCCTGTGATCATGGAGAAAATCTTTGCTGTGTCCTAAAATGCAACAGCTTATTGTAGAAACTCTTTTAAAAGATCCAGATGTCTTAGCTAGCAGCTGAAATTATACCCCTTTATGCCTTAATGTACATGAAGTTAGTGTTTAATGTTTTTTTTCTATGGCTTTAGGGGATAAATTTCTTACTTTTTTAACAATCAGCAGAAACCACAGCTCTTCTACCACAAAGGAATTAAATATATGCACTAACTTAATGAATGCGTTTCCAGTGACATTTGTCTTTGATGAGCCTGCAGCAGATTCATAGTCCAAAGATGTCTTTTGTTCAGAATGACATGCTTTCTAATTTTTTACAACATTCTACCATCCTGCACTTTAAAATTAGCAGGTGGAACTTTTCAATGCCTCAGATGTCATTTAAATGCCTAATTTGTGCAGAACGTAAATGGGAATGAGATATATAGTTGTCATTCATGCCCTTGAATATTTTTTTTCTGCTCTTATTGGTCCTCATAAATTGTTTGCAGTATGTTTAAAAAGAGGTCCCAGGAACCTTGTGCAACTTCCCATGCAAATGGGTACCTCGTTATTGACCTGACCAGAAATGCTTGGCAGGATTTTGTTTCCACAAGCTGCACTAAACCAACAATCATGGCTTTAAATATGAGCCCTGAGTGCTCTGGAAGATGCTTTCCAGGCTGCAACAGGGAGTTGGGCAGCTGACATTTACTGTCAGCAAAGACAATGAAGCAGGTCTTAAGAGTGCCTTTGGGTGTTCTGAGAAGGCAGCAATAAGCACACCCCTTGGAGCCATTCCCTGCCTCATTTGTTATTGCTTTGTCAAAAACATTTGTCAATGAAGACTGATTTTCAATAGAACCACATTTGGGAGTCTGGCAGTAAAGAGCTATAATATGAAACATCTTTAAAGGTAAATCAATTTTGTGGCCTAATCAACTGAACAGCATCCCTTTAGCTTCAGCATCAGAAATGCTGCTGTATATTAATCTGCAGAATTTTTGTTTTAGTTTTCTTCTTTCTCAGGGAAAAGATGTTTTTGAGTAGTATTTATTTCGCAGGAAAGACACAAGTGTATAAATAACTGCACAGAGCAGCAATTTGTAATAAAAATGTAACAAAAAAGTGCAACCAGAAACTCATTTTAACTCTTTATCATTCAGGGAAAACCTTTAAACATAGTAATTAATGATGGATGTGTCTACCTTGTTAAATATACTTAGAAGAAAACAGTAAAAAAATTTAAAAATTAATGAGTTAAACAGTTAGCCTTATCAGATTTGGTTTGCCTACATGCTATCTTAAAATTCATAACAAATATCCCCAAGATTGATTTAACAATGGTTTTTGGGTATTTCATTTTGGGGCAGATATTACTTAGACTTTAGAGGCCTAGACCAGTGAAATATTACAGGTGCTCAACCTGTTCTATTTCCTGTTTTGATGCCTAAATGCCTCTCTGGATCTGGTCTCCAGACTCTTAATCTAAGATCTATTGAATCAATAAAGGTCTTTCCATTTTCCTATGAAATTAGTCTTTCTTAAACAATATATTTGGACAAAACAAGCATATGGTTTCCTTTAAATGAATCCCATGGCATATGTGATTAATTGAAAAGATGAGTTTAACTGGAGCCTGAAACTAAAGATGTTTCTCCTGGATTAAGGCTGTTAGAAAATCTACTGATGACATTTGTTGGCATTTCTCACTTAGAAGTATAAAATGGATGGAAGAGATTTTGAGACACTGCATATTCTCCTATTCAGAGCTGGTCTGCTTTACAGATTTGGGGTTTTTCCCTAGAACCCACAGTGCAGTCAAAACTACATTGTGCTGAAGGAAATGGCTCTTAAAATTTATTAGTCTTATCACTTCAACTACATAACCTTATTTTATGTTCATTTGATGCACCTCATCAAAAATAGAACAAGATATTGACTTCAAATTAAGAAAGAAAATTAATACTCACTGATCCATTATAAGACAATAAAAGCTGTCATTTATGACAATAACCACTTCTCTGATTTATAGGATATTGTCTTTATGCTGTACTAAGATTAAAATAAAATGTGAAATTTGGAATTTACCTTTTTATGGTAGTACTAGAAGTCACTATAAGTAATCAGGATGAATTCTGAATTGAATTCCATAGGTAGCCTGCAGAAATTTATTGATTTTATTGGTCTTTCTCTGCTTTCCTACCTCTGACCCCTGAAAGGAATAAAAACACTTCACAGAGGTAGAACTGAATTTCTGAGCTAAAGATGTTAACTCACAGCACTGTTGAGAAAGTTTACCTGGAGGAAAGTAAAACCTGTGTATGTAACTTACACTGAAGCCCTGAAAAATGATCTTGAACAGGAATCCAGTGGTGCATGGGATTCTACCTGTTCTGTTAGGCAGAGCAGCAAAAACTGTCTAAATTTAGATGTCTTCATGTAAGCTCCCCAGGCAGTTTAGTGATTTTATCCTTTTGCTTGCTTGGCTTTTGTTTCGGATGTTTGGAAACTGTATTTCATCTGACCATTTCAACATGGGAAGAAAATAATCACCAGCCAACTAAGCAGAAAAGGAGATAGTCCAGGTTAGTAAGCAGTGAAAAATCCTGTTTTTTCCCGTTTTTCTTCCACAATAATAAATAGCTGCTGTGTGTTCTGATAGATGCATGAAACTTCAAGTCTAGATCTGCCCTTTCCTGCTCATGCATCCTGGTCCATTATCCATCAGTGTCTTTTCATCAATTTCATTTAAGACTGATAATTGCATCTTCTCCAGAGCAAAGATGGTTTTATCTTTGTAAGTGTCTGAGCAGTGCAGCTTGCACCTAAACCACTTCAATATTGAATATTCATCCTTAGAGTCACCTACTTGTTTTCTTCTAAAGACTAAAGAAAAAAACTGTCTGCAGAAGGATTTTTGACTGCAGTAAAATCTACTCCATGTCATGCAGAGGTCTTTGCTCTATGTAAAGATGAACAATTATCACTTAAGATACTTTTACAAAGAAGATCTATTACTTCCAGAGTGAAATGACAACTACTGAAATCTTAATAGTGGAATCCCCAGTTTGCAATTAAGAGTACTTCTGTTAGAGCAGGTGACAGTAGCAAAGATTAAGTTGACTTTTTTTTTACTGCAGTTTTTCCTGAAGAAATGTTATAGATCATAGCTGGAAATTAATAAGCTTAAATAGCAATTATTCCAGATGCACAGATAATAAACCAAATATTATCATCCAATGGTGCATAACTTAATTTGTGTTGATATATAAACTGCATTGCCTTGTATTCATATATAGCTAAGTATATACACTTAAAAATATTATTATATTTTGTCAAATATATGATTATATGTATTCTAAATATTTATAATTACTTTAACTAAACGTTAAGGCTGCAAAAGCTTCTAAGATTCAAAAGCCAAAGAAAACCTGTTCCAGGATTTTTCTTTTTTCTTTGTGCACTTGCATTATTGCATCACATATTTTTATGCTAATTTCGGTGGAAACAGTGCTTAGGGAATCACTTGACCAGAATGTAATATCACCTCCTAAAAGTTTTCCAGAAACAGAGGTTTCAAAAGCAATTATGTTCTGCTAGATTTGCTGAAGAATGGACTGGAGAGGATAAGAAACATTTACTCATAAATACTTGTAAGATTGTCCTGGATAAATTTCTGTTCTTCTGGCTGTGACTGCTCATATGTATGCAGGTAGTGGGAGATACTGTAGGGGAAATAGATTGCTTTAGCTTAATACTTGAGATGTTGAAGTAGACAGAGAAATTGAGGGGTTTTTTCCTACTTTGCTGGAGGACAGTTGGAGCAGGAAGAGAAGGGAAAACAAGTTACCTCAGCCTCATAATCCAGTTATATATGGAGATAAAAGGAAATGTTGCTATAATTCAGTTAAAAAGTCAATCAACAAAGAGGCATAAATCCAGTAGAAACAAGACTTTATCAATTTTTGTCCTTGCAGGAAGATTTGTTTCCATGGGAAATCCTAAAGAAGAAAATAATTGCTTATTCAATGACTGGACCTAATACTAATTCAGTTTTCATTTTTTCTATTTTCATTTTTTCTAGTTGGTTGCCTGGTGGGACACTTTGAGTTCTTCCCTTCCCCTTCTCTGATGTAAACACAATTATTCATTTCCTTGGGGTGTTTTCATGACACAGCCATTCTGTTAACTTGGGACTTTACATTCCTCCATGGATGTAGGTGTGCAACATCTCAGTGGGTTGAGGAGTGTTTATCATGCACATCTGACACAACTGCAGTGGAGGCAGAGGGATTGAGCCCCTCAGTATTTAGTTTTGGAACCTTGTGCTTGCTTTCTGCCAATACACTTCTTGCTTCTTTCTACATGTTTACAATTTTTTTTGTGGTGGCATCAGATTAATAGTCTAATTAATCGATTAAATGTCTGGTTCTCTGAGGAAATAATATTTTGTGTGGTTTAGTAGATGAAAGTGTTGACCAGTACTATGGCATCTATTACTTTTTCTTTTCCCACAGGAAAAGGATGTGTCACAAGTGATTTTGTAGCATAACTGATTTCCTCCTCTTTGTTTAATGCTGGCTGCCTTCCCCTTGCAAACTAAGAGATTTTTGCCTCCCCCTTCCCTCCAAACCTGACCCCCATGAGTGACACACAAAGATTAAATCATGAATATGTCTGGAAAAATGTTGGAGCAGCTGACCTGAGATCTGCATATTGTTGTACAGCCCTAGTGTGACAGTGCTCTGCTTGTTTTTGTCTCAGTGCAGCAAATGAGATAAACCCTGCTGTTTGCTTTAATTAGCTACACTTAATTAAAAGATGATCTTATCTCTATGCAGAGTTTCTACCAAACCGCATATTTAATGCATTCACTATCATCTTTCAGTCCCAAATTCTACAAAAGCCCTTAAACACATGCTCAGATTGAGCTTTGCTTTAATTAAAGTCACAACTCTGGATGTTTCTGGTCCTTTCCTAATGCTGAGTTTTCTCACAATACCATCCCCTGCCGCAAATCTGGACCTTGCTGAGAAGAGGGGCTGAATATTTTTCCATAATTATAGAAACTAGGGGAATTATTTTTTTTTGGGGGGCTGGGAGAAGCATCATTGCTCTCCCTATTTGCCTCGTATAAGCATATTTTAACACTGACAGCTCTTGTGAAGAGGAGCAGTGACTGTGTCACTCCTGTGCTAGTGAGTGGAGGCAGTTTCTTGGACATCCTGCAGAAAAGACAAGTGTGGTCAGAGACAGCAACAGAGCAGTTAGTGTGTAGTACCTGGGGATGGGCACAGGATGCAGGGAAATGGAATAGAAAAAAAAATAAAGAGGAGTAGGGGAGCGAGTGTTGTAAGAATTTAAGTAAAAAATACTCAAGGGCACTACTGTATAGTCTTTTTTCACTTTGATCAAAAGTGTAGAAAAACTTCAGGTGTTTTGAGTTTCTTTGCTCTTGTTCTAAACTCCTTGGTTTTCATAATTATCCTTTAAATGATAATGAAAATGAATTTAAATGATTAGATGAAAATGACTAAACTGTTGATTGGCATTATTTTTTATTTTCTGTAGCTAGTGGATATACTGGAACTGATTTTCTTTTCTCTTTGTTGTTCAAACATGCTTAAAAGCTGTCAGCTTTGCTGACATTTCAGTTGGAAATTTTTCCACCAAATTATATATTGTTGTAGTGTTTCAATTTTTTGTTTTGATGGTGTTGGAATATTTGGGGCTTTTCAATCAAAAAAAAGTTTGGAAATTAATGTGTAGATAGATATTCTACATAAAAGGCTTGACGCTAAGATTAAAAACAAGAAAAACTTCTCCTTTATGAAAACAAAATATTTTGATCCATTCCCATTATTTTAGTACTCTGCTGCTCACCAGCTTGTGTTTACTTCACAGCACAGCTGTTTCATTTGTAGTTCTCCTTGCTGGTTAAAAAATAAAATACAGTGCCCCTCAATTAAACCTTTTCTATCTGCTACCTGCCCTGCTATTCACTGAGTTTTTAGTCACTTAACCTTCCCCATGTCAGCTCCCAGAGGCTGTGCCCTCCAACACAATGAAGGTCTCTCAAGAGTTCCACCTACACTGATACTGAGGTTATAATTGTCATGGAACTCATTTGCAGTTTTGCTGAGGAATAGATTTAGCCCTGGCTTTCACTGAGTGTTCATTTATGAGAATATAAGGAGCAGCCTTGGCTTTAACTAAGTCTTCAGTATTGTTAACCTGTTGTTTTGCAGACTCATTGGGCAATAGTAGAGAGCACACCACATCTCTATAGAGAGGACAATTGCAGTCCTTCTGTAAACAGAATTGGTGAGAGTCAGATACATGGATAACAAAATCAGGGCTATAGTCCAATTACTTTGAAATTATGTTCTATGACTGAGTGGAAGGCAATTTACTGTAGTTGAAGAACGTATTTTCCAACTGCTGAGTACAAATGTACCCAGCATGGGCAAAGATAATGAGATCCCTTTTGACTTTTGGAACAAGTTTTCCTGTTCTCTCTTTCAATAGTTGTAGATAATTTTTTGTTTATTATTTCAATTGGAGACTTTTCAGCAAAATTAATCGCTCCTCATCCTAAGTGAAGTCAGTGAGAGGCTGTTATTTTTTCTGGATCTAGTGATCTGTGACAGTGTATGTTGGGGCAACATTTTAAGTGTAGGATTAAATTCTGTGCTTGCTGTGACTGATTTTGCCATAAGTTCAGAAAACTACAGTATATTTTCTTCACTTTGTTTCTAGCTATCTGCAATCTGTTGTGTAGCACTCCACCATATATGGATGATGGTATTGATAAAATTAAACAGAATACCCTTCTTCCAGCACTTCTTACTAATTCTGATATCTTAACCATGTTGAAAGTATTTATAAAATATTTATAGGAAACAGCTTTTTTTCATTTATTTCATGGAATACTTGGAAAATGTATTTTTTTTTCCCAAGGAATTTATGAACCTTTTACTGTGAGGATATAAATAAGAGCACACACACAGAGAAGTTTATTAGACTCCATATGCCATCTCAGTTTCAGGTTTGTCTCAAAGAAAAGCTGACCAAGAACAAGATTCCAAGTGCCAGCAAAGGTCTTGGAGAGTTTCCTAGACTAACAAATACTACTGAGGCCAGTTTCTTTCTTTAAGCCAACTTATCAAACATTTAAAAAGCTTTCCTGGGATTCAGAGAGGTGTCCCAGCTCCTCAGAAAATGAAGCACAACCAGAAACAGATTTTTCCCTGTTATGTCAGCAGAACAAGCATTAACCTGTTAGTAACCTGGAGATAAGAAGGTTCACAGGAGGATATTCTCAGTGGCTATAAATATCTGATGGCAGGGGATGAACAGGCAGCCAGACTCTTCTCTGGAACACCCACTGAAAGGACAACAGGCTATGAGCAGAAATTAAAATTCAGAAAACTCAATCTGAGTGCAAGAAAATGTGGTTTTACCATGAGGATGGGCAAACACTGGAGCCAACTTCCCAGAGAGGATTCAGAATCAAATCAGTGGGCCTATTAAAAATCTGGCTGGAAATTACTCCAGGCTGCATGCTGTAGGTGACCCTGCTGGAGCAGCAGAATTTGACTGGATGATCTCAGGAGATCTCATCCTATCTCAACTGTTCTGTGTGCAGTAGCCACTGTTTGAATAGACACTCAAAGTTATAGCATGTGTTGCATTTAAGGGAAACTTTTGGTGTCCATAGAAACCCTTAATCTTCTTTAGATTGTAGAAAACAAAATGAGACGAGTGTGTGGAAGAGAGTCAAAATGGTCTAAAATTCCTGAAGTGGTCTTAGTTGTCAAAATGGTCTAAAATTCCTGAAGTGGTCTTAGTTTGTGATGTGGCAATATTTTGTTTAATCAGGAACACAGTGGAAAATGGACTGGAGCCAGATTCTCTGAGTTTCTGCTAAATTCCCTAGCCATACAAGCAGTTTCAGAGATTTTTGGTTTTTATCCTAAATTAAATCCAAGTCAATTCAAATTTGTGATGCATGCCTTTTTTGACCATTAGAACTTGCAGGTGAGTAATGCCTCAGTGCTTTCAGAGGATTGCTTTGCAGAGCTTTCTTGTTCCGCTTGAGAATCTCTTAACAGGCTACAGGGTTGCTGCCTTCCTTTCAAATGCCAGCAAATCTCAAATATTCTTTCTGGAACATTTTCAAATGTGATAAGGACCAATCCCAGGTCACCTCATCTTTGAGAGCAAGGAACATGTGGACCAGTCACATGTCTCTAGGAGCAGCAGAGGAATCCCTCACATTCCAAGGAAGATGGAAGTGGGATATTCGCATGTGTTGAGGGCTAAACCACTACATGGGCCCTAGACACTGGAACACTTCAAAAACTATTGAAGTACAAGGGAAGAGCAATAATCATGCAGGATATAAAAAGCTTTTCAGATACCTCAGGTAAAAAGCATAAAAGTTTAGGTAATTCCTGAGTTAGGGAGCTATTGAAGGTTCTTTTAAAATTTATGTTGGAAATGAGCATTAACAGAAGCAGGTATGCCAAATTCAGATACTTAGATCTTACTGTGTGTGAAACTAAATGAGTTGCTCAGAGCCCATGGATCTGTCAGGGGAAAAAATACTTCTAAATCTCCTGAATTCCAGCTGGGTCAGCTCATCATTGTGACTGATGTCACAGGAAGGGAATTCTTGTGTTTACAGCCTGGATGATCAGAAATTGCAGAAGATTAAAGTAGCCAAGGTATCAATACTCTTGGAGTTTTCCCTAAAAATGTAAATATTTCTTGGATTCATTTGTGGTCCCCTTTTTGGCACCATTGGGAGCTGCACTTTCAGCATTTTCTGAGGAAATGACAAATGGTGGGTTAATGACACTGAAAATGATGACAACTTCTGTGATTTTTATGAAGGCCTTTCTTTTAAAAAGTATTGGAAAGGGACATTTCAGAAAAGTGTTACAATCCCACTTTCTGAGGAGTTGTGAAACTTGAAGACTTTTGCAGTTTGAATCTAGTAAGAAGTCATCGGTTTACATGAGCTGCTGTGCTTGGCAGATTGTCTGGAAAATCCAGAAAGCTGCTGGGAACATGGTGTTTGCCACACATTTCATCTTTGCCCTTGGCAGCAAACTCCTGTGACAAAGTAACTTTGAAATTCCAGAAGCCACACAGAAGATACATACACATCTCTTAGTTTGTCTGAAGAACTTGAGTACTGCAGAAACAGAAAATATTAAGTTGCAAAGAAAAGGAGAAAGGGCCTCCTTTTCAGCTCATCCTATGTCTTGTAGAGCTCATTTCAGTCAGCAGGACTGCAGTCCTTAGAAGAGCTTGGATGCTTGTAGTTGAAAGGAGGATGCTGCATGTAAAAGCAGTCTCAATAAAATCATTCTGGAATTCCATAAGAACTGAGAAGAAACTGTTTAAAAATTGCTCAAAAGTCTCCTGTGATTCAGGAGCTGTTTGGAAAAAAGGAGTTGAGGTGTTGCAAGTTATTTTTGTTCCTTTTCTATAATTAATGCTGGTTGCTTACCTGGTCTTTGTTACCACTGCAGATTTTTAGCAAGATGAGTGGCATTCAGATGAAAGACTTGTAAGCAGTATTGATGATTTTATTCTTTTCCCCAACATCTGGGCAACTCATTCTGCTATCCAGTCTTCTACCCTGCAGGCAATACAGAGAAGACTTTCAAACAGTATGGAGTATGATCAGGCCAGATTTACTTTTTCTGATTGTCTGTGCCTATGGAGACACAGCATTGATGTCAACTGGTCACTGAGGAATTTCTGGGCTAGGAATGAGGTGCAGACTCTTGTTTGTTCCAGAATAATAACCACCACACCCACCCACAGTCACTGGTAAAGATCTGGTAGAATTGATGCGACTGAGGGCAAAAAAATATTTACTTTTACAGGTTTGTATTATTACAGGTTAAACACAACATGCTGCACTGTGAAATAATTATCTGTGGTGCAATTAAAGAACTACTTCCTCTTTTGTTTTTACATTTCCAACTTGTATGGAGCTCTCATTGCTGTTTTCAAAGAAGAGTAACTCTTGTGAAGAAGTGTATCTTTCTAATCATCTAAATCTGCTGTACCTGGTGATTGCAGTTAAAATCATTAGATGATTCAGATGAGATTGGAAAAAAGAAATATTTAAGAAGTAGAAAAATGTGAACTAAGATGGCTGGGTGTGGCTCTGACTCTCGTGATATTTGTGAAATTTCTCATCAGCATCAGTGACTGATGTGACTTAGTGGACTTAACAAATAAACCAATAAACTATTCTCTACCACAGCTGCAGGAGGTTAAATGTATTAGAGAACTGCCTCAGATGGGCAGAGCTAGAGAGAGTGAGAGATAGAGGAAGGACAAGCTGGGTGTTCTGTGATGAAAGTCAGGGAGGACTTCTCTTGTTGCTGAGTCACTCAAGACAGAGTCCTGGCTGGGTATATGACTCATTCCCAGAAGGACTAAGATGAGGCTCACTGTTATAGTCCCTGCTGTGCTCCAGAGGTCCCTGGAACTTTGTTTGAAGTAATGTTAGTGATGCTGGAGGGTTTGTGCTATTTCCAGACCAGCAGCTTTATGACAACATCTGCAGCAGGAAAAGAAATAAAGAACTGGGGCACTGCACTGAGCAAACACAATATTGTTAAAAGGACTTGGGGAGCCAAACATCAAGAGGAACTCTGTAAGCATCTCAGAGTGTCTCATTATGTCCCTCACCATCCTCACTGAACTGCCCCTGGCCTCGGGAAGACTAGAGCAATGTTTGGCTGCTGGCATGCCTTCCCTTTTGATCATCATGCTGAGTGATATTTCCTCATACATTGTTATCTGTCAAGAGATATCTGTCTCCCATCTTGCCTTAAATTCATTTCTCTGAGGCTAGGAGCAGATTGAATAATTAGCTCTGCATGGGGATCTGTATCCATCACTGCAAGGGCAGTAGTCCTTCAGTGAGCAAGGCTGAGACTGTCACAGCCAGATGGAAAGGGAAGGAAGCCTTCCTGTTCTGAAACACATCTGTATAGCTTCTGACATGCTCAAGTCGTCATATGACACTCCTCTGCTTCTTATCAGCCCACTTATGACAGACTTTTGTTATTTTGCCTTCACTAGGCTTAAAAGTAAAATAAGTATAACTCACATTAGCTTGACTTCTTTCTGTGCTTTGTAGATCAGGTCAGACAACCCTTGCTATGAAAGGCATTTGGTTTCAAGGTTGTTTTAGAGAGTAATGCAGTTGCTGAAACAAGAATCATCAGTGATAAATTTTCAGTTTTGCTGAAGAGTTTTCTCTTGGGATCTTGTAATTGCTATACAGCTTCCTGTAATGAAGCCATATTTAGCTCCAGTTTCTTTTAAACTTTTTGTTTGGGAGAATGGGGATCTTTTATAATTTAAAACTGGAAATGCTTAAGCAGTCATTTGCCTTATTGGAGTTGTTTGATATAACTTGGGTTTTAGGCATGCATTCAATGTAGCAAAGACATGACTGGAAGATGCTATCCTAAGTTTCAGTGGGATCCATCTTATCCAGTTGAGTTACCTGGCTGACCTGCCTAAACTTCATAAAGTTGATTTGTGCTGTGAAAGAGGATACCATTCCCAATCAGTTCTGGAGCAGAGCTTTATACCTATACAGCCAAATAATACCTCTCCACTTAATCAGTGCAAAGACATTAGTTTTAGGGCTGCCTGAAACATGGTCAAGATGCAATGTGGTAAATTACAATTTTTGGCTTTCCACCACCAGGATCGCTTTGGTCAAGAGTTCTTGTACAGGTAAATATTAGTTTTGATGACAAAAGGAAAAATTACTTAGGCATTTGCTGTAATGTGTTAACTCCTTTGAAAGTACATTGTGATTATGCTATGCTGAAGTAAGTCTGCTTGGAGAATTACTGCATTATCTCAAAATTCCCTCAAAAAAATTCATCCCTCAAACTTTATCCTCTCTGGGGCTTCATATTAACCATGTTCACAGTGTGGAAGAATATTTTAAATCCAAAATATTTTCAGTAGTGATATTTTAATCAAATGAGAGACATCCCTCATGGATGCTTAACCGGAGACTTAAAAATCTGCATTTAAATTGATATTCTAAAATATACAACCCAAGAGACTGTGAGTACCTTTTTCAGTCATATTGTACATGAAGATCATGATGCTCTAACTTATTTCTCATAACTTACTAGTTATCAGGAATCCAAATTGATGATTTAGATAAAAAGAGAAAAATGAGGTTTGAGAAAATATTTTGCACTTAACTTTCCTGGCATGAATATCTGCACAAACTGTAGCAAAATGGTGAACTACTGGTTGTACAGAAATGTAACTTTCTGATATTCACCACAAACTGGGGCTGTCCTCCAGTGGTATAAACTGGCACCATTGGGTATTGAGCCACATAGCACAAGAAAGGGCTCTGTCTCACTGGAAATATTTCCCTCAGCATTCTCCTGTGTTATCAAGGTGACTTATTTTGAGGCATTAGATGTTATCCCTTGCGATGAGAAAGCAGTTATGTACTTGGATCTGGAAAGCAAATCCCATTCCCCAAGTGCTTCCCAGCATCTCTCTCCTAGCCTTAATGAGAGCACACATTTAAGTGGGAAGGAAAACCAGCTCTACTCTTCTTCCAGGGCTTTCATTGGTTAGGAGAAAACAATTAAAAACCCAACCAAACCAAAAAACCCCACCACAGCCACATAGCCTTAATTTTCAAAGGGGTCTGATGTCATCTCCAGCTGGTGACTTGATCTGTTTTCCATAAAACCCTGGAATAACTCCACAAGCGACATCAGGGCTTCAGTAGTTTGATTATTTGCTGTGTATTGGTGCTTCCACTCCACAGTACAAAAAAAGTGTTTGCATTCCTGAGGACTGGAATGTCAGAGAACCTTCCATCATCAAACGTGCACCTAGGAAAAAAGGTAGTATGGCCCAGAAGAAGGAAATTGTGTTATATCTAGTTAATAAAGTGTATATGTTAGAGTTCTTTGAGCAAACAAGTGAATAATTTGCAATCTTTTTAAGCTCATTCACTTGTTCTGCTTCAAAATTTTAGGACAATGAATTTGTAATTGGCTCTAGGATCTCTAGAAGCTTTTGCAATTTTAACTCAGCATTAGAATTTAATAAAAAAACCCCAAAAAAACAAAACCAAACTAAAAGAGACATTTGGTTCCCTTGTAAAGATCTGGTTGCTTGACCTCAATATTTATTTATCACATGAACAAATGTACCTGTGAGTGGGTGGTCCCAAGAGAACACCAAAGTGTTTTCTTCTCTGCACTGCGCCCTCATCCTCTGCAACTAACACGGAATTGCCTTTGCATGTCCTAGGAGAGGTTGGTGTTGGGAGTCTCACATTTTTATTTCTGACTGGTGCAAGTGGCAGGTACACTATAAATCACTGTAATCAGTGCCAGTTTCAATTTCAGACTGCTTTGGCAATCTGCTCTTACTAATCCTAGCAATTAGAATGTACTTTCAGAGTTTTCTGGGAGGATTAACAGGTAAGGCAAAGGACAAGGTTTACACTGGAGCATATGAAGGTCATATTGTGTGTTTATATTACACAGATATCATCATGTACCTGACAATCATATAAACTGTAAAAATAATAAAATTGGATGTTAAATGTTCTAGTAATAATTAGAACAAACCCAAACAAAACACAGCAGTGATAAACCCCTCCCTATTGCTTTGAAGTCGTGTAATTATAACTAAGTGAAGGGCATAAAAGTTCAGCAATCAGTCTGAGAAAATGTCATGGTTTTTTTCATAAGGATTGTGAGGAAAAAGATTCAAAGAACCTCAGTAACTTGTATTTGCCTACTTTATTTTAGTGTCACACAATAATTGATATCATATGCAACTTTATTCCTCACCAAAATTCTAACCAAAGTTTTACTCCACACATTGCAGGCTAAAACTCCTAGAGTAATGCCCCTTTAACTCAAATATATATCTTTATTTAGGAACATGTTATAGAAATCTATGGTTTGGCTGCCTCAGTTTTGCCTTTCAACTCTGCAGAAACATCACCTGATCATCAAGTTCTTGTGGTGTCAGAAAACTGTACTAGGAAAACTTGCAGCCATAGTCCATTTTCTAAACAGAATCACTCTATTGTACGTCAAGATTATATCCCCCCCATCCCCCCAACAAGTATAAATGGAAAAAAGATAATTTCCTCTTTTATTGGGTATAAAGAAAACACAAAAAAAACCCAAAACAACAAACCAAAACACCAGAAAACCTACCCTCCCAAAAAATTATTAAGATATCCAAAGGAGTAAATAATACATTTGCAGCACCCAGCTTCATTTTCTGGAATCTCATTGTAAGTGGGGGTGGGATCCTCTCCTAGGGGTGCTGAATTATCCCCTAGAAAATGCTTGCTCTTTGCAAGAGAACAGCTAGTGCTCTGGTGGCCCCTCTTGCTCTAATTTAAGCAGGTTAATTTAGGTGCCCAAAGCTGTGGCACTCCTTCTAAATATGCCCTGTCTCTCCCACAAGTATTTTCTTAACTTATGAGATGGTGGTGAGTGGAATCATTAAAAAAAAAAAAGCCACAAAAAAAATGTCTAGAAGCTGAGAAGCTAGGAAAGAAATTTGGTATAAATGGCTGTCTGGAAGGAGAAAGACTGTTCAGAGCCCAAGCAGAGGAAAACCATGCAGGCAAGGCTTTGGTGCCTAGGCTTGCACCTCGAATGTTTTATTGCCCTCCAAGCACTGTTTGAGGGCAGAGGAGTCAGTCCTCAGTGGCCAAGTTTTGTTTTAGTGCTGCAGCTCCCTTGGAGCCACGGGAGCTCTGCACTGGTGCCCTGCTCAGTGTGGGCTGCAGAATCCATGCCTCCTCCCTTTCCAGCAGCTTCTGCAGTCCTGCCTGAACTCCTCCTGCTGCTTTGTTCTTCTTGGGGTGTGTGCTAAACCTGGCTGTGCTTGTAAGAATTTCTTTAACTCTGGCACTGATAGATTGCAATTAATGACTGCCCTCATTAGTGCCTGGAAAGTCTTGAAAATAGCTCTGAAATGCTTTCTCTTGGATTAAGCTATACATCACTTTGGTAAAGCAAAATATTTTAATGTCACTATAGGACACAAAATAAAATGACGTGGACGCTGGAATCTCCAAGGTAAAAAGGAAGGGCATTAAATTTCTGACTCCAACATTTATAGGTTTTCAAAAGTGACAGTGGATTGGAGGATGACAGTGCTACCTCTCCAATGACACTGGCCAAACCAACCGTCCATCAAATTTCTCCTCCTCCAGAAAAGAATGTAAAACAATGATTATTTAGAGAAAAATGTGTGAGAAAGTTCATTACGAGAATGTAAACCTCAGAAGGCTTAGAAGAACTTAGAAGGACAGGACAATAATTTTAATTCTAAGCTTTTTTTTTCCCACTACTCTTTTGCCTAGGGGAAGTTTTGTGAGTTTTTTGTTTGTTTGTGATTTAAAAAAAAAATTAAAATAACAAATGCTTCATCAAAAGGAGAATTTTCTTTAGGAAATGAGATGTTCATAAAAACCAATTTTTTCCATCTTTTAAAATCAAAACTATCTGCTGAACACCATGTAGGTTGTCATATGATTTTGTTTCCCCTCATTCTTTTTCTCAGCTAAATATTCTGGATCAAACTATGGTTACACAATTCTAGTATATATAATGTCTGTTTTTCAAGAGGTTGGGCTGGTTGAGCCAGATTGGATATGAGACTGAATCAGTCACTGTGCAGTGGCCTGAAAAGAATGTTAACATTGGTTTTACTAGCAATATGTGAACTTCAGTGTCTCATAATGATTAAAAAAATCCTCAGATGGCAGAAAGATTATACTAAACTACAGTGGCACTGACTTTTCTGGACCATATTATGAAAATAACAGAAATTCTTCCCCTGTTCTCCCCAAAAGTAAAACAAAAAGAGGAAAAAATTATTCTTTCCAATAGGTACAGGAAACATAGCAAATCCAGGACATGAGCATAGTTTTGACATACTGTATGGCAATTTAATATGGCTTAGCTAAGCAGAAATACAAATCCTTTTGATGTTTAAATATATGTTATTTGCAAAGGAACAATTTCACACATTTTGCCAGTATTCTCACCTCTTTATGGATTGTGTTGCAGCAGAAAAGAAAAAAGAAAAAGTCAAAGATAGGTAGTATTTGAAATGGATCATTTAGTCTAGGAATTAAATGCACTGGTGTTAACATCTGGAGACACCCCTATATTAGAGAAGAGACCAAGGCTGTTGTGTGTTTCTTTTAGTTTAAAGGCAATAGAAGTGGAAATTCAGTTTAGTCATCTTGAAAATGAATCTAAAACTAAGCAACCAAGATATGGGAGACTTCAGAGAGAAAAGGCAGTCTATGTATATCTGACATAATGTTTTGTAAGGAAAATAAATTAGTGGTTCAATGGAGAGAGAGGTTATAAAATTATTTTTAGTGTGGTAAAAACAATTCTCTACAGATGAAACTACAAATACAGAATCTTTTATTGCTTTTATAAATGAGGAAGTTCAATTAGCTAAAGTGCATCTCATCAGCAAGGTTTTCCAAAGCATTAATGTTGATCTGACAGTCCCACTGATGTCATTGCCCAGCCTGTACTGATTTCAATACAGAAACTTTAAACCCACTGGTGAAAATTTTCAACAAACTTAATCCTCTTTGATTTGCTATATGGCACAATCCCTGGGACAGGCAGTGTGGCCTATTGGTGACTTTGTTTTGACAGGGGGGCTAAATAACTTTTAGGCAATGACCATTTCACGTGTACTCTTGAAATTTCAGTTTAGCTCTTTTGGCTGCAGCTAAAGAATAGTTATATGATTTTTTTTTTTGTATAATCCCTCAAAAGAGAAGCTTTTCCAGTACTTATAGTTTGTTCTCATTCTCTTCCATAATGTAGGTCTGCCTGTGTTTATGGATACTGTGGTAAAGTGTAATATGATAAAGTGCTTAAATTTCTTAATATTTTCTCTGGATAGTAAAAGTGAAAGAAAATGTATTTCAGGCCACCAGGCTACTGCAGACAGGGGATGAAAAGGTCTCTGCTCCTGAGATCATCTGCAATGTAGTCAGTGATCAAGCACAGAGTGTGACGAGCCTGTAGGCATTAGGCTACAAGCCAAGATTTTGAGACCTTCCAAATCTCTTTCTGGCCCTTTAAAAAGTAATTATAAAACTTTGAAGGTGGATTCCTGTCCTAGTGGCTCACAACTGTGACTTGATCACTCCACTGACCCCTGCCACTGATTCTATCTGTCTTGAATGATGACTTGGAAGTGAAGTTCAGCCACCTCCTCTGATTAATTCCCTGCAGCAACCACACTCCATTCAAATTACTGCATAGCTGAGAAGAAGAAACATGTAACGATTTTATACCAGAAATCAGAGGCTGGAAAATTGCTTTGGAAGGCTGAGAATGCTTTCCTGGACTCTCAGTTTGCAGTAAATATCATTCACATTTAGTAACGTAGTGACTTTGGGATCTGAGGATACTGGGAATGTAACTCATAAACTGGACCCAAGAAATTTTTTGTGGTTTTGAATGGCTCATTTTTGCACCAGCCACTGGTTAACACTTTAAAGCCAGAGTGATGGCATCTCCAGGCTCCCTGGGCCTGTGCAACTTGTAAAAGTTCGATGGTTTAGACACAGGACTTCTTAAATAAATTTTATTTGACTCCATTTCAGCAGCAGAGACTTTTGTAGCAGCACATTGAAAAAACACAGAAGCATAGAAGATGTCCTGTAAGTCGTCTCAGCCTGTACTGAAAATTCATCAAATCTAAGATGTTGTTGTAGTAGAGACAGACAGAAATGACACACTGAGCAATGTAGCAAAAGCTTGGTTTTTTGCTGCATGTTCTCCTTTTCTATACAGTTTTACTGACCCTCCTGTGTGACTCCAATTGGTTAGTAGCTTTCTTGCCAATTATTCTATTGGTTAGTAAAAGGTATTTTTCTTGTCCATGAAATCTGTCTATTCTTAAATTGTTTACATATTTTCTTCACTGACTCTCATGGGACATATTTAATGTTTATGCAGGTGCTGGTTGTTTTTTTACCCAGGAGTAGATTGTTATGTTAAAGAGCTCTTCACACTAGGATTGTTTTCACGTGGGAACTTGCAAAGTGCTAGGTTTGCTTAGAAGAAATGACAGGCCACTGATCTAACAGAGCAGGCCTGATTTTATGAGGCCTTTCTTTTGTAATCTTTCTACCTTACTGCAGCAGTTAAGCAGTCAGGGACTGCATCAGTGCTCAGATAGGCACCTCCAGGAAGTGTCCACCGTTTTCAGGATCAATGAATCCAGTGTGTGGGATCCGGGAGTGCAGGGAGCACTGGTTTTGAGCAGCACATCAGTCTGTGGTTCCATTCCTCTGCAGCCAGGAGAGGAATCTATGCTGCCTTCAGAAAAGCTACTTTACTAAAATTCTCAAAGACATAAACTAATGAATAAATTTAGCACTTTTATCCTCAAAGTATACTACTTTTCCTAGCTTTCAAAGCCAGGCACTTTTTAATTTTAGGGGTTTGTTTTGATCATCTCTCCTTTCCCTCACTTGTTATTTCACATCACATAATCTACAATCAAGTAGTCCTTGCAGTCTCTCACATTCTTTCAGATATGTGCACTCCCCCACATCTTGGTATGCTTCCCCTACCTCATGTCTATCTATTTAAATAAAACAAAGTTAAATTGGCTTTCTCACAGGAAAATGGCAAATTTGGGCAGACAACTTGGACAAAGATGAAATTTGTGTGAATGAGTTTGGAAAAGCCCTGCAGTGTTGTGGAGAAGGTCAGGCAGGGGAGAAAGGAGTAAACTATGCTCAAGGACTGGCATCAGCAGAACAGATTATCCATTTCCATTTTAGATACTTCTGTACTGAAAATGCTGATGGTTGGTCATGTGGATATTCCCAACATCTTCATCTGGACTGTCAGTAAAAGATATAATCACTTACGTAAGGAAGGACATCCTAAGAGAGGCTCTGAGGCTGTGCATCTCTCCAGCTCCAGTATTAGCTACCCTTGTGATATCTTTGTATTGCATTACATTAAAAAAAAAAAGAAAAAGATTTTTTTCTGTTTAGTACAGAATTTTAATCTGCTTCTTGCTGGGAATTACACTGCCTGCAGAATCCCTTTTCATTCCCTGCCCCAAGACTATTTAGTGATGTTGATGTGCCTTATTGAATAGCAACTTTGTTCCAAAGGCTTCACTTTGGAAAAGTATGAAATGATCTCTCGTATTCATTTGTAAAACAGTTTGAGATGAGAGTTATTGTATGTAGTTAGTCTTATTGTTGATTTTTAAATCTGAATACCAATTGTCTACAAAGGATGTAGATTTTGTTGGTTTCTAGCCTGCTTGCCCACATACCTTTCATTCCTCCCAGTAGTTTTTGAAGCTATTTCATTTTTGTTACAATTCAGGGAGCTGAAAGATCTTGAATTCCCAGTATCCTTGTGATACTGGGAATGGGATGAGGGGACAGATACAAGCAGTACTCGTAGAAAAGCAAGAACTCTGCCCCTTGCCCATTCAGAGAGGGCACCCATGGGGCACCTTTGGCTTAACAGGCCTTAAACACAGAATTTCCAGGCAGGAGTGGACTAGTAGAGGCTGCAAAAAGAGCTGTGCTTGGGAACATGGGAGTGCTATAGAAGATGTGGAGGCTGATTGCAGGTATTTGTGTCTTTATCTGTCCCACTGCTCATGAAATTCTGCCTGTCCACATTTAGTGTTTGAATGTATTTCAGCTGGTGCTTAGTAAGTTTATATCATTTTATGCCTGGATGTGTAGAAAATGTGGCATTTGGAGCTCCAGTTAAAAGAGAGAAAACAGGGATATAAGTAGGTCAAGAGGACACAGGAAGACTGGTTTTTACTGCTGTGATTTATCTGTGGGACCAATCTGCTGTTGAAACTTTAAGGACCTCTGCTCTACATGACACCATTGCAGTGACAGAAAAGCAAACAATGCAAAGTGCATGGTTGTGAGGCAGGGAGAGAGAAGAGGCTCTTTTGCTCACCATTGTTGCAGATCAGCCTTATAAATCTAACAAGAAAAAAACCCTTCTTTTTGTGTAGCGCCCTTCTGATATTCATGAACATTACAGATTTTATCACACAAGTGTAGTTTGTGTTAAATGTGCCCCAATGATTATACTTGGCAGGCTTTGGCACATTATTTTAATATTTGTTGATCTTTGCTGCTATATTCCTCATCTCCATCTTGGAATGTGTGCCCCATATTAGTAGGCAAATGAAATACTTGCTCTAGTCAAGTGTAAACAAATTATTCCTTCCTGACTGTGAAAGCTGTGAAGAAAGCTGGACTGTAGTATGTAATTAAAAATACATGTTTTAGATAAACATAGTGGCTCAGTGTTTTTCCTGTGTTCGTCATCTCAAATGTGCCATCTGTGGATGATGGGTGAGGGAGTTATATATAGAAGTAGGCTCACTGTGTACAGAGTTCCTTAATTGTATGGGACTACAAATGCATTGACATTTCCTGGTAGCTTAAAAGAGGCAGTAAATTACAATCCCACTTTGCTGGTGTGTGCCCTGTTAACCAATGCCTTGGGAAAAGTGTGATTTTCTTTTTAGCTAATTGCAGGTTAAGGGGAAGAATAAAGGAATAAAATACCCAAATTTCTCAGAGTCTATGAGCAAAGCCAGAGCAGGAGATCAGATTGTGAAGAGCTGTATAAAGGTTCTTTGTGCATTTATTGTTTTTTTTTCTTTATAGAAATATTTCTTCATAAAAAGAGCAAATTTGAAGCACAAAAGGTCTTGGCTGTACAGAATGAGAACTCAAGCAGAATTGAATAAGTATTACTCCATAGAGCTGGCACTACAAATTAAATTCAAGTCTTTGGGACACAGAAAGGAAAAAAATAAAAGTACTTCTGATCTTTATACAGGTCAATACATTTCAATGCTAAGGATTCACAACAAAGTGCAAAGAGAAAAGTGGGCATAAATACCCTTTTGCAGAAATTCTTAAGTCTGGCATTGAGATACTAATTGCATTCAACCGTGTAAAATAAAGCTTGAGAACTAATCATAAACAAAATATAAAAAAGTCTGAATTCAGGCTGAATGATGCTTCCTATTCAATAGGCAGCATTTGCTCACTTGAATGCATTGAATGGGTAATTGACTGGGAGTGTTTGTGATAGGTTATGAGGGGAGTGTTTGTTAGATGGCCTGAAATTACTGCCTTTTATGCACATTAGGGTGTTTAGCATGTCTTTTTTTATCATTCAAGGTTTTTGTGTAGATGCCTATATGGCTCTCTTCCTCCTGCTCCTCCTTTGTTGTGGAATAAACAGCTAAGTGATCAGGAATGAAAAATAATCCCCTCTCACACAAACTAAAGCATGAAATGAACTGAGTGCTGCTTGCACTGGGTTTTTTGTCATTTGTGAGTTATGGGAAGAGGAGGGGAACTGAATGGATGTAAGAGTGCCTTAGTACACCTCTGGGAATGGCCATTTCTTGTCCTGGCATTGTGAAACAAACAGGAGATGATCTCAGGCACTGTTTGAGAAGACCAGGTATAAACCAGCAGGGTTTATTGTGTTAATGGCAGGGTGCCATGTATGTCTGACTTTTGAGGATATTTGTTCAGTTCTGGACACTGTTATAAGTGTAAAAAATGTCACTTGTCTAGGGAGAATAGCTACAATTTCCTTAAAATTTCAATAAAACTATAGCAAATACCATCTAGTATTTGCTATAGTTTTAAGTTTTAGCAAGTGTATTTGCTATGTCCTATGGCAATGAATTTCTTCCGTTCTGTTTAGTTTCTAAATTTCTGGTGCAAGCAAAATTCCTGCTGGATTCAGTGAAGAGCAAAGAAGCCAACTGGCTGACTGAAAGACTCACAATAAAAATACTGTAGAGACTAATCATGGGAGACTAATCACTGGACCATTTATCTATATTTTTTATACCTTTACTGAAGACAACAATTCATTTCCAAAATTAGGACCCATCGGTAAGAAGTTAATGTTTGACATCGCCCTTGCCTGTGAAGTTAAATATTTTGGGTTTGGATACAGTTTTCAGTCATGCATGTTCTTGATTAAAAACCCAAGTCCTGTCTGCTTTTCTAAATTACCTGCTCCTCCTTGTGGCTCTTTTACCAGTTTTGTAGTTCACAGAGATATCTCTTTGAAGGAGACCTATCAAAACAGATGTCAAAAGTTTAAGTCCAGTCTGAGGTTTCATTTTTTAATTAATATTAATAATTGTGAAGTGTTTTTTTACTCTCCTGTTTTTTATTAATGATGTTATGTCTATTCTAAATTCAAGGCAATGACTTAATACCTATCTAGAAATGACAGGCTATTAGCTCAGCTGAACTCAGAAAGGTTGGAATTAGGTGGGACCACATCCAGCTTGATGCTGTATCCAAGGTCTCAGATTGCCTTAATACACCTCTAGAGGCAGTTACAGGATTGGGGCTTTTGCATGGAAGTAGAAGTAAGGCAATAAATAATAACAGATTTATTAGTTTATGTTCAGCTACAGCTTAGAGCTATTAAAGATTCATACCACTTGCTATTTTTAAAGCCCTGTGCTTAATAACTTGCTGTAAAAATTAAAAAAAAAGTTGACTGAAAAGTCTATAAAAATAATATTGGCATGCTAAGGAAATTAAAGTTGTCATTTAAGGGCCAATATGACTGAATATAAAATTTTGAATTATGGCCAAGAAACACCGTTTTTGTTAGCACATCTGTGCCACACGTCTGACTTTGGTCTTGATCTTCCAATTTCCTCCTGTTTCACAGACACTTTCCAACACCTCTGAAGCACTATAGGGTCAGATGTTTTAGGAGCAGGCTGTACTGTATTTTTAAAGAAACAGAGCTGGAATTTCCTGCACTGGATTTTTCAATCTTAGAACCTTTTTTTTTCAGGTTTCCTAAGAGAAAAGGGTTTAAATCTTCATTTTGTGTCTCCTGTCCAAAGCCAAAACAGCAGGACACTGTCTCCATTGGTTGGATCTCTCTGCCAGGGGTGGCTGACCAGGAGTTGATGGAGTTTCCACATCTCTGGTTGCACAGTCTGCCCCAAGGGCTTAGAAGTGCAAGATTGATCCTTGCAAGGGATTCAGTTTTCTACCCTTTAGGCTGCCACCTGTTTGGAGAAAATAACCACATTTTCTTGCCCTGATTTTTTAAGATTTTCTAAGTCTTCTGATGTTTACATTCTTGTAATGAACTTTCTCACACAATTTATGTAAACAACTTATTGTTTTGCATTCTTTTATGGAGGAGGAGAAAATTGATGGACTTTTGGTTTGTCCAGTGTCATTGGAGAGGTGTCACCCTCCAATCCACTGTCACTTTTGGAAATCTATAAATGCTGGAGTCAGTAATTAAAAAGTCTCTTTTTACCTTGAAAGAGCAGCGTGTCTGCATCATGTTATTTCGTGTCCTATAGTGACAACATTTTTTCAGAACTTTTAGGAAATAAATGCTACAAATGAATCAGTTCTTTACCTGAGCTGCTTGCCAGCACTGTGTGGAAGCTGGTCTGCAGAAACAAACCTAATGTGTGACTTTCTCTGTTACAGAAGAGGAGGATCCATGCATGCTTGGACAAAAGCCCCTTCTGGGCAGTCAGTTTCCTGCTGTGGGTCCTGTGACAGCTTTCTAGTTGACAGCTTTTATGAGGAGATTCTTCTGATGGATAAAATAGCAGAATTAGACTAATTTGGGCTCTTGTGGAGTTTTCCTCCATGTCACCACCTCTTGTGCAATATAACTTTGTCCCCATTTTATAGATGGAGGGGACAAAAAAATTTCTGATATTTTGCCTTTTCCAGAAAGCTTTAGCAAGTGCAGTTCCTACAGAAGAGGCAGTGCAGCTGCTTTGTATTTCTGTGTGATTCAGTGATGCATATACACAAAGGGAGCAGCCTTTTGGTAATCTGTATTTCAATAACCTGGCTGCAACACACTGATTTAAACTGGGGGAAGAATGGGCTGAGATGCTCAATGATAACAGTTCAACTAGTTCCTGTGCTCTCATCAGAGGCTGTTAATCTCCTGCTGTGGCCTCACTGGTGTGTGCAGCAGCAAGCAAGCTTATCTTAGGTACGGAGGAACAAGAAACTTGGGTTTGCAGGAAGAGAAGGCAGAAAGGATGTTGGAGGGAAATTGCTTGGCGTGTAGCTGCAAGGGCAAGCACCCACCTGCCTTCTCTCCGTTCCTAAATTCTATCCTGAAGAGTTCCTCCATCATCCTTGGGCTCTCAAGAACCATTTCTGTCCTGAATTTCCTGTGGTCTTCTGTATCAGAGACTGCTTAACTGATCAGTTTGAATTTCTACACTGAATAGCTGGGCTGCTGGTAAGTGGTGTGAGGAAGTCATGCTGTGGGGTCTCCCAGCTGCAGCTGTTTTGGAACTGGGAGATCACAGTGGCAAGAGAAACAGACCTGTAAATAATAGTGCAAGATATACACCTAGGCTTAAATGCTGCAACAATGAGAGTGAGTTACAGACACCTGGCTTTCCCTCCTCAGCATGAGTGAATTGGTTTGCTGCACATTTAGAATAAATGATTTAATTATAAAAAGTTAGCTATAAACCTGACTCAGGCTAGGAGCAATACATCTGAGCAATTTATTCAGTACTTCTAAAATATTGATGTCATGATATGTATAATGTAGAAGTTTATGCTTTTTATTTTTCAATTTCTTTCTCCTGAGTCATCATCTTCCACTGCAGTCAGTGCACAGACAGCAGCAGCTATCAGTGCATTCAGATTCTGGCTCTCTTTTATACTTCCAAAATTAAAGGTCTGTGTTTCACTCATGACTACCTGGCAGCTCTGAGTCATAGGCATGTGGAAGTCCCCCAGGACACCTCACAGATGTTCCCTACAGGTCACCCACAGCCAGCCCCAGCAGCATTTCAGCCATATGGAAAGTCAGGAACTTTGGCCTTGAACCTGTTCTTAATGTACAATGTTGTTGTTCTGCTCACCAAAATTAAAGAGTTATGAGGAGAGGGGAAAACCAAGTGTCAAAAGCAATAGTCTAGGCTTTAATTTTAGTAACTGGAATTGACTGTAAAACACAGGGTGGGAGTTTCCTTTTCCTTTTTGCATAATGTTTGCTCTCCTAATGTCGTACAGACATCTTTTTCGTAATGTCTCTCTCCTCAGCTGAAAAATGTTAAAAAAATTCAGAGGAAAGTATTTGCTCTTTTATTTCTAATGTGAAAGTAAACCAAAATTCTTTGTTATAATGTTATGCTGCTAGACATACAGATACCTGAGGGGCACACAGATATTAGGATCAATGTTGGAGACTCATGGAAAGCTCAGCTGATCAATGATCCTTTTGCCTTCCCTGACTCTTGGTTGAATGTGACTTCATTTAAAAGTCCCTTGAGATGAAGAAGATAAATAAATTTGCGTCCCATAAAGCTGATGTCTAGTTTTAATATTTATTTCCAGATAAGCATAAAAAACCATAATTTGTTTTTCATTTTGGCTTAGTGAAAAGAGATAAATATGTACATTTTTATGGAGAGGAAATAGGCAACGTAAAATGCATCTGGAGACAGGCACTTTTATGACATGCAATTAGCATATTTCTGTTTCATTACTTGTGTTATTTTAATTGGTTGTGAAACTGCCAATTTGCAGTTCTGAGTTTTTATCATCAGAAAAATCAAGTGGTTGTTTTACAATTTTAATGAAGTTCAAGAATTTGCATACATAGTTTTGACCAGGAGCACAAATTCAAGTACAAACCTTTCAGCTCCTTGAGGGTGCCTTACCATGAAATAAAGGGTGATACCTACTTATTGATCATCACTCCAAGGACCTGGCTCCTGTGTTTTTCTATTACTGAGCAAAAACCCATCCCAGTTCACAGGCTAAAGACAAGTGGGTAAATGATAATGTTTCTCAGCTCGGAAACTTTGGGTCCTTAAGGACAAGAAAGGTCCCTGTGGTACAAAGAGGTCATGTATTGTAGGAGGCTCCCAAGGGATTTCCAGACATGTTGAAGGCTTATTTTAAAGGCAAATGCTCTGCATCAGAAATCATCTCACTGTATGAATATGGGTGAAGGGAGGATTGGGTTTGCTCTCCCAGAGCAGGATTAGGCAGTGACCTTGTACCTTAGAGACAAAATTATGGCTAGGGAGCCCTTGCTGTAATTAATTCATTTTACATTGCCAGATTTAGTACTCTGGGGCTGAACTAGGTGCATTCTTCAACTCTTCAGGCAAGCAGCTGGAGTCTTCCATGCCTGAGATTTCATTTACTTATTTGTATTCTTTTTACACCTTTTACTACTGTTTTTTGCATAGTTATGTACCTGTATGACTAATAAACTCATTAATGAAGATCCTTGCTGCTATTGCAACACTAAAAATGTTTTACCAGGTGTCTGGACCCACTGGAGGTCATACAGAGACAGATGAGAGAAAGTACACTCATGCTTTCAGAAATTTTAGGAAATTCTATTCTAGCACCTTCTTTCATTGTTATCTTCTTTTCTTTCATCTCCCAGTTTCATTCTGGCTTCTTATCTTCACAGCATTTCTGTTCCATTAAGTCTATTGTTTTCTATCTTCTTTTTATTTCTTTTTTCCTTTACTTATGCCCCTCTTTCTCTTATCAGCTCTGATTTTATAATAGCCACAGTTGAGAATTGTCACATAACCAGTATCTTCACCCTATTTATCTGTGTAACGCCTTTTCTATAAAGGACTGTTCTTGGATTACCCAGCTACCATGCTTGTTTAGTTATAAAAGAAAGGATAGGAAAAATTATATGTGAACTTTTCATTTTTTTCACAGCTACTGAAGTTCAGCTCCAGGTTGTGCAGGATGGGATTTACCAGTGGCCGCAAATTCTTCAGTCCCTGTGTCTACAGCCTGCCTCCATTTCCACCCCATCATCTACCTCTACTGCTTCCTTGCCTCTCGGGGTCTCTCGCTGGTCAGAGTGACCCCAAGATGTGTCAGAAAGTCTCTTTCCCCAGCCCGGTGGTCAGAGAAGGAGTTGGAGCTTTTCATTTCTTGGTCTCAAGGTTGTTTATTGTTCCTTATCTATAAAATTCTTTCTCCTTCTCCAGCTGAGGTCCGCTCAGCAAGACAGTCCAGGCACTCTGCCTGCCCCCGGGTGGTATTGTCTTTTTATACTAAAAACTACGTGTACAATATTTACAATTACTTTCCAATACCTATCACCTATGTTAGACAGTGAGCTT
>JAWWEY010000055.1:59385812-59401545 GCA_035582745.1 Loriotus luctuosus | reverse complement strand
TCTTATAGGCTGTATGTAAATGCTATAGGATTTGTATCTTGTACTAGATTGGTTAGTGAGAATTAGAATATTCAGCATAGAAGGAGATTTGTTGCATTGGAACGGGAACCTTGCTCACTTATCCTCTCTTTCCCTCTCTCATCCTCTTTACCGTGCTCTTGCCTTCTCTCTCTTTACCACTCTCTTTCCCTCTTTCCCTGCTCTGAGCTGTGGCTGGCAGCTCCCAGCAGGGCCCTGCACCCAGGCCCTTTGCAATAAACCCCAAATTCCATACCCAGGGGCTGAAGATAACAAAGTTGGGCTCTCTCAAACATCTCCTGCTAACCAGGAGGAGGCTGTGGCCAGGTTGCTCAGAGGCACCCGTCAGCAGAGCTGATGTTGTGCAGTGCTCACAGCTCAGGAGGCTGCCAGCAGCTGCCCTGCTGCACACAGGGCTCTGCTCTGCTCTGGGCAGCACAGGGAGCTCACCGTGTGCCTGCTGACATCCCTCTGCTGGGCTTGCTCCAGCCCTAGCCCCGGCCTCATAGCCCAAACAGGGAATTTTCAGCCCTTGGGTGCTGCAGCACCTCGCTGGGCTGGGAATGTCTGCATGCCCTGGCTGCTGCCTCTCACTGTCAGTCCCTTTTAACCGTTACTGCCTGAGCTTGGTGTCAGGAAAATCCCCAAAAGGGATTTTACTTGCTGTGGAATAGGTTGTAAGAAGCAAGGTTCCCCCAAGAGAGAGCTCTCATTTTCTAACTTCAGCTTCCCCCTTGGCAAGAAAGAAGTCAGTATCATTTGTTTTCTCTGTAAACACAAAATGAAGCCCTTCCACAGCAGCTCAGGTTTCTGTGGATTTCTGGATCATTTTTCCCCCTTTCATTGTTGTCTAAACAGACTGAAAGGACACAGAAAAAGAATGCAGCAGATATCCAGTATTTTGTAAGACAACTTGACATTTCTTAGGCTTGTGCTTCCAGAGGGTTACAAAGGCTGCCCTGAAGCAAATGGGTGGTTTCCAATAAAAAAAGTGAACCTAGACCCTTTTATCTATTCCATCACTAGGAGCTACCACACATCCCTTTCATGTTTAATCAATGATCTCTATTGCTTTGTTATATATAAAGCAAAAAGCAAATATTGAAATGATTAGGTGAAGCATTTAGCTAAGGAGACTTGCCAAGTAATAAACCTGATTTTTCAGAAGACCAAACAAACACCTTTTTTTTTTCCCATATAATTTCAAATTAATGTTTTCTATCAGTATGAACAATTTCTTATCTTATCAGTGTGTGAGAAGACGACTAGAATAAATAAATGCAGAGATGCAGAGATAAAATTAAATATTGATTGCTGACCTGACTATAGAAGTTGACTAAGCTAGGTTCTTTATAGATAACTGCTGGTTACTCCCTGGTCATCCTTAAATTTCCAACCAAATTTGCTATAATAAGAACACAATGTGTTAGTGGGTGAGTGGCATATTTATGCTCACAGAGTCTTGATGTCCATATGAGAAAGTGAGAGGGGAAAAGTTTCTTTTTTTCCCTTTATGTGAGATTCATGCTGATCACAGGTAATGGGGCAGATTCCTCTTTCTTGCAGAGCCCCATTACTCTTTGTCTCCAACCCTGTGAATGCTGCAGCTCAAATATTCAGCACCTGAATGAGTGCGGGGGGCCCCAGGCTGCAGACATATGTGCCTCATCATATGAGTCTGCAGAAAGCCAGAAACTGGATTGTGGCATCAAATTTTCTTGTAGTCTTCCATCAGACAAATAGCAGAACAGTCATGTTCTATTTATTATTTAAATCTTGTGTGACATTCAGACCCTAAAGTGGCAATTTTGGGACCAATTTTTATTCTTTTCCCGGTGGACAGATAATAGAAACTGGAGAATCGGATCAGTGAAGCTAGGAAAGCAAGAGTTAATTGCATTAATCAGGAAGACAACAGACTCAATAATAATTCTTGCAAAAGCCTGTTGTTAAATCCCTGCAGCTAATTGTATGTTGTTATTATAAACTGCTTGCCAACTTCTAGTTATGACTAATTTCAAGAGGCTCATTTTTATTGCAACCGTGTTTAAATTTATTTATTTATTCAATAGTTGAAATGTTTCAGTTAAAGAATCTTAATTTCAACTGAAAGTATTTCAATCTACTGCCTTCCCTTCTCTGGCATAGTTAGAAGAATTAGAAGATGTTGCATCTAACAACAGCAAGGAACTAAGTTATGTTGAAAATTTCTTGTGGTACAGGAATGGCTTCAAAGAGGGTGACAATAAAATTGCACAATGCATTCAGAAAGGTTTGTGGTGACAGTTATGTGCTTGAAGTATTTAATCCACTGTGGATTGCTGTAGCCAGCCTTGCCTATACATGCACTCTAGAAAGGACAAAAGCAAATGAAAACCACTGGCATACAAAAAGTTAATAATGGACTATACCTGCAAAGCTGGAGCTGTTTCAATCTGCTGGCTGCACATCAGACACTGTCAACAGAAAGATGTTTGTTAAATAAAAAAGGAAATGGACAGTCAAGTAGGAGGTTTCAGTTGATTTGTGAAGCCTTTTAGTTATCAGAGGTAAGAGAAAGTAGGTCATCTGCGGGCAAGTCAATGGTCTATAAAGAAATAAATCTGGTATTGATAGCCCAAAATCAAAGGGAAGGTGGACAGTTCTTCAGTGAATAAATACCTTCCTTTTTTGAGCAGTGTAACATTTAACCCTGCTGGCATTAAAAGTTTGTTCATGATGCTTCTGAGGACAAACTTTTGAAAAATCACCAGTGATTTGGGGCCTGTATTTTTCCAGTTGTTGGACAATAGGAAGACAGAGCTTTGAAGGAGAGAATTGAAGTGGGGTGCCTCTGAGGCATTTCCATTTGGGCTGCTCAAAATTCAGTATTCCCACACTAAGAGCTAGCTTTGCCAAATTGATGTGATGAGCACCAACACACTCAAAGACTGTTGCTTCAGGTTGCTTTCTATGTCTGGAGGACAGTGTCCTGTCAGCTTTGTGCAGTATTTACTGGGAAAACACTGTTTATTTATGTTCTACACAGCAAGTAATGACATTTGTCTATCTTCATGCTTAATTTTTTTCCAAAAGAATGTGAAATCTGCATCTTAGAATCAAGCAATCAAACAAACAGACAAAAACCCCAAATAAATAAAGATATATTTGTAGCTTGTTTTGGTGCCAAGAGGCAGTACTTTTCAGCACAGTGGCCATAAATATGCAAATTCTGATTATTAGCTAAATGCATGTTTTTCTACAGACTTACCATAAGATCTGCAAACACAAAATCGTCTGTATTTTTAAAAAAATTGTAAACATTCCCTAAAAAGTGTCATAAATGCTAGTTTATGTCATTAATGATTTCTCTGTTTTGGGCTCACATGCATGTTACAAAACAGCTGCAGTATGAAGGATTTGAAAATGTCCTTCCAGAGGAAGAGGTGGACACATAGCTGCTGTAGTTTCTCTATTAGTCCCCCTGATAAAGAAATGTTATAGCAAAAAAAATGTTGCTTCTTTCAATATGTCACAGGTAAGATCATTCTTCAGAAATGTTGTGATTTGACATTACTGGGACAAGAGGTTTTCTTCTTACAAAGGCCCTTTCTTATTCTTTTTCTTTCAGTAGTGATTTTCTTGATTAATTTTTCCTCGTGTTGATTATATGGAGTTTGAAAAGTAATAAAAGGACTAATTTTCTCTCTTTGTTAAAGTTTGTTTGCTAACTGCCCACTGATAAGTGGTGAAAATGTCACCAATAGGTATGTGGCAATAGTTTCTTTTTATTTACTTGGTCTGCTTTTATGATTCTTAGTTTTTATCTGTCTTTTTATTTTGTATTTTATGAGCTTGGTGACATGGATTTACAAGTGAAGATTATTTTTCAGCCTGTATCTAACATCAAAAGATGTTCTGAGAAATCATATTACATTTTTCGGTTTATGATTTGTTTATCACATACTTGTATATAAACATGGTCCTGAACCCAAATCAGAGGCAGCCTGACATCTATTTGTGATTAATCTTGCTAATAATCCCCCCAATGAAAATTGCTTTTGGATCTTTCAGCATGATTTGACTTGTCATTACTATTGCTGTCTCTTCCTTGATCTCCAGAATGCAGAACATTGCAGCTTCAGTTCCAAAAAAGAGTTCTTTCTGCCTTAGTCTCTTGTCAACCTGTCTGTCAGAGGGGCACCTTCTGGCTTCTCCTTAGGGGCACAGGACAGGAATGCTGTCGAGCAGAAAGAGAAAAGCCCTTTGTGGCTTCTCAGACCAGGAACCTAATTCAGTTCCATGCTGTATTCTGCCTGTTCCTGAATAGCAAGGGAAAATTTCTGGTGGGAGAGTGCCCTGATCTTTCCTCACAGTTCTGGCTCCATTAGGCTGGAAAGGCAGTAAAAAGCAAGGAAGTTGATTGCATGGAGTATAAAATAGTATATTACTGTAATATTATTAACAGTATTTCTCTTCACTACTCCTGAAGAGCCTACATAAATGATAGAAACATTTTCAAATGGCTCTTCATCCTGAGACCATCAGCAGTAGCTGAGTTTGTGACATCATCACTGAATATATTGTTTATGTGGCTGAACTGGTTAAAGCCATGGAACTGCAAGGTACAGAAGGAACCTGCTCAAAAATGGTGTGAGGGGAATGAAATATGTAACATGCTTGTGAACCTCATTTGCTTCAACAATTTGGAAATCCCGTGGAGGCTTATATGATTTGATTAATTGTGTTTGAAGAGCTCTTGGGACTAGAAGGTTGAACTTAGGCTTGTTATATCTCAACAAACTAGCACAAACTTGGAATGTGGGGTTTTTTTTTGCTCAGTTGCAGTTTTCCTTTAAATTGGAAAAGAAATTAGGATCTCTGAGGTCAGGAAGCCTCACCTTGGTCCCTGCAGGAAACACAGAGCACGTTCTATTGGAGTTTATTTCCAGATATGTGAGTGGCTGGAAGGTAATCAGGAGCACTCAGCACAGCTTTGCCCAGGGCAAATGCTCCTTGCCTGGGCTGGTGAAATGACCCAGCTCTGAAGGTGAAGAGTGTGGTGGGTGTAGTGATTGGGTTGCTCCTTGTCGTGGGTCTAGATGGCACTAGATCATCACTCCCCAGCACTGTGACATTACCTGGAAATCTGAACTCCAATTCTGAGAGATGAGTAGGTAATCGCTTAACTCATCCTCTTCACAACCTCCACAGCCTTGCCCTGTGTCCGAGATCACCAAACCCCAAAAGTACCTGAGCTAGTCATGCCAGAAATGCACTCATTGAAAAGTACAAAACGTGCCATGTTTAAACATGGCTTAAACATAAACATGGAAAGTTCTAGTGAGAACACAAGAGCACATACAGCATCACTGGAAAATCCAGACTCTTCCACTTTCCAAAGCAAATCACGTGAGACTGCAGATTGTGTTGCTGGTTAAACCTTGCTGGAAATTTTTTTCCTGGCTGCTTTCCACAGCTGTGGAAAGTTCTCCTGTTTTTTGAACATAGATTTGCTACTTCCTCCCTGGCTACTTTAAATGGACATTACCTAAAGCTGACTAAGCCAGTTTTGGCTGGTAAATCTCTTCTAAGCAGCTTGCATTGAAAGCTAATGCACAATTCACAGCATTCTTTACTCCTGGAATTAAGTCACTATATTTGTCATTACTCTGAAATTCTCCTGGGAATTCTGGAGCCTGCCTCAGTTTTGACAAGATTAGGGAAACAGGGGCCCCAGTTTCTGACCATACATATGCATGCAGACTCTCTAGCCCGATTTTCTGCCTCTTTTTCAGTAAAGTTTGGGCACCTTGCATCTCTTTAGAGATTAGACAGCAAAATGGCTCTTCCAGGAGATAAGGATTTGAAGGTGGGATCAGTTCAGTTCTCCTGTTGGCTGTTGGCAACACCTTGTAGGGAAATTGCTTTTCCCTTTGTACAGTGGGCTAAGGACCTTCCTTACCTTGCCACAGGCTGGGGTGGTCCAAAAATGAGCCCTTCAGGTCCGTGGGCACCTCCTGTTAGAGAGGGAGGCTGTGCCACAGAGGGATGTGTGTCAATATCACCAGAATCTTTGGGTTCATGCCATGCGCAAGCCCACTGCTAAGTCATGTCCTGCTGGACTGAAGAAGATGTAGGTGTATTCCACCAGGGTATTCCTCAAAACACTGAGCAAGACAGCTGGTAGCATCCCTCAGACCTTTCATCCTTCATGTCTTATACTTGCCTGGGAAAACCCCTGCTGCAATTCTGGTGTGTTGAAATGGCCAAGATGCTTGATTCCCTAAGCCAGTGAAGTCGATGGCATGTGAAAAAAGATCATGTGTGCTTGGATAAAAGGTAGCACAGGTGACCAGAGAACTTTTATGTTCAGGTGAAAGGAAAACATCAATATAGAGACTTCTACTACTACTGCTGCTGCTGCTACTGGTCTAACAGCTGGAAAAAATACTGGGAATTATGTCTTCCCCTAGGCAATGCATGTATTCTTCTTGTTAACAACTGTCTGCTCAAGAAAGTGTTTTACCTCTTCTGCTCTTCAGTGGCCCATGTTTTTAAGTCTTTTTTCTCTTCATGCTTCTCATTTCTTTGGTGACAACTCTTAACCCAGGGAGGCTCCTCTGAAGTAAGATCAGTATTTCAGATTAAAACTGGAAGCACAGGTTAGAATAGGACCTTTGCACCTTGTAATAAATTAAAGCTGTGGCAAAGGCCCAGTTATTCTTTGTCTTAAGGTTGCTGTCTTGTGTGTGGTCCAGGTTTCATAGAGTTGCTATTCCCACTACTGTCAGTTTAGCTGCACTACTGGTGGGCAAAAACTCAACAAACCAGGTGGGAAGGGTTTGCTAATGCACAGTTCTCCATCTGGAGTAGCTCTGTTACTACAGGTTCATGCTCAGCCATTGAAACCTGGGTTAGATGTCATTTGCAAAATAGTTCCTCCACAGGCTACTAGACGATGGGGAAGCATTCCTGCCTGCTGGAGCTTTTTTCCAGGATGCCTTATATAGCAGAGTTTTCAGAAGGAAGGGAGGAGGATATGCAAGTGTAGCTCTTCTTTAAAAGGCGGCACTAGTCTCTGTAGCTGAAGACTAAAAAGGTTAGGGCAAGGTACTGAGCACCTGGTAGGCAGATTTATTCAGCAGTCAGGTTCTGTTTGGGAGAGGGAGATGTCTCCCTTATTTCTGTCTAGTTAGTCCAAAGCCTTAAAACAGTGCTAGCACTGAGTTCTGGGAGCAGTCCAGCCATCCTAGAGGAAAGTTAATTGTGCTTCAGAGGTAATTTTAGAAATCTCAGAAGTTCTTGGTTTGAAAGGCATCAATAGTAACTTGAGCTAGGGTTAGGAAAGAGGAAAGTTTTATGGTTCCTTTTCCCCCTGGGGGCAAAGGACAGGGAAATGTCTTAAACAAAAGACACACCGATATTTCATTAGAAGAACAGAAATTCTCCCAGCCTGAAGAATAACTGTGCCATGGGAAGGTGCTTTGCTCTTGGAACTCTTCTGTATAAAAGTGGAGTCAGAGCTTGTGTCTCTAGATCTACTACTCCCGGCAGGCATTTTTATCTTTGCATTCATTTGCCTTGCTAAATTACTTAATTTCAAATGTATTTTAGGGAAAAGCCATAGTAGGGGAATTCTGCCTTTTGTAAGAAATTTGATTCCTAACTTTCGGCTAAAGCTAATGGATATCATTGCCTACCTTCCTGTAGAAATCCCTTGAGAAAAAAAAAAGAAAAAAGAGAAAATGTTTGTGTCTGACACAGCATTGCAGTGTTTGCAACTGTGTGCTTTCAAATAGCTCCTTCTCTCAAGCCCCTGGCTTCTGTGAGGTTGTTATTGCCTTTATCTAATGCTCTCAGATTCCCGATTGATAATTCATTTCCACATTTTCTTTTGAACCTGCAGTCCTTCAATTTTAGTGCTTTCATTTATTACAAGAGGAGAATTCCAAACATGGAAATTCTCTCTCTTTGCCCAAGGTACAGCAGCCAGGCATCAGATATTTCTATTGAGTTTCAAGTCTGATTGCTCCATCATGCATGTTAAAAGCTCTAGTAAAAGCAAGCATGCATACAAATCTGAAGTTATTTGAGTAGAGCTTTCTTCCATGAGGCTGTTGGGCTGGGTATAAAAGCCCAGGAGGAAAAAGATTCCTGTAGTCTTTTTGATCTTTATCATATTTCAGGGAAGAACTTTTCTATAAGCATTTTTTTACTGGGGGGTGTGTGTGGGAATATTTTCTATTAAGTTGAAGACAGTACAGCTTAGTTTCAGGGTCATCTGGTGGCACTTGACAGTTAATGCTGCTGTTAGAGCAGACCCTCAATAGCCCACCAAGAATCAACACTTTACAAAAAAAAAATCCAACAGCTTTGAAAGAGGAAAAAGAAATTAAATACTCCTAGCACATGAATAAGTTTTATCATCTTTGCAGTTAAAAACTTGCTTGGTTTCATGTCACATGTTTGGGGGTCAGAAGGGGAATCTGAAGGGACTGAGGGGGCTGAAAAGATGCTGCCAATTTTATGAAGTGATCAATGGCTTAGATGAAAGCATTCCCCTGCTCATCGCAGCCTGTTCTCTTTGATTAAAATGATAAAGTGAACTGTCTTGCGCTGCTAAAAATAAAAAGATGTAACTGGGAGGATGTTTCAGGCAGCACTACCCCAAGCCACATCTGCCTCGAGGATGAGCAGCTGTCAAACAGTGTAATGTGCTGTTTCCTTTGCTCATCTATACCTCAAATGAGCCTCTGGGCTGCAACTGGTTGTGCTGTACATGGCAGCAGCAAATCTCATCCTAGGGGTTCATATGCCAGGAAGAGGCTTGGTTATTCCTCGCTGGAATAATAACTCTCTGCTTCTTTTTGTATTTTTTTGATTGTTTTCCTCCTACACATTTAATTTTCTCTCTTTCCCCAGCCCCCCATCCCCAACAAGGTGAAGCAGTAGAAATGAAAACCTATGTCCTTTATGTACCTTCATCCCCAGCAGCCTCAGTTCTGAGCATGTAGGCTGTCCCTAAATGGATGTTTTTTGATAACCATCTTTGTCCTGATTGCTATCCATAGTGAAAAATTTCCCTTGCTGTGCCCTGGAGGGGTGAGCTATTGGTTAGTATGGGTCTTAAACTCTGTATCTTTTTTGTGTTATCTCTTTGCCAGTGCTTCCTCTTGAAATGGCAGCATCTGCCCATGGGTTTTGCTTCTGTCCACCAATATTTGATCTCTCCCAAGAACATGTATTTTCTGTACATCTGTGTCCACTTTCCTATCAAATCTGATGTTTTTCTTCTGAAGGTCTCTGTAGCTGTTTTCCAATATGAGAAGGCTCCACCTCTGCCATTTGCCTGAGTCTTTCCTCTTGTGGAGAGCTGACTCTTCAAATGTTGCAGGTCACATTTTTTGTGCCCTTTGTGCAGTTCTTAGAGGCAGCTTTCAATCACATAATGAAATCCAGTGAGAATCAGCACAGATGTGCTGCCTATGAAATCAAAAGGAAGTACTGATGAGCAAGAAAAGTATAAATTCAGTACATGCAAGGGATTGGGAAGACACTATTTCATTTTTCAGTCAGAATCAGCAGTCTTTGAGCATTAGGAAAAATGAATGTTTTCTGTATGAAGATGTGAATACATGCACTCCTAGAAGAATTTGCTTCATCCTAACCTTAACTGTTGACAGTGCCCCCAGAATAAATAGAGTAACTTGCATGGTGTCTATAAAATCTGTCTGCATTGTCATTAAAGGAGAAAGCAGGGAAGAACCTCCATCCATCTTGTCCTCCACTGTATGTGTGTTTAGTTCACTTTTTAGCATAGTGAGCACAGCCTGTACATGCCATAGTGGAGCTAGGTCTTATTTAAGTATTGACAATAACATAAAGGCTCCAGACTTTTGTGCCTAATCTGCACTTAATGGTTATATCTGAAACTACTGGCACTGGAACAAGTATTTGAGGTGTATAGCTGAAGACAAGGCTGCAATTTCAGGACTAGATCTCTGAAAAATCACTGCTTCCAAAATGCTTATCAACTCATGAATTTTGTGCTAAGCAGAAAATGTTAATGCATGCATCAGAATAAACTTTCAACAAGGATTTATCAAACTGGAAAAAGGAGTGTCCAAGAGTGCTTCTGTAGCTCAGGCAGGAAAAGTGATATTAGAGTGGGTTTGGTAAAAATAGCTCAATGCTAATAATTAAAAAAAAATACTGAAGAAGAGGGATTGCTCGTATTTATAACATAGACAGATGTGATAATAACTTTAAATGAAGCTTACTGTGACACTGTAGCGCTCCAAATCAATATTTCCAGCTGAATAAAATCACATAAAAAGATAAAAAGTGCAACAAAATTTGTCCATTTCACAAATAATAACTCCATCTGACACACTTGATAACAGTTAACTGGAACTAGAAGAGAGAAAAGAAAATCAGGATGGAAAAAACTGGACAACACATTAGCTTATAATTTTGACCAAAGAATAAAGCAGCAAAACCAGAGAACCCATTGCACTTGAAATCACCATTAAAACCTGTCAGTCCTAGA
Organism: Loriotus luctuosus; assembly: GCA_035582745.1. NCBI lineage: Eukaryota > Metazoa > Chordata > Aves > Passeriformes > Thraupidae > Loriotus > Loriotus luctuosus. Next base: position 59,390,996 of record JAWWEY010000055.1, on the reverse strand, counting down.
TTTCAAAATTAAAAGCTTAATAAATCTCATTGTTGAGAAAATTACATAACAAAAAGAACAATACATTAATTGCAGCCAGAAAAAAATATCTATTCTGGTTCATCAATTCGTCCAAATGAAGATAACTTAACCTAACCTTTCCATTTGGGCTAAATGATCATTTCTTCAGATGGGAAATTCTGGAGTTACAGGTGTTCTGTGCTGCAGCATTCATGACCAAATGCACTTTTCCCAACCCTTGGAAAACAACTTTAAACACAGCAGCATCATTAGTATCATACTCAAGTGGGAAAACTGCCTGATTTTCTCTCTGAGAAGTGAACTATATTGGCCACCCTAAAAACTGCTACAAAGAAGAATACTGGAAACTCTATGACCTTGTTCAATCCTTGTTATAAAAGGAAGAATTAAAAAACCCCAAACGGACCAACAAACTATATGATGCAAACAAATTACTTAAAAAAGAAAAAAAAAGGCCATGAAAACAGTTTGTGTCTCCATCCTGACTCTCATTAGCCTTTATGTGAGTGGTCTTTCAGTCAGACAAAACCAAAAGAATAAAGAATGTCTTGTAAGACACAAATGTGTGCTGTGACTTGAAGACCTTATCCTTCCACAATCTGAACTAGACTGTTCTCAAAGAAATTTATACTCGCTAAACACAACCTGCTCTAATAAGCAATGCTATTTTGCAGTCTCAAAGCAGACAATCAAGACCAAAATCTTAATTCTATCTAGAATTGAGCACAGGTCCTGTTCCATAAGCTTCAGCCTCACAGTATATGTGTCTGACTTAGAAGTAACTATCAAAACATAGCAAGAAGAAAAATACACCAACCTATAGATGGGCTCCAGCCCCAGGGAAATAACTCTCTAATATCCAATTCTCCAGCAGAACTGCTTTTGTGACCTTTCTCAAGGTTTTTAAAGCTCCTCTGACAACATAATGGAACTTGGGCAAATTATTTATGGAATTATAGAACCATTTAGGCTGGAAAGGACCTCATGAGGTTTCTAGTCAAACTCCCTGCTCAAAGCAGAGTCAATGCTGAATTTAGACTATGTTACTTATGGGTTCATGCAGGCAGGTCTTGTAAACCTCAAAGGAGAGAGATCCCACATAGCCTTGCTCCAATGCTTAATTATGCCCATGGTATTTTTTTTTTCATTTTATCTGAACATAATTAACACAGTGTCAATTCATTACCATTTTCTCTCAGTCTTCTGTGCATTTCAGCAAAGAGCTTTGTTCTCTTTCTTTATGTTATTGAGTTTACTGGCAGACTGCTATCACTTCTTCCCAAAAATTTCCTTTCTCCACTCTAATGATCTCAGTTCACTCAGCCTTCCCCACAGGACATGACCTTCAGTGACACTGGATACTCACTGAAATCACATGAGTAAACACACACTGCAGTAGCAGCTTCCAGGCATAGACCCAACCATGCTGCTCTATATGGGATGCTCACCTCAGCCAAAGAGCACACGTTTCCATTTCCCCGCTTCCCAAAATGGTGTAATTCCAAAATAAAGCCCCAGCACTTCACACGGCCTCCCACAATTTAGTGCTAGCATGTCCTCTGATATCACTACTAGTAGTAAATAATCCTAAACAATGTAGACTGGGGTTCAAGAACTGTGCTTGTCTGCAGAACACAAATTATATTTTTCCTTAGGTTGATCATTCCAACAAACCAGAGACAGTTTCCATTGCTGGTTTTGTGGCATGTCTGGCCAGCTCCAGTGGATCCAGAACTGAGGATAACAGTTGAGTGATGCCTAATGGACAGCAGATGTAATTATCACTGCTCTATTGGCTTCCTCTGGAATGTCAAGTGTCAGGTTGATTTTGCTTTGATTTATAGAAGTTTTTCATTTCATAAAATAAATTTCCTTCAGTATTCTCTGTTGCAGGCAAGAGATACTTCCATATGTTGAAAGACATCCTATTCCTTTCAACCTATGGGCCTTGTGGGATTTTCTTACTGACGAGTGCTCAAACCAGGTCTGAGGAACTTGATTTCAAACTGCATAATTCCCTGGAGTAGTAAACTAACTCCCTTCTAGCAGTTGCAGTGTTGTTCACACAGTTAACCTTGGGCTCCAGGTTTATCTGTTTATGACAGATAAGGGAAGATAAAAGATAATTTAACAATGATTTACAGCTGTCTTTTAAACCCTCAATAGCAAAACTCAGACACCACCTTTTGTCAAGATGCTTGATCCTCTTGTTAAAACACTTTGTCACTCTTGTTTTTTCTTAAGAGAGATGAATTGGGAAGGAGTCCTCTAGACCTTTTCTCACAGCAGCTGTGTTATCACATTTGTCTGCTTGGTTACTTACAAGATGTTTTCTCAAGGCTGATTTACCTTCACTGATCTGTTCATATGAATTTGGCCTCTCAGACTGGCCCAGCTCAATCAGGTCTGATGACAGTGCCAAGTAATATTCCCATTTCTCAAGTGAGCACACTTCCTCAGGAGTGCCAGGGAACCATGATGGAAGTGGCAATGCAGGTCCTGTAAATTGCATGATAAATTTAGTTTGGGGTCCAGTGCTTGTGAAGGGATGTCTGAAGCAGAGGCAGAGACCAAGTACAAAAAAGACAACATAACCCAAGGGGAAATATGGGAGATCCTGGAGCAGCAATATTTGGATGGTTTCATGCCTCCATCCCCATTCCAGATTAAGGCTGTTAACAGCATTCCCCACCATCAACCTCTACTTTTGGACCACCTGGATCAGATAAGAAGAAAATAAACCCCATCATTGTTCTTAATAAGAAACTTCTTTTTTTGTTGTATGTATTAGGGGTAGCATTTGAATGGCAATGGAGGGAATTCTGTGTTTCCTAATTGTGGTATGCAATTGCTTGTCTGCAGGGTTGCACTGTATAGAAAAGCCACCAGTGGATAAAATTAATTCTTTTTCTTAATTTTAACACTTGTATTACCTTTATATTATGTTTTAGAATGATACTTTCATACTGCATGGCTATTTTGCCATTTTATTGATTCAATATGAGCAGGAAAATGTAATGGATTAATTTGTACTAGTAATGGCAAGGTGCCTGGAAGGTTTCCATGGTCAAAAGGGTAGAAATCAAATTCTACTTGTATTGATTTTGATCTTATTTTTATTCAGTTCTAATCCATCACAGACTTACTTTTTATTTTCTGACCACTGAGTACTGTGAAGGAGAATTCACAAATCCTTTAGGGTTATGGTAAGGGCCAAGGTAAACAGAACTGGACTCTACAGCAAATCAATTGGCTCTGAGGAAGCTCAGCCATCATCCTCCTAATACCTGGGATGGGTTTGCTGCCCTCCTGTCCCTCGCAGACAGACTGCGGGATTAGGAGCTCCCAGCCCAGCCCTGGAACTTCAGCAAATCAAACTTCCTTTTAACAAATGAAAGCACTGGTCTGTTTATTCTCCAGAGAGTGATGTTATTTTAATAAAAAGAAGCAGGAACTAATGGTCTGAAGTGTTTGTGCACCAAAATGCAGTAAGTATCTTAAAACAGAGCTGAGCTGGAGCACAAAATGCTCACAGATCTGGGTGATTGCAGGAGCCTTGCAGTTGAAAGGCACTCCAACATCGAATACAGCAAAGAATATTAAGCTGATTTTTTTTCTTTTTTTCTTTTCTTCCTTTCATTTTTTAGTTAAATTACTGTACCTCTCTTACAACCCTTCTGAGTTTTGTGTGGCCCCAGATGATAAGAGCATGCATCAAAAAACACAAAATATCTTATGTGGGATTATTTTGTCCTTCTTTGATGAATATGTTGCAAATATAGCAGTACATTCATTTGAAGGTATTCTTCTCTCCTTCCATAATCACTACAAGAATTTACTTAGTGAGCTACCCTTTTTTTCATCAAATTATAGGACTGATGAGAGTTATTTATGACAGAAATCAATGTACTCAAACAATGCCTTGATGTGGGTCTCTGCTAATTAAATCTGCATATATTCAAGATGTGATAAGCATAGTCTGTCAATTTAACCCTGATGCCTATTTTCTATTTGTGGTCTTCACTCCTTCATTCAGGACAGCAGGTTTTGTTGATGAGAGGGAGAATGCAACACACTCTGTTTATTTTAGTTTTAGAGCAGTATGTACACATCAAGCTGGATGACTCTGGCTATTTCACCATATTCTTTGAGTATAAAATCTAATTTGTTTGCTTCATTAGGTAGTCTGATTTTATGCTTAGTACCTAGTCATTAATAAACCAAAATTAGATGTGAAAAGTGAATGGAGTTTGGCTAATGAAGTTTTGATACAGTAAAAAAAAGTAGTGGGAAGACAATTACATTTTTTCTTGTGAGGGAAAGCAGATTTCCTTACAGCATTATTTAAGGAAAACAAGATTTTCTGAAACAGAATCATTTTCTGAATTGGGGCTTTTGTTTGGTTTGGTTGTAAACCAAATAACTTAGGTTTACTTACAGCTTGTTTGACTCAATCACAGCTTCAGCCTGAGCCTAGATGGCCTTTCAGAAAATGTGCTTCAAGCAAATGCATTTTGTTGGGTGAGTCCATCCACAAGTAGATTTTGTTAATCATCAGGAGCTTGAATCCCAGCTGAGCTTGAATTTTTCTATTTTTAATGTAACATTAAATCTGAGCTTCACTTTTTTTTTTTTTTGTATGGTCTATCCTCCTCTACAGCATTATTTCCATTCACTGACATTGATGTAGCTTGTCCTTTTAGACTGAAATATTTGGATTTCATTGTACATTTGAGCTGCTTTTGGCTGGGATAGAATAAGTTTTCTCCATAGTAGGCGGTATGAGGCTGTGGTTTGGATTTGTGCTGGGAATGGTGTCAATAATTCAGGCATATTTTCATTGCTGCTGAGCACAGCTTGCAAGGTCTCAAAGCCTTTTCTGCCTCTCACCCCACACCAGCAGCAAGTGGGCTGGAGGTGCACAAGGAGTTGGGAGGGGACGCAGTGGGACAGCTGACCCCAGTTGGCCAAAGGGACATTGCAGACCATAAGATATCATGCTCAGCAAATAAAGCTGGGGAAGAAAGAGAAAGCAGGGAGATGTTTGGAGTGATGGAGTTTGTCTTCCCCAGCCTCTGTTATGAATGATGGACTCCTGCTTTCCTGGGGATGGCTGAACTGCTGCCTGCCCATGGGAAGTGGTGAAGGAATTCCTTGTTTGGC
>JAWWEY010000055.1:59354909-59377808 GCA_035582745.1 Loriotus luctuosus | reverse complement strand
TTACATTTTGTTCCTGAGGCCTCTCAGCTTCTCAGGAGAAAAAATCCTAAGGAAAGGCTTTTTCAGAAAATATCATGGCCACAAATTCATTTGCAGAATCCCTGCTCTTTTTTTGCCTCGTTCCAGTCATTGAGTCAAGCTAGCAGTTGAGAAGCAGGTATAACTGTTAAAATATAAAGAAAATGTTTTGTTTTTCTCTGGGGAGACAATGAAATATGGCACCACATTTATTCATGCTGCGCTTCTCAGGTTGGCTTGCTCAGTTCTCTAATCAGGTAGCTCTGGGTGATTTCTTCCTCTGATGATTTTTTTTTCATCCAACTGTATTAAAAAAAAAACAAAAACAAAAAAAAAAAAAAAAAAACAAAACCAAAGATGTTTTACAAATACCTAAATTAAAGAACACAAAGATTATTTATTCTCAGGCCATATTGACTACAGCTGACCCAGAATCGTGAGAGTTGTAGGAAGGTCAGGAGAGTATTTCCAAACATTGATTTCATAAATCCTGGAAAATGTTTTTTTTAAATAAAAATTCATGCTGAATGGCTTGTATTTTGTTGTTTTCTGTTGATCATTAGTGCTCAGCTTTGAAGAATCAAGTCAGGGACACAAACAGCCAAACTTGTAACACAGGTACAGAAAAAATTGAAATAAACAATGAACTTCTCACAAAACAGCCAGAGATTGAATGCCTGTTTTTCATGCTAAAGTAAACTTAGAAAGGAAACCAAGATAAAAAGCTTGTAAAATAATATTATGCTAACTCCAGGAAGAATATTATTTATGAAGTTTCTGAATAGGTTTGCTTGATGATCCAGTCTACCCATTAGTGTGGCTAGGGTACTGCTAATTGACTCATGATAATTAATTTGTTCTTAAAGCATGAATAGTGCTCTGGGTGCTTAGCAAACAATCCAGGTGGCTGTAAAGCCAGGAGACTTGCTGTGAGGAGACTTATGGTCTAATTATCCAACAGTAATACGTTCCAGGATCACAGTGCCAAGAAAGAGCCATCTTTATCAGGCTCCATTTTAATCTTTCTGTAATAGAAAAAAAATGATAAAATTCTGCATTCTTCATGGCAGCAATTTGGGAGCAACTGAGAGCATTACTAGTCACCCCTCATAGCAATATTTGGTATATTGGAGCAGAGGAGGGAGAGCAAACATTCCCTGCTGCTAATGGGACATGGTGGTTTGGATGGGATGTGCAGGGGATGTGAGAAATGAAAATTCTGAGATGTGAGCTGAAAATTATATCATCCTCTCAAAAGAAGTTGGGGATGTGGAGGGTTTTCTGTAAACTAAACCTCTACAAAGCTTACATTTGAGAAACCAAAACAAACCAAAAATCCCCATGCATAGGTGTGGCCCTTTTTGGACCACTGCAGTTTTAAATTCCAGCTGGATGTTGTTGCACTGACTTTAGGGCACATCTCCTCCTGGTCACTGCAGATTTCACAAGCATGTGGCCCATGTATGGCCATATGTTAAAAGTACTGGGGGACAAATGTGCCATCTGCATACATTAATCAAGAAGGATATTGTTTATTCATCTGGTGAAGCACAGGGGAGAATTTATACCTGATAGTCTGAGTTACAGTGAGTACATGTGTGACATGTATATTTAGAAATCCATCTTTCTGAATTTCAGACCAAGCCAAAAGAACCTTCCTTTAGCAACATTCTCTACTTGCAGCCCTGGGTAATCTTTCATGGCCATTTTTTCCAGATGCTGAACTACAGCCTGGTAGCAAAGCATGTTGGCCACAACTTTTCAAAGGGCTTACTCTGAGAGGCAGCCTCAGTGCTTGTGTCATTGTTGTAGAACCCTGGTTTGCCACCCACAGTTTTTGGGAAGAAGAGCAGAAAGCTGTCTAAGTCCTCTGCATGGATGTCCCTGGAGTAGAATGGCTCTCCTGAGGAAAGCAAGATGTATTCCAAGATCTGGATTTCCATGTCTTTGTACTTTTGGGGCATTATACCTTCCTTAAATCCATCACATCTTCCTCTTCTAAATAAAACTTCCCTTCCCTCTCTCCCATTCTTGGTAATTTCTTAATCAAATTTTCACTTCTAAGCAGATTAAACATATTTTATATTAAAAACATAGATCTGAGCATGAGAAGCCCTGCTAAGGTGAGCCCTGAACTTTGCCACTCCCTCCTGAATCAGCACAGTAGAACTGCTCAGTGTCTCTGTATGATGCAAATATCCCTCAGCCAGCTGACCTAAAGCTGGCTTGTTTTCAGGTATTCTCATTTTGGGCTGCAAACTCACCTTCTGCTTCACAGCTTGTCAAACAACTGCTCAAACAGAGAAACATCTTCTATATGCCTTCAGGGTGGACCATTATTTACTGTTAGTGGGAAACTGCCAATCAATTCACTTCATTCCTAGAAAACTAACACCCAAACCCTTGTGGCAGCACCTAAAGCACCTCCTGTGCAAACTGAGCACCTACAGTTGCAGTGCTCAGTTTGCACAGGAATCCTTCTCTCTGGTGGCTCTCTGTGCCCACTGCTTATCTGCAGGTACACACACAGGCACTGGCTGCTGCTTTTCTCTTGTCCCTCATGAGTGAAGAAGCTCAGCTGCAGGAGAAAAACTTGAAAACACTTGGTTTCTGTTCTTGCAGACAACATGGGTGCAATTGCACCTGGCCTGCTCTGATGTACCCCAGTAAGAACTGCATGATCCTCAACACTTTGCAGTGTCCTGTTCTGAGATACCCAACACTCAGATGCTGGATAAACCATCTTCATCTTTACTTTCCTTACAAACAGAGCATGACATAATGATTTTTATTTATGTATCTGCGTAATTAGAGATGTTTATCTGTTAATGCGGAACTTTACAGCTAAAGAAGTGCTCACCTGGACTTTATGAAACATTTTTTCAATTATAGACGTTGCTGAGGCTGTAGTGAGGTCTGACAGGCACGTTGTTTCTTTAGTTCTCAAACACTTTTACCTTGATAAGGATTTTCCAATCAGTGCCTTCCATTATCTTCCAGAAATGTTAATTGAAGACATATTCACATCAAACACTTCTATCTTATCTGAAGGAGGTGTGTGGAACAGAGTTCCAGTACAATAGAAATACTAATATTCTGAGACTGTAATTATATTCACACTTCATGCACTGCTAGAATGACTTGCAACTTGAAGTTATCAAAGGCTGCAATTGTGTCTCTGGATTAGTGATGAAGAAACACTTAATATCAGTTCGTAGATGGGAATGTCCCAACGTTTGGGATGGGGTTTCTATTATTTAGCACTATTTACAAAATATAAAACCTTACACTTTTCTCAGGAAATTAATATTCATCTAACATGGAGGAAAAATGGTTTTCTCAGGAATAAGATTCCTTTTCTTAAAGATCAGGAGAAAACCACTTTTCGGACACATTTTCTACTTCAGAAGGAAAAGAAAAGCACGGATAAATTTTTACTCTGACATTGAAGGTTATCTGATTAAAGTTCTTTGGAGAGTTTTCTTGGTTGGTGCTCTTGGGTTGATGCTTTGATGGCCACAAGTTCTGAGGCTGCTCAGTCCCCAGCCAGCCTTGCTCATCCTCCTGACCCTCCAGCAGGGCAGGAGAGACACAGCCCAGCCCAGCTGCCACTGCTGGGACATCTCCTGACTTCTCAGCTCTGAGGTTTGGGCAGCACGAGGCAGAGCTGCAGGGCACCCATGCAGCAGCCTGAGTGACACCATCTTCTGCACTAATAAATGATAAATGGCCTGAGTGTTTTGCTTTTTTCATTGCTTTCAGACTACATTGAAGTTGTTTCGTTTTCTCTATGATGCTCATTATTTGTTGTCTCACTGGGGCAATTAAAATTACCTGAGCTTCCCTGGACAGAAAGGGAAATAGGAAAGGTGTTGGGGATGCTCATCCCCATTCTGCTTCACTCTTATTTCCTCCAATACAGCCAAAGTCTGACCATGTTCAGGAGCCAGAAAGTGATGCAGTGCAAAATTATTTGGAAGATAGGGCTAAAAATGCTATTGCTGTTGCAGCTATGATGAATATTCTAACTTAGAAATTGGTATTCCAGTTTCTCCTCTCTACAGAGATCTGAGATACTTCCAAGGTGTATTCCTTTGGGATGCAGGACATCGAAAAAGAGACTACAGGAGACTACACAAGACAGAGCCTCTTGTTTTCAGTGGAGAAATAGAGCAACACTGAAGTCTGATAAATAAACTGTCAGTGGACCATTTTAAAAGCTGTTGCCACAAAAGCCATGAAACACATATGAGCAGAATGTCACTGAGGGCTGTGCTGCACACACAGGGAAGAGTCACAAAACTTTCTTGTTTCCTTCCCCCCAGCAGACTTTGTTGTCTGGACTGCAGATCTGCATTGCATGAATTTCCTCTGAAGTTTGAGTTGTTATCCTACCATAGAGTGTAGGAATCCCTTTATGACCTTAGTTTTATGAGTGTGACTGTGGAATTTTGGAAAGAGAAAAAATTAAAGTAGATACAGATCTTTGATTTTTATCCTCATGATTAAATAAGTAAGAACTGGGAGAAAGTCAGAACTTTCAGAGCTCACTTAAAATAAGTTGCTGTTTCAGATACCAGTCAGGAAAAGTAAAGCTGACAGAAACTACTGAAATGAAGCAATTGAGAGAGCTGTACTCATTAGCACTAATAATGAGTAGGATTATACTTAAAGGTAGTATTGGACTCACAGAGGTCAGCAACAGAACTCAGATTAACCTAAATGGGACAGAATCAAACACATTAGTGATTCCTGCAGTTCTGTGAAATATTTCAAGCAGCAGCAGTATCTCTTGATTACTAATTACAAATTATGGACATACAAAACTCTAATTTAAATTGAAGTTGCTCATAGTGAAGTAGGGCTGCATTGATTTATTGATTAATTCAGGACTCCTCCTGCTGGGCAGGTATGACACAACTAGAAGAAAGGCAAACTCCAATGAATAAGACATAAATTAAGATTTTCTTTGTTTGCTCACCTTTTCTGTAAAAAGCTTCCTCTGCACCTAAAGGATATCATGTTTCAGGATGATTTTACCCTTACACTTCTGGAGAAGGATGCCCTGGGTTTGTTTGCTGCTGAAGTCAGTACTTATTGATACATCTGTGTTTGTCATGCACTGCTCTTTTTGTCTGAAGAGATGAGTTCAATAATGTGTGGGAAACTGCCTTGAGACTATTCAGTTCCCATCCTCTTTCCTGAGGATGCCAAAAAGCTGAAGGATTATGTGACGTGTCTGTATTTTTGTCGAGGATAAACCAGCAACAAGCTTGTCCTAACAGTCAAAGGGAACTCAGACACTTCTGGCTTCTGGCAATTGTTGACTTGAATTAGATTCAACTCAGTGGCATGCCCTAAACACTCTTTGTCTCTTGGGCAGTTATTTCATAATTATTTTTAATCACTTCAAACAAACTTTATTGGGCAGGGAAATACATGTGCTTTTGGGTTGCATAACTCTGAATTGAAATTGTTTAGGATTTTGAAATCAACAAATCATGGACATAGACTTTTGATAAACACTTAAAGAAGAGAGAGACTTTATAAAAAGAAATTTGCTCCCAAGTCTCTGACTGCAAGCTGAGAATTAGTCTGAACTAACTTCAAAGGTCTAAGGTCCAAAGTAGGAAGCACAACTGCTGCTTTGATAACCAGGATTGCTTTCAAATCCATGCTCCCTGCTACAAGAATAGCAGGAGGATGCACTACAGAGCCAAGAGGTCACTCCTTGGAGAGTGTGCCCTAAAGCCAGCTGAGGAACAGAGAATGGGATGAAGGAGCAGCCCTGCACTGCTGATCTGCAGCTCCCTTTGACACAGCTTTGCTCTGAGGGTGCTTACAGCAATGTCACACACTTGTGAGGATAATGAACTACTGAAACATGCTTTTGCCTTGATCCATAGCACTTCCTTTTCAACACAGAGGAGAACTTAGGAGAAAAAAAAGTAATTCTTTTCTTATCAAACTTTGCCAGTGTTTTTTATCTTCCTCTCAGGCAAAGATGATGTGTGGGGTAAAACAGTGGTGTTACCTTTGCTGCTCTCTGCTAATAGAAGTTGCTGCGTGTCACCATCATGCTGCTGCTGAAACACGAGTTGAATTACAGAAGCAAAATTGTCAAAGAGGCTTCATGGAAGGTCTAAAGCATGATGAAGTATTCTGTGAAGCTCTTTCCCAGCTGTTTGTCTAATCTTATAATTTATAGGCAGCTGGCAAATATTTCCATAGTTTTTGCAGTCAACCAGCTCTGATGCTCCAGAAGTCATAAAGCTCTTAATAATGCTCATTCTGTTACAAATGGGAATAAATTCCTCTGAGTTCATCCTCCAAGAGCCTTCTTGGCTCACAGATCACCATTTATTGTAATACTTTATGCAATTAATTATCATATTGACTGCAACAGCCCACCTTCTTTTTTTCCTTTATAATCTCAGTCCTCCATTTTTTTTAAAAGTGAACTTTGCTTTTCTTGAAGTTATATTTTAGAGACCATTTATTCTTATAGTTCTTCTCCAAAATCATTTTTCCCCCCAGATATTGACATTTCAGTTTTTTCTTTGAAATCTCAGGCCCTTAAATTTAGACTTTCTTTTTTAAAAAGAAGCAAAACTGAGACTGTCAGGAAACCAAACAATTCTAAGGGATTCAACTTCAAGAAAAATGCCAGATATCATGAAGTTAGTGATTAAAATTGCAAAAGCTGGCAGCATGACAATTGCAGGTGATGAATATGTATGCCAAGGCTTTCCAGACATAGTAATTAACAGATTGAGGTGCCTGAATGCTGCATGTAACCAATTTAGAAATGAGGGTAACTCTTCAGCTTTAGGCTTTGTTCTGTACTGAACATCCAAACACAGGAGTCACAGCTGAAACCCACAGAAAATTAATGACAGAGCAGACTGCTTTGAGCACCCTCAGCAGGTGTGTGCAATAGCTGCCCATTGGTAACAGGTGTTTCTTACTAAAAAAAGGCATTTCAAGATGTGGTTGAGCAGGGCTGCTCTTCTCAGCAGAGTCTCTTCATACCAGAGGAGCCTCATGGTGGCCAGAGACTGCTGGCACCTGCCTGGGGGTCCCTGCACTTCTGTTCATGCTGCATGGACACACCATGAGTGCAAAAGCCACAGCCTGGACTCCTGAGCAGAAGCAGTTCCCCTCCCATCACTGGATATCTGCCCACTGCTTTTAGGTAAGCTGGAAATATGGTTACACCATAGGTAATTTTTTATAACAAGAAGATAAGGAAAAAAGCAAAAGAGAATTACAGTTTTTCTCACTTCTTTTCCCTTTGAACTTCTGTTGTACCAGAAATGTTAAAGATGATTTTCCTTCATTTACGAAGTTAAAATACTTTTTTTTCTTTTCTTCCTGACAGTATTTTTAACAATCATTTGCCTTATCACTTTGCCTCTCTGTGTGTAAAGCCATGGGTTGTGAATTTTTCTAGTCCTTTTTTGTAGACCTTGTTTGTATCTGCCCTCACAACTTCCACTGGCAAGAAATTCCATAGCCAGTCTGCAAAGAAGTGATTATTTGTGAGGCTGCTAAAACAAAGCTGGTAGATTCAGTTTGTCCCCCTTGTTATAGTGGATGGTGAATAACAGATCTGCAGGCACAGCTCTTCTCTGAAGAAACAGAGATCTGATACTCTGGTACAAATCAAACATTTTAGCTTGACACTGTGTCAGGGAATGGAAGTGGAAGAAATAAGAAAAGTGGATTTTGAGGGAGATTCTAGATTAATTAGTGTAAAGCAGGCACAGTTTAAATTCAGTCAGATAAGGATTTATGAGTGATAGCAGGAAACTATTCATAGAATTGTCAAGAGCAAATTATGTCAAACCAATCTAATTTTCTTCTATAATGTGGTTACAAGACTTGTAGGTGAGAGAGAAACAGAAGATGACATGTGTCTTAAAGCTTTAAGCAAATCTCAGATGAATTAAGAGGCAGAAATATGATTTTGATGAAACTTTTACTGGGTGAGAGTAAAATGAGTGGAAAACCAAAGCTATACACAAAACTATGATCGGTGCTGAGTAGTAGCAGGAGGGGCAAGGGGCAGACTCTGATTACCAAGAAGCTCCTCTTGAACCACCACAATGAGGAAGAACTTTGTTACCCAGAGAGGCTGTGGAGTCTCCCTCACTGGAGACACTTAAGAATCATCTGGACACAATCCTGTGCAATGTGCTCTGGGATGACCCTGCTTGAACAGGGAGGTTGGACGAGGTGATCCACTGTGGTCCCTTCCAACCCGACCCAATCTGTGCTTCTGGGAAATGTGTGGAGAACCCTCAAAGCTGCAGAGGGTAGTGATTGTGTTGATGGCCAGGCAGGGGACCTGTGGACATCAGTTTTAACTAAAACCAATTTTCCACAGGTTCCCTGCCACCTGCTTCCCAGTCAATTCCTGCTTCCAAGATCCGGTGTCACTGGCCAAACTGAAATATGCATCAGAGAGAGCTTTTGTTCTCTGAGACACACTGCACCCTGCAGAAACTGTCCTTTGAGCACAAACTGAGAAAGGGCCAGTAACTTGTTTGTTCCTTTCTCTTTGGGTTTGCATTACAGCATTTTAACTGGATCATGCTGCAGGTAACACGGTATATCCTCAACCCATTTCTGATTCAGGTTGTTGCGGTTTTTTTATTGAGGGAGGAGGAGGTGTGTTCTTAATTTCAAAATCTTAAAAGTTTAGACTCTGATTATTTTCGGTGAGGAAGATTGATGGTGCAGTTGTGTTTGTCAACTCTCAAATTAGCAGTCTCACAGATCTTTTTCCTTTTGAAGGCACGTTAATATAAAGGCAAGAGGAAAACAGAAAAAAAAATCACCCAAACCCTACAGAGTCATATATTAGTCAGGCAAAGTCACAGAGAAGATTCAAACAGCTTGGTGTGTTTGATTGAAGAAATAAGATATGTAGATGAAAGAAGATCCAGAAGCTTTTGATCCCTTTTATATGTTCTTGCTTGGAGGTTGAGAATTTGGACATAAGAGCATTTCAGTGTACCTCTGTCTCTGTTTTAAGCAGAAATTCATTTCTGCAGTAGGCGCAACCAGGGGAAAATGTCATCTGATGTTTAGCATCAATATGGAGGCACATGGGATGTGTAAATATGCCAGATAAGTGCATGCTAGATTTTTCATCTTCTCTTCCTCTTGAAACAGCACCAGAAGTTGCCTGCAAGGGTAGTCTGATGCTGTGGACAAATCAAGAAACCTTTATTTTTGTCTATGGCCATTTGATAGTAAACTGAGGGTTGAATGAAAGGTGTCTCCTTTTTAAGCCAAGAATGCAAAACCTCCCTGTGTCCTAGGTGGAAAAAGGGAAATCAAGTTAACCAGAAAGGTCATATGAAATTCCTCAGGGCCTTGAATTCATTGTCTGTGACACAGGTGCTTTCCTGTATAGGCTGGTAATTTGATAATATTTGCAGAATACATGCATCACACTTCATTACATTTTCTCAGCAAATACAGTAAATTGTGTCTATGTTATGTTTTAAAATGTTCATATCTTTAATAACTGATGTATTTTTTGGCTAACAGCTTGAGGATGTTGTAAAAATAAAAAAAAATTTGGAAAAAAGTTGTTGGAAAAACAACTTGCAGGGGTTGAAAAGAATAGGGAAAAATATAAATTCTAGCCCTCTTGAAAGAGGAAAATAATGCTTTGGCTCTTTCTTGTGTACTCTCACAAGGAATTATCTCAAAATCTCTGAGAATGGAAAAGGTACTCTTGAGTGCTGTCTGTGTCTGAACTGGGTGAGGAAAGGCCTCTAGAGAGAGAACTTGAACATATGTTGTTTTAAATATATGAGTAACCTGTTTTAGTTTAGAGAAGGGTTGAGTTCTCTGATTATGATCCTCTTTTTAGCAGATCTGTAATGTTCAAAGCTGGCCCTGTCCCCAGAACTTTTCCTTTTGCTATATTGTAGTTTATCCTAAAGAAACATTCATTGAATATTGCTGTGGTTTTAGCAGAAAGCAGATGTCTTTTTCCTTGCTTCTCTTTTGCACAGCTGTGGCATAAATCTGAGCACACCTAGCTTTTCAGATTAACTAACAGCATCTCGGCAAAATCTGTTAATACATTAACTTGTTTTGGTATTAGTGTTATTATCTATTAATCTGCCCAAGCCCAAAGAAAGTAAGCTGAACAATCTTGAAGATTTATATATTAGGTTCCCTAGGTTGTTCCAATGAAAATTATCATAAATCACAGCCCTTGAGTATTTTCGTAACAATTGTTTAGCCAGTACACGCTAATGAACTCTCCTAATTTATTTACCCAAAATACCTTACCAAGGGAAAAAGGAAGTGGCAGAGACAAAGCATCATGTTTTCAGGCCATCCTTAGAGATTTTCCAAAGTGCCAGCAGCTGCAGGTGTTCTTTGCATTAAATTGCAGGCCGTTTATCCAGGGGGAACATTGGTCTGTATCAATTGCAAAGAGCAAACAAGCCCCAGCCTGGGAATCTCACCTCTGAGCTAACAATAATTCTTTCTCAGAAGCCCACTAAAGATTCTAGGTGTTTTCCATTATTTGTGCACCTTTTTTGGAAACCCACACTTCCAGTCCAGAAAGGTTTTTAAAAAACCACATCTCTGGTGCTAAAGGCATCTCTCCCTGAAAACCCTTTCCTGGCCCCCAGCTGATGTGGCAGGTGGGCATGCTGAGTGCTCACCCTCCCAGGCATTCCAAAGGATCCCCCTGAACAGCATTTGTGATCCTTTGGCACCTGCCTGCTGCCCCTGGCACGGGGGGTGCACCCCTGCAGATGTTCCACAGGTTCCTGCTGCCATTGCCACCCCTGCTGTGCCTCTGTGGCTTTGCTATTTCTGCCAAAGTTGTGCCAAAATTTGCAGCGTGCTGGATCCAGCTTGGGTAAAACTTTGGGGTAATGCCACCAAAAGTGTAAGCAACACAGTGGGTTGTAACAAAACAAGAGTGAGCTGTAATGGATATTTACAAAAGGAGGAGTGAGGTACATGACTTTGCTGTCCCCTAAAAGTATCCATCATTTAAGAGCTTGCATTTTCCTGAAATGGCTGGTTTGTGTTTTCCCTGCAGTTGTCTGTTTACTGTAGTGTTTTGGTTTGCTGATCATCCATCAAAATAACCCCACATCAACTCCCATATGAGGGCCCACATGTGAAATTGCATTTTCTGAAGTGGGTGAAAATATTCCCCTGTTGTTAAATGGCAGACTACACTTGCCTGCTGATGCTGGTATTGAAGAAATAAATAGAAGCAGGCCAGTAAGAATTATAGGTAAGATAATAGGTTTTTCACAGTGCATTACTAAAAGAGATTAGATTGGTTGCTACACAGAACATTAATTCTGTAGCTATACCCTGAGCAGTGTACAAAGTTTAAATTGATTTATCCCGGGAGTATCTAAGAACAGTCACTTCACAGAATTTTTTTTCCTTACTTATTAAATGATGCACCTCATAGCACTCATTTGTTGATTTATTATTCTACTTCTTTCCATGCATGGGGCATTGAGCTATTGAGACTTCAGTAGGTTAGCACCTGTCTGCCCTCCTTGGTTTCCATCGGGTCCTAGTAGTGGGAATCCTTTGGAAATGTTCTAAATCATGGCTGCAGTTTGGGCTGAATATGAGAAATGGGTTAAGTCAGTGCCATTTTCAGAATAATATATTCAGAGTGTCTTTGAAGATACATGCACTTGAGTAGCTCCAGAATGTTTGCTGTGCTAACAAGGTGTGTCCTTGCTTTTGAATTCTCCTGCTTCAGCTCCCAGCTCCTGACTACAGCTGCCCAGCAGCAGAGCAGCTTGTCATGCCAGTGTCCTGTGCTGTTCTGTCTGCCACACAAACTCCAGATCAGCAGGATTTGTGTTGGAGTTCTCACCTCATGCTTCAGCTCTGGAGTCTTTTCCCTCTGCTGCCTCTCACTAATCTCTGCAAGCCTCCTCCCCGGTGCCTCCTCTAATAGCAGGTGTGGCACATTCTCACAATGCTGGACTCCTGCTCTTGGAGGGTTTCTGAGCTCTGCCTCTTACAGCTTGATGCAATACTATTGAGCCAGCAGCTCTAATCCACTTCCATACAGAATCTTTCCTAATCCTCTTATTAGGATGCCCCAGTGCTAGCCTGGATGGAGCTCAGAGATAGCAGTGCACTTTTGCTGCTGGAGAATACTCACTTCAGAAACTTCCAAAGCCTCTGGTTTTTGTATAAACTCCAAGTTTGTATTTCTTGTGTGGCTGGTGAAAAACAGATCAGGAAATTAAGATCTTGCTTAGAAGAACATGGTGCAACTTTCCATTCCTTCATGTGCTTCTGCAGGAGAGTGTCAGCCCTGAGAGTGGAGGTTCAGGTTGTGATCCAGCACTGTGAGTAGCTGACATGAGCTGCCTGTAACTTTCCTTGGTTGTCTAAAGCAAGCTGTTCAGCTCTGTGGCTTGGGCTGCCCTTTGTTTCTGGCTGCTCTGTGTGTTACCATAAAACCACTGCTTGATCCTTGTAGTCAGCATCGCAGCACAAAGAGGCAGCCAGGATATTTTGGCTTGAAACTTGTATTTTAATTTTTAAAGAACATTGATTGTCAGGATTTCAGGGGTGTCAGTGGGTGAAATAATGATCTGAGTGCTGAATGAGTCTGCCTAGGCAGGGAGAGCTGAGGTGAGGGGGACTCAGCAGGAGAGATTTTCCTGTGCTGAGAGAGAAACACCCACAGCCCCACTGTGTGGGATTTCCTGCAAGGCTAGGGGCTTAACTCCATGCTGCCTGGTGTTTAATTGAATAATGGGATGTGCTGCTGCGTTTGTGTAGCTATATACATTTTAAAATATAGAATGATATATACATATATATATTTGCACACTCTTAATAGTTACATATCTGTATATACCTTTCCACAGTGATAGTTGGACTACTTTGTCAAATATATTCCCTAAGCAGAGACAGGCTCCATCTGACTTTAGATGGGGACAGAGGGTTAGGGAGATCCATATGATCACAAATATTTTCTTCTGAAAATGTAAGGTAAATGGCTGTCCTCTGTCATTCTAGTGGGAATATTTAGAGTGATGCCAAAGAGAAGGTCTTTTTTGTGTCCTCTGTCCTGCAAGTGGGAAACAAAGCTCCTGTGGAAAACATTTTGTAGGAACAAAATAAAAAAAATAAGTTTAGAAAGACATTAAATAATTTAGTGAAGTTGAGAGCTCTGAAATAAGCAAAAGCATTAGTAATAAATATATCTAGGTTCCTTGACAGTGTTTATTTAATGATTTTCAGTATTTGATAAAAATGAATATTGATTAAATAATTACTAGCATTTATTAAGCACACATACTCAAGTTAATTAGATTGTATTATTTGAGTAAGGAATTAGATATTAAAAATTCAAGTCTTCTGGCCTCACAAAGCATCACAGGGAAAGGGCCAGTTGCCCTATCTAAGCAACTCAATTGTTTTGAACACATCTTCAGTCCTAACATGTACAGCCTGAGGGATGGCAGAGAACATAAATGTTCCATCTCCTCTGCAGGTCATGTACAAATTGCAGTAGATGATGCCATGGAGTGTAATTAGGTGATAAATAAGACCATACAAACTGAATAATAATAATAAAAAGCTCTATTTTCCCTATCCACACAGAAATGCTGGTTAATTCCTAGAAAAGGCAAAAGGGTAATAATTGGACATTTTTGCTGCTAATGACTAAATCTTGTGAAGGAGCGCTGTAATGAAACATAACCATATAAAAAAATTAGACTATGTAACAGTCATTTAGGGCATTTCCCAGCAATTTACTGGTACTATTCCCTAACATGGCCCTTTCTCTTTCCTGTAGACTCCTAGCTCGGCTCTTGGCTGGGTAAAAACTCAGATGTATTGTAGCATGATGGGACAAGTGCCAGTTGCTTCTTCTGCAGTGTCTGATGTGAATCTGTCCTCACAGGAAGAGAAACCAGTTCTGTTTTATGCAGTGGTACAAAGAACCCATCAGGACTGTTCCCTGTATCCCAGGGCTTTCCTTGATGGGCGGTGAGTGGAGCAGGCATTATGAAACGTCAGTGTAATGCTTAAAAGACAGCACTTCCCAAGTGGAGCTCCTGTTCCACTGGTAACAGCCAGAATTCCCACTTGGGGCCTCCCCTGCTGTTCCCACAGCCTTCCTCTAGTTCTCCTTCCTATGATTTTAGGTGAAGAAAAGGGTTTTCTACAGGATGCTCATTCCCTGATGTGTCAGGAGTAAAGGTAGGGCTACACTCTGCTGCAGAATGTTGTGTCCCTTTGGAATCTGTCTGGGAAACAGCTGAAACCACAGGAACTTGTGAGCTTACAGTATTCAGAAAAAGATTTAGAGGAAGCAGAAAGGAACTAGTTAGGTTGGGCTATGGTAAGGAAGAGTAGAACACACTTCAACCACAAGCAGCTTCCCCCAGAGCCCTTTCCAAGCTTTCTGTACTTAGACAGATGATTAAAAAATAAATAATCTCTCTTTCCTCCAGCAAGTTTGACAGCTTTGGAGACTGGGGATTGGGTTTGAACTGATACAGATGTGTGCATCTGGCATATCATTTCTTCTGTTTCCTTTGTTCTTAATGTCTCTGACACCTTCAAAGCCACACCCTTGAGGCAGATCAAATTTTGATGGTTTGTTTTGCAGTGTTTGAATACTGCAAATTATTATTCAATACTGGCACCCCAAAGTATATGAAAGTCTTTTTCCAAAATTCATTTAAATGCACGTATGTCGGGAAAATATATGCAATAGAACATTCAAGTCCTGACACTCATGCAGATGGTCTAAGGCAGCTCCCAAGGCCATCTGGATGAACTTTTTTAAATTAAATTAGATACATGGCATACAACTCAATGTCAAAAAATGAACTTACTTTAAGTGAATATTTTTATACACCTCAGCATTTTAAGTGTCCCTCCCCTAAACCTGGACAGCCTGTGGATATTCATACAGAGAAAAAGGACAGATTTGGCTGTGCTATTGCTGCAAGAAGTTGACACTGCTCCTTCTCTAGTTCTGCTGAATACTCTGCCTTATCACCTTGAATGATGCAATCATTCCTATCAAAATTATTATATCATCTTCTCTCAGCACAAGCTTCTCCCTTCTCACTCCCATGAAAATCTGGACTCTTACGACTTGGAAGAGCTTTACATCATTTAAACTGCAAAGACCACCCCTCCCCACTGGTGTGTGAGTAGGTCTGGCCTTACACAGCCAGTGCCAAGATGTTTTCTTTTGGGATCCCTTTTTAGTGGAAACAGACTTCAGTAGAGAACAGGAACAGTGTTTTCAGGTCTGCAGGAGTCATGACCATGGCAGACACATTGAGACCAGTCTAAATGAAACAAATCCCCATTAGCAGCACACCAGGGTCATGCAGACCTTTGTCCAGCACAGACCCTTCTCAATCTGAGCTAGGGAGGTTGGATTTTTGCCTTCCCGCTTTGCTCTTTTTGACATTTCCACCTCTCCGTCTCTGCTGTATTTTGTTTCTGCCATTATCGACCACCAGCTTTCTTAGGGCTAGGTAAAAAGAGGGTTGTTTTTCTGACCGGGGCTTATATTTATTCTTAGTCTTTTTGGATTGGTTTTTATTATATCGCACATACTTGAGGAAAGCAGACCTTGATTAGTTCAAATTGTTTTGCAAATTTAATTTGTTTCAAGTATTTTTGACTGAGTCCCTCTAAACAAAACAAGGGTGTTTCATTACCTTTTGACTAGCCTACAAAACCCCTTAAATATATGAAAATTTGCTCAATGTTACTTTTCTTTCTTTCATGTGTTCAAAGCTGTATTCTTCCAGGTTGTGTGGGTTCTTTTTTTTTTTTTGTTCTGGTAGTGGTTTTGTTTATTTTGGGTTTTAATTATTTGTAATAAACCTTTTCTACTTTTTTAAATAGGCTGCTGAAAGTAATTTCTCACATATTTCACTGTGATGGTTCCACAATCATAATCTCACACTTGATTTATGTCACCTAGGTTTGATTAAAAAAAAATTCATGTAATATCGTTTGTTTTTCATATCCTGACTGAATCAGTGTGTCTTGGGAATAAGCCTCCCCTGTGACTGTGAAATACATTTTGATCAGACATACTTATTATTGGTGTTGCTGCTTCTGCAGTTATTGAATTAGAAGCATCCTGAAACTGAATCTAAAAGATGGGATGTGTAAAAATCTTAAGTATTTGTAATCTGCTGGTTATCTGTTTCAGCAGAACTCATAAATAAGCTCTAAACCAGTTTATTGCCAAAGATAAGCTTACCTCAATGCAGTTCAAAGATAAGTTTTCTCTTGGTTTCTACTAAGTCCTTGCCTTGTATATACAGAGTACTGTTGTACTTAGAGATATTCCCCTGTGGAGAAAATCAGCTGCTTGTCATTCATTCCAACTCTGGCTGCTTCAACCTGTCTGATAATATAAATATATATATATATACGAAGCATAGATACATGTGTCTGTAATGACAGAAGAATTCCACCTTGAATTAATTTCTCAATATTTTTTTCTTCTACATGCTTCATATGCTGATTAGAATACTGACATTTTTTTGTGATCTCTTTCATGTAGAATAGATTCTCATATCAGGTACAACTCAGGAAAGAAAATTCTGAACCTAATCTCTGCTGGGTGGAGCGAATCCTAGGGTCAAGAGAAACTCTATTAATCCCTCATCCCTTATTTCTTCTGTGGTTTTGGGTTTGTTTGTGGTTTTGTTGGGGAATTTTTTTATGGGGAGAGGCAAAGGATGGGATGGTGGAAAAGGATTCTCTGACTTCTAATACATGAAATTCTAGTAGGTTATTCTGTTCCTTGAGCCTCATGAAGTTCATTTGTGTATGTTAATCCTATTTGCAGGATGCTTCTACTGTGTATTTCTTTAACAATAGTATGAATAATTTAAGTCATAATTTATTATTAACTTCATAAATTACTGCATAGAGTTTGCAAAGAAAAATGTTTATGCAAATAATGGAAGCTAGATTTTCAGTAATGCTGATGATAATACATCTTATTCTTGGGGATCATCAAATATCTGTTAGCTATTAAGACTTAGGCAGCATTAATTAGCAGATCCTGTGAATCTCAGCTGGAAGCATGATGCAGTCAGTAAAAGGTGGCTGCTGGAGTTCAGTGGGAAAGAGGAAGGCATGGAAGGAAAGCACAGGACACCTGGTTCCTAACCACTTTTTCTGCTCTCTTTGCTAGAAATGACGGCTTTTGGTTAAAAAGCAATCACTTATTAGAGAAAGTTAAAAGAAAAGCAATAACCTGGGATGACCACTGACCAGTGGTGTGGGGAAAGGGAAGGTGCTGCTGCCTCCCATGTTCTGCTCCACAAAAATCTTCTACCTGGTCTTGTATCCACAGGGTTCCCAGACAAAGGAACGAATGATGGATCTGACTCCATGTTCTCAGAAGGTTAATTTATTATTTTAAGATACTATATTATATTAAAGAATACTATACTAAACTATACTAAAGAATACAGAAAGGATACAGACCGGAGGCTAAGATAATAATGAAAACTTGTGATTCCTTCCAGTGTTCTGACAGTTTGGCACTAATTGGTCATTAAGTCAAAACAATTCATATGAAACCGATAAAACAATGCCCAGTTGGTAAACAATATCCAAACACATTCCGAAGCAGCAAAACACAGGAGAAGCAAATCAGATAATTATTGTTTCCCTTTTTTCTGAGGGTTCTCAGCTTCGCAGGAGCAAAATCCTGAGTGAAGGGATTTTTCCAGAAAATATGGCAGTGGCAACCTGGAGCAGGGAGGAACTCTCAGAGATTGTGCTCGTTCAGATTTGAGGCATTTCCTTTTGATTCTGCCTCTGTGCACATGGATTGAAGCTGGCACTTCCAGCCACTGCACCACTATCTATTATTCACACTCAAATATCAGGGAGCTCAAGTGGATCAGGAGTCCTGTGGATTTAGCAAAGTACAAACACAACATGTGCTGCAGTCCGTGAAACAAAGCAGCTGCACTGAGCTGAACAAAATGGGCAAAAAGCAGAGAGACAGAGAAAGGACCTGGAGCCTTTAGTGTGATGGCTAGCAATGACTGCATTGAGGAATGAAAGGAGAGAAAGGGAGAATTGAAAAGAAGGAAAAAACTACAGCAGAGGAATGAGGAAAGCAGTGTATATTGAAAAGAGATTGGATGTGGGGAACCGAGAGTATAGGAAAAAATTTTAGACCTCCAAACTTAGTATTATTATTTAGTAGTCTGGAAAGGAAGAATAAATATATTCTTTGGTTTTAGAGTAGAATAGATTTTAAGACTCATAATTTGAAAGGGACACTTGACCCAAACATGGATGTTTCCCATCTGTAAACACAGGACCTTTAATTTGAAGAAATTTCCTGCATTTGGTGCATTGAAGTTAAATTGTATTATGTTCACTTTCAGAAACATCTCAATTCTGTGGCTTGTTTTTGCTATTGTTACTTCACAGCTTGGATGCCCTTTCTCTAGGATTTTTGTGTAACTGTGTCTTCCACAATCTCATAGTTCCAGCATTTCCTCCTACTCCTTTCTGGAGGGCATTCTCCCTTTTGGAAGTCCTTCCACAGCTTCCACAGCTTTCTCTCCTTTCACCTAGTTAATTAAAGGAGTGACTGTTTTGTGTTTGCTAGTGAATGCAGCACAGCTGAGTCCACACAGAATTTTTAGACATCTCAGATGTCCCTTCTGTTTGTCATCACATGAAGGTTCTCTATGTGTCATATGCATATTTATACATAAATGTCCATAAATTTGCACTTCTGTTGTCTTAGTGTATGGAAATGATGAGTTTTATTCTCTGTGTTGAGACTCAAATGATAGACTTTGTTTAATTTTTCTGCTAACAACTCTTTTGAAAAAACACTTTGAAATGTTTGCAGATTCTCTAGATCCTTGCTAAGGTACTTTTGATTTGTAGTTTCAAATAGAATTCAGAAATGAAAGAGTGCCCCTCCACAGACAGATCTTAGTGAGGCACATTGCCTTTTACATCTTCAAGTAACTTGTCTCTTCCTTGGTCTATCTCTGCTGTTTTATTCCCTTTTATGTTGGTGACCAGTATGGAAAATACTGAGATTCATTACTACTTTTTAAGGAGGAAGGATATAAAAAGAAAAAAGTTTACTAGTTGCAGTAGTCAGTTGAGACCTGACTACTGCAGAGTTCTGAGATGTCTATAAAAAAAGGAATTCATTTGGTTACTTCATTTGTTTCAAATTTTTTCCATTTTCATTAAGGGTTGTCAAGCCTTGCATGGGTTTTAGACAACTGAAAATTATGATTGCAAAGCAAAAAACTATTCAAATAAATCAACATTTCTACATCGTAAAGTGTATATTCTTTATTTAGTTTAGCAAGTCTACAGCAGATTATTTATTCTAATATTCTGGCCTCTGTAGACAGAATTCCAGACATCACATTAAACCTGCCTCATCATGTTCTTGCAACTGATTTTAATTTTCCATGGCTATTCTAAGGAGTAAAAATATTTTGTTCTTCAGAAATTTTGAACAGAATAGTTGTAATTTATTATTATGAAGAAAAAAAAAATCCTCCTTTTATATATTTTATGTTCCAAAGAAGATGTATTCCCTTGGTAGCATTAGAATAACTTTTTAACTGCTTAAACCACTGTATCTTTCTTTTGCCATCAGATGTACAACCTGGTTATTTTGGGATGTAAGAAATATTTTTTGAGGGAACAGTTTCTAAGCTCTGAAAAGAACATTTATTTTTCAGTGAAAAATCTAAATTAAAAACGCCCTCAAACCCTCTTTCATGCTGCTCCCACAACATAGTTTAGATCCATGACTGAAGCAATTTCAGTGCCAAATTCTTCTTTCTCTTTGATGTTTTTCCTAGAGATTTTTAATATTTTATTCTGCATTTCTTTTTTCCTACTCTCCGTATCCCACAAAAACAGTTGTACAGAATAAAATTTCAAAGCTGTGCTTCTGGAAGCTGATACTGTTATCAGCTGATGGTCAGCCTCAGATCCCTTCTGAACACTTATAAAACACCTTTGAGCATTTGTTAACATTGTTCTTGAAGAGAGGGAACCGCTTGTTATCCCTTTTCTGTCTTTTCTCTTTAGAAATTGTCGTATAACAAAGTTGCATATGGATGTGATAAAACCTACAGAGGGGTAATCACCCCTTCCTTTTAAAGCAGTTCCAGAGAGCAATTGCATCTTTCAAATCCTTATGCCTTGCTGCATAAATGGAAGGAATACCGATAGTAATAGTTCCTATGAGAAAATCCCTTTTTCACTCACTGCTTTCCTCAGAAAAGCCAGGTTTCCACAGTCCCCAGTGGCACAAGAAACTTTGGATAAAGCACTTGCATGAAAGGACCCAGATTTCCAATTTATGGCTGTGATAACCAAGGATTAAGCAATCAGCAAGCTGAAGACAGCAGCAAATTACCTTTCCACTTCTATTGTCTTTAAATTTGTTTTGGAAAGATTAACTGAAGTCATAAAACAAATCTTCTTGAAGTGTTTTCATTTTTCTGCCTATGAGAGAGCTAACATCAATTGAGAGAAATATTATTTTTAATAGTGTCTGTCCTGGGATGGATTGAATTCAGGAACAAAGTAGGAAAATTTTCTGGGCTGCCTTTAACCTGAGCCAGTGATGCAGAGCTGAAAGATTTTGAGCACTGCCCTCTTCTAAGCTAAACCTTCTACAACCAGGTATCTTTTTTTTTTCAGTAATTTCTTTTCCCTGGGGGAAAAAAAAGTCAAAAAAGAGAATGACCAGGCTTGCTGTAAGTTTAGTATTTTGGGCAGTTGTCCACAGCTCTGTTAGTGTTTGCAGAATTTGAAAAAAATCTCTTCCTTGTAAGTAGTCAGGGGCAACTGGACCACTGTTGTTTTGGGGTTGTTTTGAAAGAAAAATAAGATTATAGTTTTTTTCCATGTAGACTCAAGATGATGATAAGCAACCATTATCAGTATTGGATTTTGTTTTTAAAAAGACAGGTATTCAGCATGAATAGAAAATGAAATTACACTGACCAAGATAAACATGTAGGTGCTTCTAGTCCAAGCATAAACTGATCAGAAGCTGTATCAGCTGAGCTCTTGGTTCAGCAAGGAGTAATTAGTAGCTTCCTGAAATTTTGAGCTTCCTTCGAAACCCTGGTCATTAGGTATCATTGGAGACAGCAAACTACCCCAGGTGGCCTCAGCCAGCTCCACTAGGGAAGCACACAGGGGTTTTGTGCTTTGCTCAGTTCACATTATTCAAGGCTAATTGGCTATTCTGCCTCTTAAAGCTGTTTTTAAGCTTGCTGTTTCACTGGACACTACACAGATTTTGGATTTTCTGATTTAAATGTCAGTGACAGATTAAAAATGCTGGGTTTATAATATTAGTTTCAGACTGTGCTTTAGCTCCAGCGGGCAGTAGTCCCAATTATTGGTCCCCCTCTGAGATGTTCTCCCTTTCTCATAAGATATTACCTCTTTGACAGACTAATTTGTTCAGTCATCCAGTTGGATGAATTTATTTGGTTCTGCTGGGGAGGGCCAGGTGGGAGGGCTGCACATGCTCAGCTGGAACAGAGAGCTGCCCAAGGGCATCTGCTGAGGTTTCTGTCACAAGAGGGTGATGAGCGAAAATGTGGAGTTGAAGCTGAGTCAGTTTTCATCCAACTGGACATCTAAGTGACTTCTGCTTTTCTCTGCCCAGAATGGCTGCAAAGCCAGGCACAATGAACCTCGAAGCTAAATACAAGCCAAGATTTTTCATTTTACAAATATTTCTTCCGGAGACTGATTTCTCCAAGGACCTGCCGAGGCAACTCACTCTGATTTATTCCATCTCCCTTGCTTTCCTGCTCTCCTGATTCTGCTGTCATGAGACGAGAGGCAGCAAAATTTTCCTTGCTAGAAGTGGTTTCGTTTAACTGGAAGAGTAGCTGGTAGTTTGTGTCTAGAAAGCACCATGCTGCTGCTGCTGATTTGTGTACAGGGAACAGAATCTCCTTGTACAAAGTGGAATGGAGTTTGCTCTCTCATGTAGGAGGATGTATTGGATGGCCACTTTGCAATGAGTCTTTTCTCACTTAGAGTACAAATGCTCCTTGTTCTTGATGTGAAAATCCAGGTGGGAAGTCTCTGCAGATAATCAGGATGTGTTCTGGTGAAAGTAAGAGCAAGCAATAGCTTTGTCTTGTCTTGTTTATCTAGAGTTGAGTAAATCTGCTACCCAGAGTCTTAGGTTATGAGTGACAGAATAAGAAAGGATCTTTGCTCACAGAAACCAAGATAATATTGGCTGGGTTGTCTGGCTGAAAAAGAAATCATCTTAGAGTGACGGGAGCAGCCTCAGCCAAAACAGTTCCTGTAGGGAGGATTGTCCCTTTGCAGTGAATTTAACAGAATCAGCACATTGTAATCCTTGAGGGCACATCCAGGGGACTGTTCTTCCTCACCTGTCCTTCCTCAGTAAAGCAGAATATCACTGAGGAGTAGCACCACTGTTACAGTCACATTTTCTGAAAATACCCTTCACCCAGGATTTTCTCCTGGGAAGCTGAGAAGCTTCAAGGGAAAAGGAAAACAAATGCTTATCTCATTTGCTTCTCCTGTGTTGTGCTCACATGTGGAATGTGTTTGGAGATTGTTATCCAACTGGTGATTTTCATTGGTTTCATGTGAATTGTTTTGACTCATTGACCAATGACAGTCAAGCTGTGTCAGGGCTCTGGAAGGAGACACAGGTTTTCATTATTATTTTTTTAGCCTTCTGCAAGTATCCTTTCTGTATTCTTTAGTATAGTTTAGTATAGTATTCTTTAATATAATATAGTATCATAAAATAATAAATTAGCCTTC
>JAWWEY010000055.1:59310105-59354809 GCA_035582745.1 Loriotus luctuosus | reverse complement strand
TTTAATATAATATAGTATCATAAAATAATAAATTAGCCTTCTGAGAACATGGAGTCAGATTCATCATTCCTTCCTTTATTACAAATACAATTCACCACTAAAAAAAAATTGATTTCCTTTTGGTGCCATTTTGTAATATGTAAGAATGTAAAAAAAAAATCTTCCCCTTGCAAATTTCTGTCAATGTAATCTGGACCCAAGTGATGGTTCTGAGGTTTGCTCCAGCTTAGGTGGCCAGGAATACATAATTATGTGTCTTTACAGCCAACGTTTTTGAGCTGTGAACATAATTACAGAATCAATTATATAGACTCAATTAAGCTCTTCATCCCAAGATATATGTCAGATTTTATCTTATCCAAGAGACGTTATGAGAAGGTAGAATGTAACCAAAGTCCTGGAAATGGCATCTGCAGACAGCTGGAGAGGCCTGAAGAGCTGCTGTACATTGATGGCTCTGACAAAGAGTGCTCAGGCAGTGAGCTTGTCAACCAGAAGTAAAATCTAAATGCTTAGAGATGGAAATAGTGAATGAGCTGCTTGAATGAGTAGGAGAGCATCCTGAGAGCTGAACATTGCTCTCTGGAAGGAAAAATTATGATCATTTAAGGGAACCCAGCAAGGAAGGTAACTACACATCTCAAAATCAAATCAGAAGATGTTAAAAGATGGACAACAAAATAGACTGAGAATAGAGGAGGGTTTGTTTTTTTTTTTTTTTCCTTTTTAATACCCTAATCCTTATGTAGCATAGTGGAGGAAGGAAACAAGATTTGAACCTTGGTGACATTGATCTGAGGAGCCTTACAGCTTAGAAGGAGTTATAACATCAGAAATTAAGAAGTAAAATAAGTAAAATATAAGAAGAGAGATAGTATCTTTATTCTACTGTAAGACTGTGCTCTCTCTCTCTCTCTGCATTAAAAAGTCCAGAATCTGATGATTTTCAGAAGCCAAAACATGGATGAATAATGGGTTTCCAGAAAAGATTGGAGATATATTATGCTTATATTTGCATCAGGATGAAACAAAAGGCAAGATGTTATTTATTTCTCTCAGCTTTATGAAGTACAGCAGAAGTTACATTATTAAGAGCTGTTTTCTCAGTTCAATATCAGATCTGACCATTATATTAATTTATGTGATAAAGTAATTCCTGCAGAACAGTATCTGATCTTCAGCTTTGAGTTTATGAAACATCCTCCAGTACAGCTCTCTTTTTTCACACCAGCAGACTTAGAATGAATAAAATTAGAACTCTATTTAAAATTTTGTAAAGGTTGCACAATTTTCTGTTAACAAGATCATTTGTTGAGTGTTTTGCCCACATCTAATGCAGTGTTCTCCAACTTTTTTCCCCTACTTTTCCTCAGGGAAAGTACAGCAATCTATCAGGAACAAACAGCTTGTGTTTAAAGAATACTGAAATGTTTATTGGTCATTTTGCAAAGGGTGTAATCAATATTTATTCCAGTCACAATTAATATTCTGCAAACACAGGGCACAGCATGTCCTTCTGAATCCAAGAGGACTTTCTTTGTGCTGATACAATTTTATAAACTGTTAGTTTAGCTGGCTAATTATAAAAGTAACAAATCAAGCCATGGATATGAACTGGTTCCCTGGTAAAACAAACTGAGATGTTAGCTAGGAGAGAGACAGCAACAACAGTGAATATATTCAGCAATAATTACTCAGCTCAGTAAAGAAACTGTCTTTCTACAGTCAAAAACCCCAAAAAAACCAAACCCAACACCTTCAGTGAAAGAGTCTCTAAGAGTTAATGGTTGGATTTCAGGAAGAATAGGAATATTTGTATAAAAGGAAATATTTCACAGAAAACATGGCACCTTTTATAATAGAATGTTTTTTTCATTTGTGTTTCCCTGACCTCAGAGGATCAAATTCTATTCATAAAGCAGTTTACAGAACACATTTGGACCCCATCACTGATATTAAATTAATCACAAAATGAAATTATTTACCCACAAAACAGTTTTGTCTTGGGTGAGGCAGATTGTGATTCTGATCTCATTTACAATGGTTTTACATCAGTGTAATTTGATTTCACTGAAGCTTATGCTGTATAAAAGAGGAGAGAACATGGCTCATATTTTCTGAGTGGTCATAAATTGCACACAATTGCAAAAAGAGGAATTTCTACTCCGGGAAGAAATCCATGCAAATGTATTTTGCTAAAAAATTTGGCAGCCTTTTTGGAGTGTGCTATTTATATTTTTTTAAATAAGCTTAGCTCCAGTCAGAAAAGATGCTATATTTCCAGTGGAAATGACCACAACTCAGTCAGGAGATTCAGTTTTGCTAAGGATGCTTAGGAGAAAATGGAAAAAAATAATCTAGAGAATTTCTGAAAGAGGAACATTTTAATTAGATAATGCTACTTTGAAGTATTTGTATTTGTTCAGTCCAGAACTGCTGAGCTATTTATCAACAGTCAGGATAGAAAAGCAAGGTGGAAAAGGATTCCCAGGCTGTTGCAGATCATCTTTGTGTTTGGGACCAGTTAAAATTGTTATTTGCACGAGACAGAAAATAATGGTTGTGATGTCTGTGTTGCATTTCCCCTCAAACGTGCTGTTACATTTTATCTTGCTCTAACCGTGTTTTAGCCAATTTTTGGTTCAAGGAACTTTTTGACTTTTTAAGCAGAAGACATAAAGTACTTCTGAGAAATCTCTGTGGCGGCTCTCCTTGAAAAGCCTCCCAGCCACAGAACACAAGTGACTGCTTGGCTCCCTTGCAGATAGGGCTGGAAATTGCAGTGTGCTGCAAAGACGTCCAAAAGAACCTTGTCTCCCCCTTTTTTCTCTCTTGGGGAACAGGAATTTGCTCTTGAGGGCTTGTCAGCTCAGAAATGTGCTTCTGCACACCCCTCTGAATGGTGCAGCAGGGGCCAGAGGTGCCCTCTGACCTGTCGTGCCTATGTGTGTGCTACATTCACTGGGATCTGGGTTAAATTTTAGGGGGGAAAAAGAGGAATGAAAGGAAAAACGAGAAAATATTTTGAGCAGCAGGAAAGAAATTCAAACTTTTCTGGAAATTGTTTTCCTGTGTAAGGGAATAAGAGCTGCTCAACACGAATGTAGCTTTGCTGTTGTTTTTCTTTGAGAACATTGCATAGGAAATTGATATCTCCATCTATCTCCACACCCTCTGTCAACTCACAGCTCAGTGCCTGTCCCTCCAGACAGCACAGGTGACTCAGAGAAGAAAAGGCTTTCAGACCACTGCAGTTACATGCACCTAACCACGATCACATCTGTTCAGTGTCTGCAGCTGATTGCATCAGGAAATGCTGCTTTTCACTCCCTTACCTGCCCAGACCTTCACCCCAGCACCTGAAGCATCAGCTGGACAGCATTGGCTGTCACACAGATGTCCCCTTTCCCTGCCAGCACCTTATTCACCACTGGGGGCTTCTCTCCAGGAGTAAGCCTCAAATTCTCTCCTGGCTCTGACATGAAACCTCCCATGAGCAGATTCATGTCCCTGACAGGGAACAGAGGATAAATTCACCAGCATGTCCAACGTGCTCAACTGCAGCTGTAGGGGTTGTAAAGCATTTTGGGTTGGTTCTCAGTCTACAAGAGTGTACTTCTAAAGAATTGTGACAAGGTGTAGCTCCTGCTGTTGTCTGGCACACACAAGTGGTTCTGGGATCAATGGATTGCTTATGCACATGGCAAACATTTCCTGAATTGGCAATTTCATTATAAATGTGATGGACAAGAATAGAAAGGATGGGGGTTGACGTGAGTTTGTGTTAATTTGAATTAATCTAGACTTAGAAAGCTGCCTATTCAGTGAAAACATTCAGATGTGACTCAGATCAACAATGGACATTGCAAAAGAGAGTTTTCCTTTTGCACCAAGCAAGCAGAAAGTGAAAAAAGCACAGATGATTGTTCTGATAAAAAGGGAAAGGAATCCATCAGTTTATAAGTCACCTTTTTTTTGATAGACTAGAACAGCATTTTTGGGGAAAAAAAGACCCTACAAAGGGATTTAGGGCCCCAGCCTGGCAAAGTTTTAATGTGTTCATTAACTTAATTTGTAAATAGTTGGTTATTGTTTCTGTGAATTTGTGCTTCCCTGTAATTTTCGTTGTATCATCCGCATTTTGCAAGAAGTGGATGTAAGGCTTAAAATTGTAAGAATATTTAAAGAGAAAATAAGGGGGTATTATTTTTAAAATACAGGTGAAACAAAAGAAATATCCTCATTGAAGCACAACTTATATTTTAAGATTCTACTCTACATAAAGGTAATAAAATGAGAGATTTTTTAAATATTCTACTCTACATAAAGGTGATAGAGTTTTTTTTTAAAAAGGAAAATTAAAGGAAATTCTTCTGAAGAGGAAAATATTTTATAACAGCTCTTCAGTTGGAACAATAACATACAAACCCTTTGAGTGGAAAGGAGATTGAGAAATATCAGGAACCAAATTAAACCAGAGCCTGGTGTCTGCTACAAAACAAGCCTGGGCTTGTGGGTTTGTGCTTTACAAAGGGTTTGTGGCCAAAAAACAAAAGGCTAATGCTTAGGGTAGAGTGAACTAATGAGAGCCCTCATTATTTCTGAAGGGAGCCTACAGGAAAGATGGAGAAGGGACTCTTTTGGAGTACCTGGAGTGACAGAACAAGGGGGAATGACTTCCCACTGAAGAGAGTTGTTTTAGATTAGATGTTGGAAAGAATTTCTTTACTGTGGGGGTGGTGAGGCACTGGAACAGGCTGCCCAGAGAAGCTGTGGCTGCCCCATCCCTGGAAGTGTTCAAAGCCAGGCTGGATGGAGCTCTGAGCAACCTGGGATAGTGGAAGGTGTCCCTTCCCATGGGTTTGGAGGGTTGGAACTGGATGATTTTTAAGGTCCCTTCCAACCCAAGCCATTCTGTTATTGTGCTCCTCTGTTGTTGCTCAGCCTCAGGAGTATGGAAACCTGACCCTGTTCCTTGGTCCCATGTTCTCAGAAATGTGGTGATCAACGGGAAGGAGAGAGTCAGGAATAGGCCCAGAAAAACTTGAAGCAAACAATGTACCATTAAAAATAGTGAAAAGAAACTGAGAAATAAAAATAATTTGGCAGTGAGATACCTCAAGAGCAGGTGGTGGACATAAAAGATGGTGGCCTACAAATATTTGCCGGTTAAATTGAAGGGTAAATACTCTCATTGTGCTGCATAAATATTTCTGGGAAAGGGCAAACAACTCCATGGAGTGACAAATATTCCAGTTTATGAAGTAACATTTACCTTACAGATATCATAGGGTAAATATTTTTTGAGTGTAGATATTCCATGGAAAGATATCGCTCTGCATAGAACAGTAGCTAGGACAAAATTCATTAAATAAAAGCCAGCTGTTTTTCAGGTAGAACAGCAGTATGACATTGCAGAAATCTCATTATAAATCCCAACATATTATGGGGAATTTCCTACACAGTCCTCTCAAGGATATGTCAGCTGACCTGAATACTGTTTTGATCGAAAACCTAAACAAAAAGTCCCAGCAACACATAGTAATTAGACTTAATAATAGAAGTTACATAATAACATTATCTCACTTTTATTAAATCTATTAAGTATAAATGTAATTTATAAATATCTACTATGTATAATGATATGTGAATATATAAATTCACATATCATTTATATACAATTATATGTATAATTGTATATAAAATGTGCTATGTACGAATTAAATTATTATTAAATGTAACAGCAACAAAATAACAATTACATAAGTAACACATAATAATGATAGAAATAAATTGCACTCTTAATTAACAAACAACCCCTCTATTTTCTGAAACAAATTTGTCTGCTGACAAAATTCAACCAGCACCTTTAAATGAAGAGATCCTAATTTTCCTCCAAGAGGTTGCCCTCCCCACCCTGCTCCTGCCTGAGTTAAATGCATAACTTTTACCTCTTGCCAAAGCATTCTTTATCTAATTCTGTATCTAACACCCACTAATACTGTAAATCCCCATCATTAATTTTGATATCCCCCCCAAAATTACATCCCCAACTGAAAGCAGGTGGTGTTCTTCATCACTTAATGGCTGAGGTGGGATAGAACTCGGGAGATCTCTCGCCCAAGACCCTTGCCCAGATTATGATTAACCAGAGTGGTGGCTCTGGCCTGTGCCTACCTAAATTTTGAATATATCCAAAAAAAGAAGAAAACCTTACAGATTTTCTTTAAGTCAAGTAAAGCTTCACTAAAGTCTCTAAGTTATGTTAATAATGGAAATTAATCACTGTGCCCCAACCAGTTTATCGATCTGGTAATTCTACAACCGTGTCTCACTTGGACACCAAAGTTAGCTCCAGTTTAATCTCAAACAATGAGATTTCAGCATTAAGCCATAAAGTGGGACATTAACAGTTTTATTGTCTGAAAACTAACTTTCTGGGACGCTTGGATCAGATGATGAAGTGGAGTTTCTGGTGTAGTTTGTATTGCCAAGATGCGTTTGCTTTGCACACTGCCAGAAATGAAAATCCACTGAGCACAAAACATTCGCTGGAGGGACTGAAGTATGTGGTGCATCATCTTTGCTACAAGCTTCTTCCAGCTCTCATCCCTTTTTTTACTAGTCTTTCTTTCAACATTACTCCAGCACACGGTCCTGTGTTATTTAAAAATGCACATGGCATTTTTCAATATAAAAAAATCTCACTGGAGCTTTAGGAAAGAAAATAATATATTGCTTATAGTAGTAATAATCAGTTATTTTCTCCTTAGCTAGATGGAGGACAAGGTTTACCATATTCTAACAAGCATCTTCCTTGGTTTTCTCCTGTAGGTAAATTACAGGCAAGGAGAAACATGCTGTTTAATCTGTACTGCTTATTTTGCTTTCTGGACTACCTCTCCATTTCCAGCTAGTTCTTTCAGTTTACCCAGGGGCAAAACTTTCAGGTTCTTTCCTGAGGTTCTAATGTTTCAGCATTTCTCATATTCTCAAAAGCATTCCTGCCTTATTATTAAGTATGGCTAATGCTAATTGAGTCCTGAGAATGGAGGCACACTTATTGCAGGCACATTTATCTCTGCTGCTGTGTCACTGTTCATGGAAGCTGCATCTTGCTCAAGACCTCCAGCAGCTCTTCTGGCTCTTTCTGCTGCCTCCAGAGTCTGCTGTGTGCAGGCTGGAATGCAGAGGTCTCTCTGCCAGGGCACTCAAATCAGTGCCATTCTCTGGGGGTTCCTCTCACACTCACCATCTCCTCTTTCAGGAGCCCATCACTGTGATTTTGGCAGGCAGTGGGAGTTTTTCTGCTCAGGGAAATGCAGCTTTATGACTCCATGCTTAGTTCAACAAAAGCAACAGGCAGAGGAGGCCTCCCAGAGGTAAAGAGCAATTCCTGAGAACTGGGAGGTGAATGTCTACCAGCACCCCTCAAATTGGACTCAACAAAGAATTTGAGACTGTGTTTAGGTGGAAAGCAACATAAACTTGGCAAGGTAGAGGGGCTTGGGGAGTGATGTAGGTGTTTTCCATCTCTATGATTCTATTATGCTATGACTAATCTCACCTTGCTTTAATATTCTCTCCTGTAACCTGTTCCATGGGCTTACTGTCCTTTCAGTAATGCAATTATCTAAGAATTGATGGCCATCTCATTCATACTAAATACTGCAGTAGGATAAACTGTGTTATTTCTGAACCATCTGAAATAATGGATTGTATAGTCTAGACCTGAATATCCTCAGTTTACATAAATTCTGCCTCTTAATTCCATTTACCTTATTTTCAACTAAATCACCAGTGTGTGAAAAGGGGTGCTAGAGGATAGAAAGGAATGAAAATGGAGCAAAAGACAGATTAAAGAAATATAACAATGTTTTTGGGTCAGGTGAACACAGAATTAAAAGTGAAACAGGTAAGGGAGGGAAAATTAATTGAGGGTGAAGGAAAAAAACCCTCAACACAGAAGATATACTTAATGGATATTAAGAGTGGGATGAAAAACTCTCAATTAAATGTCTTTAAAACAAGTTCATGATATGGATGTATTGACTAAAACCCACTTAGATTTCATTGCTATAGACAGACTTGCTGGTGACTTTCTAATTTTTGCTGGACAGTTGTTACATTCACATCACAAACCCCACCATCACCCTAATTGGTGGCCCTGTCGACAAGCGTCAAAGAGATGCCAAATCATTAATAGTTGTGGAGACTGAGTTGCCCCTAATGAAAATCTTTAATGCATTTCATGATGTATAATTATGCTAGAGAGGTGCCAAGGAATTGTTATCCATATCAAGTTAGATGCCAGCCAAAGCTACAGACCTTGGAAAATAGGGTCAGATCAGACAACCTTATAAATGCTGCACAGGAGGTGGATGGAGCCAAAAATAGAGTGGGATGAAGCAAGAGAGAGTTCTCTGAAGGAAAATTCTCAGCCAGAAATACAATCCTGCACTATTTTACCTTTCTCTGCTGATAAAAGGTCTCGCTGCGTTCCCCTGATGTTTCACAGGATGAAAAAACCACCCACAGAGTGTGATTCAGATAAGTTTGGGTAGGCCAATGAGGAAAAATTCAGGATTAAAGTCCCAGAAAGAGAAAGGAACAATATCTTCCCAACAGAAATGGTGGCGGTGGCTGTACAATAGACATGAGCAATGTAAAAAAAAATGCTGATCAATGCGGTACCACTAAACACACCAAAAAGATTAAAAGAAGTAGTTAAGGACAGGAGAATTGGTGGCAGAAAGAGGTCAAGGCCAGAGATTGGGAAAAATACAGACTGGTATCATGGAAAAGGAGTGTGGCAAGGAAGGAAAATCTAATGGAATAAAACTGAGGTATTATTTAGATACAGAGGTTCAATTTTTTTCAAACTGTTGCCATGTAACTCTCCTGGCCAGGCTATACAAATGAAGTGCTTGCTGCTGCACCTCTTGTTGCTATCTGCTTCTACCTCAATGTGAAAATATTATGGAAATCTCTGTCTCACTACTTCACAGGGGTTGCACATGCTATCACCTGTTTTGCCTAATTGCTAATTGCTCTCAGAATGTTAATGGAAAAGTAATGTGTGTAGGAGAGCCCGTTTTGTAGATTAGATTTCTTAATGGACTTTCTGGAAGCATGAGAAGTAATTAATCTCCTCAGTAACACGCTCTCACCTGCTGCTGTGGGTTTCCAAATGGCCTTTACCAACCCAGTGCTTTTTGCTTGTGTGGTGTTGTGTCTGTTTGCTCTCTGAAAAGCGTGGGGGTGGTGGGGTTGGGTGATGTGCAACTCCTCTTGTGGCTGCTTTTGCAGGAAGAGAGAGCCACAATCACACACAAAGTATGGAGCCAATATTCAGCAGCTCTCATCTAATTCTTCACAATTTTTTCTGGTGACTTCAGAGCTGAAATTAAGAATTCTTCCCTCACCATTGTATGGGAGTTCTGTCTGTACAGCCACATAATGCCTGAAATGCTCCCCAAAGAGAACCCAGAGACCCTTCATTTGGTCCCCAAATAAAGAAAATCCTGTGTGATCACTGCTGAATTCAGTGGGTGTGTACAAAAAACCAAACCTGTAGATGAGGCTTAGTGCAAGATTTAACTTGGAAAACTTCTGTGCTACATAGTTACTTGAAATTCCTTAAATAAGTTAAGCAATAATGCCAAGGTTCTATTCTGGTCTTTGGCTTGTGACACTGAATAATACCTTCAGTACTACTGTAGGTCTACTTGTGGAGTTGGAGGCATCTGGAAATTCTCAGAATTGACTGCATGACACCTAAGTATATTAGACTTCTATTTTTCCTTTTAAGCGGGAATACTTTGGCAAACTGTGATTTTAGGTGAGAGAGAAGACTTTGGAGTGATATAAGTTATGAATGCCGAGCCATTGCTATGGGCTAATTTGAAAAGCAAGGTGAACTTCTAAATGGCACTTTTACATTAGTGTCCAGCTGCAGAAGAATTTTGGTTTTTACTACTCAGGATAGAAAAAGAAAGTTTTGACAGAGTTAGGAAAACAGGGACTAGAACTTCCAAATAGAATATAATGCTAGATATTACACTTTTTCTAGTGTGTTCTGCAATGATAGTTAATACTGAGAAATAAGCTGAGTGAAGAGTCCAAAATGAATGTGTTGATTTAGGATAATGTCTAAATAGAAAAAAAATTGCTTGAGTAGTTATCCTGTTTTTCTGCAGAGACTTGGGCTCCTGTAATGATGCTGATGGATTATAGAGGAAAAACACCCTTTTGTCTCTGCTGTTGTTTAGACTTGAGAACAAGGTCTTGACTACTGCCATTTCAACATTATTTTATACATAATAAGTTAATTAATAAATGAGAACCATTTGTAAAATTAGATTTATTTTCTTAACAGCTCTGCAAAGAAAAAAATTAAAATGAATTTACTTTTAGTTTTTAACTTAATTTTACCTATTTAGAAATATATGTGCTGACAGGTATTGACAAGGGTAAATCTGTTGGGGTGCTAACTTTTTTTGGCATGCAGCCAAATGGCCTACCAGTTGTCTTAAAGGAGAGGACCAGAAAGTTCCTTGCCTTCCCTGTAAAAACTGTTGTCTTGGGCAGATTAAGATAAACAAAGCAAGGACACATTTAGAGACATCTTGTTGGTCAAGAAAATGGAAAAAGCCTGAATGTGTGTGGTTTTGGTGAGAAAAAAAATGTCCACATCTGATTTATGGTAAGATATAGGGAGGGCACCCACTGCTTGGGGTTGAGTATAATGTTTTCTCTTGTTTTCTCTAAAGAGAAAAATGCATAGAGATCTTGGCAACTAATGGATCAGTCACTGTCTTTGTCAGATATCCTGCACAATTGATTCATGCTTAGCAGTGTTCTATCCCCTGGAAGTGCAGAGCTTGTGTGATGGATAGAATAACATCCCTGGTGGTACTCCTGGCATTTCAGCATGGGCTATGGGGAAGGAGTAAGCTCTTTTGCTCTCCACCCTTGAAGTAATCTCGTGAAAACACCAATCCTCTGTGACCGTGTTCACAGGGGTCTTAGGATGAGGGAAGAGACAAGGATCTGACTCCATGTTTCAGAAGGCTTGATTCTTTATAATTTTATGATATATATTATATTAAAACTGTACAGAAATAATATAAGAAAGGATTTCATCAGAAGGCTAGCTAAGAATAGAAAAAGAAGGAATGAATGATAACAAAGGCTTGTGGCTTGGACAGACAGTCCGGACAGCTGGACTGTGATTGGCCATTAATTAGAAACAACCACATTCCTTAGGATTTTTTCTCCTGAGAAGCCTCAGGAACAAAATGTAAACAATGGTCATCTGCTGCATCCCACAGCAGCAGATGACCATTGTTTACATTTTGTTCCTGAGGCTTCTCAGGAGAAAAAATCCTAAGGAAAGGATTTTTCAGAAAATATCATGGCTACAACCCTCCTCTTCAACAATCAAAATTTTCACTTAATTCCCATTGTGTACTGTTTGTTTTCCACAGGCCAACACATACTCAGGTCTCACACAAATGTCAGCATTTTGCCATCCCAAAATGCTATCAGTGTGCTGCATTACACATTTGTTCATGTTCTAGCAGCAGTGCTGTTCATGTGAACAGCTGCTCCCTTTCTGGGATCATGCCACTGTATATTGGTAAATATTGCTGAACTTATTTGGGGTCCATTGTCACAATCAGTTTTTTTTCAGTTTTTTAGTAAACCTCAGTAGTGGTTTTCTTCTCATGTGTTGGTTGTGTTCTTTGTGATTGTGCTGATGTTCTGGTTGGGCTCAATAATCTTAGCTGCCTTTTCCAACATTAATGACTCTATGACAAATGTTTCTTCCAGAGAAATTGGCACCTTACACATTCTCCCAGCACTGGATGTGTTTACCCAGTTCAAATCTTTCTCAGAGTGCAAATATTTTCCTTTAGCAGAGTATTGAAACAAACAAAGGAACTACGAAAAAAATAGTTTATGACCCATTCCCCAGTCTACTTCATACAGACCCCAGACTGGCATAACTGTGCAGTACAAAGCTTAGGATGAGCATCCAGGGATTATTTAGCCTAGCAAAAACAAATACATATATCACTGTGGATGTGGGATAATTTCACTGCCCTGAGAGCGAAAACTAACTTGAGCATCTCGTGGTAGTTAATGCAGGGGACAAATAGTTTCTCCTTTCTGTCAGCTTGTACAGGACAGAGTGTGATCCCAGATAGGGCACATCCCATCTCTGTGGGTTTTTTTTTTTTTTTTTGTAGATAGGTTTATCTAAAACAGGGATAATGTATATACATCTCCAGACAGTTTTTGTAAATGATTTTGCAGACCAAATGCATTGT
This sequence comes from Loriotus luctuosus, assembly GCA_035582745.1. Classification (NCBI taxonomy): domain Eukaryota; kingdom Metazoa; phylum Chordata; class Aves; order Passeriformes; family Thraupidae; genus Loriotus; species Loriotus luctuosus. Next base: position 59,342,474 of record JAWWEY010000055.1, on the reverse strand, counting down.
ATAATTGTTAAATAAGTACCTTTCCCCTGAAATGACCAAAAAAATGCGTAGCAAAATAGTGACTCACCCTCTATATGGAGAATTGCACTGCTCAAGGGAGCTGGCTTGATGTTTTTCAAACCAGCTGGTCTACAGCAGAAGCTGGTGATGGTGAATTATCCCTCAGACAGTGGATAAGGGATGACTTGGCTCTGAGTGGGTGATGGGGAACAAGCTGTTGAATGAAGCTGTTGAAACTCCCACCAGAGCTGAAATGCTCTTGTAGTATGGAAGAGAAATGGGAAAGGTTAAGCCAGGGATTCAATCTCAGACCGTAAGTAGTAACAGTCAAGGAAAAAAATAAAAAAAAACCACAAAACCAAAGACAAAAAAACCAACCTTTATTTTTGATGATAAATCGTTCTTAAGCAGCCTTCTGTTAACTTGAGCAGAGGTTGTTAAATGTGTAATTGTGGTGTTGGCATTGGAGTGCTCTGCTCTTCATAGAGATGAAACATGAGAGTGCTGTGAGCTCATGAAAACAAACTGAAATCACACAAGGTTTGCATATTTGACAGTTTAACAGACCTGCTAAAAGTCTAGATTTTGAGAGGAGAGAACATATACAGGGTAACTTTTTTAGCCTTCTAAGAGTTAATTCTTCATAAGAAATGAGCATTTGCTTAACCATAAATAGTCACTAGGCCAAAACAATCTTTTATTCAACGTAGGATAATGAATTTATGGCATTCTCTATGTCTCACTGTGTAGCTCAGCAGAGATAAAGGTGCCAGATTTGGACTTTTGATAGATAGTTAATTACTATGGAAGGGAGCACAGAAACTCACTCTTTGAGTGAATAAAAAGCATGTAACTTCTAAAAGCTTTTGTGTTAGAACAATAGGTAATGAAGTGGACATGAAAAACAACATTTTTCAGAGTTAAAATATGTTTTCATGGCAAACAACTATGTTCTTAAAACTAAAACACTGAAACTATTGAAGGAAAGGGACTCAAAGATCCCAATGCAGGCACAGGTCAGGGTTTAGGATAGTTTCTGTTCTTGTAAAGTTGAGACAAAAGAGCAGTTCAGAAAATAATTCTTTTGGGCATGGTAAAGAAGATCCAGCAAAGCCAGTAAGCTCTGAATTCACTGGAGAGAAAAATATTATATTCCTTTGTCTTTGCAAGGAAACAAACCAATGAAATATATGCATGAAATGGAATCAATTTCCATTTCCTGTGAGGCAGAATCATCCTCAAAAAGGCACCTAACACATTCAAAGCAGCAAAGGAGGTCATGGCAGCAAGGATACTTCCTTGTTTTGCAACATGGATGCTGTTTCACGTTTCAAATACCTTCTGGGAAAATATCAAACCTTTGTGATGGCCAAGGATGCTGAACTCTTTTGCAAGTAGCTCTTCATCTGCAGAAAAGCATGCCCAAGAGAGGAGTGGATGAAGAGAAGTATACAAGTATTTGATTAAAAAAAAACCTGTCCAGATGCCTTTGAAATGTAGGCTGTGATCAACCAAGCTGCAAAACAAAATCCTGTAAAAAAGCAATTTAGAGATAGGACAGGGTGACAGGCATATCCTGTTCTTCACCCCTAAAACCAAAGTACTGCTAGATGGGCTGTTATTTAAAGGCTGCAGGATTATGAGTACTGAGATGTTGCAGAAAGCTTTATTAAAAGGACATCTGGAGGTCAGGGAAGTCCTGAAAGATCTCAGAACAGCGAAGGGTATTTGATATTGTCACCTCAGGAAGCATCATTAAGAAAACTGTAAGGATTATTGCATATGCCAAGACTCAAAAATCAAATAGAAGGATCGAGGTTAGTGGCTGTGGGTGAGAGAAAGCTGACTGAAGTGAAATAGGCCTGGAGCTGTGGATAGATACAGAAATCTCAGAGGGCTGAGCTAGAGTGCTTCTGTATATTGATTTATTGATAAATTATTGTGATTTCATAAATACTGTATATTGTTACAAGTACTTAAATCTGAGGTCCCATTTTAAGCTCCAAAATGTGAACTCAATTGTCTCCTAAGCAGGAGTTCCTTCTTTCCCTCTTGTAAGACAATAATTGGAAACATCTTCTGATAATGTGTTTTCAGATGCCAGGTGACCAAAGCTAAATTGTGCATAGATATGTATTTTAATTTTAAAAAATAATAACTAATGAAAATAATTATTTTAAAGTACCTTCTCTTGAGACTAAATATTCATTAGCATAATTGCAAGCAAGACAGTGTCTTTCCATCACAAATTCAAAATGGTTCATTAGCTTCTGCAAGAGGATGAAATGGATCATTTTGTTAAGCCTGATGTTGGTTTTAAATGGTTGATTTCTCTGTGTGTGTTTTGGAACACAAAGAACACCTGGGCAACAAAAAATACTTAATCAATTAGGCAATTGTTTGGAAGACAACAAAAGAGGAAAACTTATATTTCCTGCAGATCTACATCTTGACTGAAAGCTGAGATGGGGTTTAAACCAGTGGGGCTGGGACTATGAACACATGTCAAAATGTCAGCACTCACTTGAAGGGTAGTACCTTTCTAAGTTGCCGTAAATGTGATGTATTCAGGCACAGAATAGGGTGATCTGATTTGATTTTTCCCAGTACATGAAGAAAATGTGGAGGGCGTGAAGAAAAATAAGGAAACAGTGGTTTTATTATTTTCATTATGATTACAAAAACAGCCTTGAAGATACAGCACTACCACGCCATTTATATTCTAGAAGGGAGTGTTTCATCCCTAATGGTAACTGTTGTTATCTAACAGGAAGGATGTGATCATTATTTTGTTCTATCAGCTCTCCTTTTTCTCCCTTTTGCAGGGATTTAAGCACACTGTGGTCCTGCTGAATCCTTCCATCCATTTCCCTGGCTGAGGCTGGCTGTAGTCAGTGGATGTGATGGAGGAATTTTATCATGGACCTGGCTCTGCATGCAAAATAGGGATTCTAACTAGGGAAGGACAAGGAGAGAGGAAAAGCTAGTGTGATACCTGAAAAAGAAATAGGAAACATCTCTGCTCTGATTCTCTTCTTTCTTACTTTATCTTTCCTAAGAGAACTTTACTGACTTCACTGTATTTTTTTTTGTCTGAACCTCTGAGAAGAAGAGTCAAGGTCATTGTTTCCCATTTATACCTTCAGACTCTAACTTTTGCCATAGATATGGGCTGCTGTTTTATTATTTATTTTGAAGGATAATCCCTGATCATTGTAAACTGAAAATACAGTATAGTTCACTTAGGAGAAAGTAAGGGTAGTTTGGAGATTAAGTTTTCCCTATTACACTGCTAAAGCTCAGATACTTGATTCTGCTCCTTAGTTCTATCACCTAGACTGGCTGATATTTCCAAATCAAGCAGGCAAAACTGCCACTCAGGTTTACAATAAAGAAATAAAGATATTTCTCTTTCTGGACTTATCTCCCTGCAGCTTCTTCCTGGCTTCTGGTCTGTTTTAGATCCTATCTGCTCCAAGGCAGTTCAGCTGAAATTCACCTAGAAATACTCCATTCTACCTTCAGAATGTAATCCTAGTGCCTGTAGGGAGGACTGTGTGCTCTGCACTTGAAACCCAGCTCACCTTAATGTCAGGGTGTCCTGGGCTACTGTGGCAACTGGAGAAGCCTCCTGGGCTCTCTGGTGGGACTCTGTCAGCTTTTCACACCTTATAACCCTCTGGAGGGACATCAGCAACTCACACACTCAAGCAGTGATGCACCAGCTTCTCCCCCACCCTGACATGTCAAATGCAAGATGTAGCTGACTGTGAATACTCTTGGACTATTTGTGGCCAGGTTCTGCCAGTTCTGCCTTTGGGCAGCAGCTCTTCACTCAAGTGATGAAATTAAAGATGTTCTCTGTCACTCTGTGTGGCGCAAGTGGAGGCAAAGGGCTTCAGTTTTACATGGACTGCTCTTTGCAATATTTTCTGTGAGAAAAAGACTTGCTTGAAAGAAATCTAAAAACCTTCCATAGCTGCACTCCTACACAAAGCCAGGGCTTGCTCCAGCCATCATAGGGATGGTGTAGCTCTCCCTCAAACTTCTGAAGTTGCCTGTGCTGTTAATACATAAATGCTGGTGGAGAATCCATTTCTCCTATCCTCACCTGTCCTGCCAGAATACAGAAAGCCTCTGTGGTGTGCATTCTGTGCGAATTATGAGGAAGAGAAAAAGCAATGTAGGGTTGCAGGATCATACAAGTCAGAAGCCTTTTCCTGATCAGAAAAGTCTGTTTTGTCCCACAAGACTGGTGGATTCATGCTTACTTGTAGTGCAGCTTGTGCTCCATCTCATGAGACACCCAGCCCTGTGGGCTTTTGCTTTTAGCAAAGATCCCACCTCTGTCCACCCTTGTTTTCTTGTTTCGGACTTTGTCTCCTGGGGTACAGCACAGGTGCAACACAAAACTCCTGCCTGGTGTGTTTTATGGTATGTTCATTTTATTTCTCCCTACATGATGCATTGCTCCCAGCCAAAAAGAAAAAAACAAAAAAAACAAACTCCAAAAAAACCCCAAACCAAACGAAAAAACCAAAGGAAAAAAAAAAACCAAAAACCAAACCAAAACAAAAAACCCCAAGAAAGAGGTATCAAAGTGACTGAGAAAAAGCCGTCTAAAGCATCATCCTTTTTATTTCAAACCACAGGTTCTGTAATGACACCGCCATTTAATTCTGTGGAATTAATTAGTATTGGTGTTCCCAACTTCTGTTACCTTAAGCCTTTTCTCCCTTTAATAAAACTAATTGCAGTTCCTGTTCCTGCTACCAATATCACAAGCTATTAACTGCAGCCATTAACTGCAGCCTACAGAAATCACCCTGATTTGTTCACTTCACCTGCAGTCCAGGAAGGATGGACCCAGGCAAATCACAACACTCTGAAGAGTTTTATAAAAATCTGGCAAGCAATTTGTCAAAAAATCTGTTGATTTCAGTGTAATTGCCTCTCCTGCCTCCCTCCAGCCACAAAGCTGTTCTGCAGCCCCTCACTTCAGCAGCCACAAGACCTCTGTGTATCTGTGATTTTCCATCCTGTGCCATAGGATAGGGAAAAAGCTCAATTTTTGTTGTGCTTTTGTTTGGCCAAGGAAGAGTACAGCTGGATCTTTTATCATGTGAGTTTCAATGACAAATGGCAGGAAGTACAAGATCTTATAATAGAAAAAACTCAAGCTCAGGACAGTCTGTAGAGTATTAATTTGCATGCTAGCAGGGTTTTGGAGCTGTGGAGGGTGATTCTCAGCTATTACTCTGATGTCAGGTTCACTCCAAAGACAGTGCCCCTAGTCTCAGCTGCCCCTAGACAGGGAAGCAAAAAGAAGGCCTGGGGTATTTTCAGAGACCCCCCCCCCACACACACTTGTTGGGAGGAATGAATGAATGAATCTGACTCCATGTTCTTAGAAGGCTAATTTATTCTTTTATGATCTATATTATATAAAAGAATACTAGACTAAACTATACTAAAGAATACAGAAAGGATACAGACAGAAGGCTAAAAGATACTAAAGAAAACTCGTGACTCCTTCCAGAGTCCTGACACAGCCTGACCATGATTGGTCATTAAGTCAAAACAATTCGCATGAAACCAATGAAACAATGACCGGTCAGTAAACAATGTCCAAAAACATTTCAAAGCAGCAAAACTGAGGAGAAGCAAATCAGATAATTATTGTTTTCATTTTTCCCCGAGGGTTCTCAGCTTTAAAAATCCTGGGCAAAGAGATTTTTCCAGAAAATATGACAATGATAGAGGCCCAAGGCACCAGCAGTGCCTGCCAGTGGAGAAAGGTTAAGAGTTGTTTACCTTGGGCCTCCAGAGGGAATGGACACCCAAGATATCCTTCCCAGATGGGGGTTATTGCAGCAAGGACTCTGCACAGGAGAAAGGCAAAGTGCAGTGACCATGTGCTCCAGAGGGATCCGAGAGCCAGCCTCAGGGGAAAAATATTTATGAAGAATGATACTGAAGAAAAATCAGAATTATTAGTTTGACTCAGGGCATGAGTTCTTAATCCCCAGATCAGCTGTTGCAGCATCCTTTGGAATACTTAATATGAAATCCAACTCTGGTGGTGTACAACAGTGCCTCTGAATGATGTCAAATACCAGATCCTTAATCAGGTTCCTCTTGTGTTTTATGGGATGCAGAACAGTAACCTACTTTCTCCTCTGATTAAGGAAAGTGACTAATTTTCAGTGTTGCATCATTTATTAAAAATAATAAAAAATATGAAATATCCCTTAGAAGCCTAATGTGGAAAATTAAAGAAGTCTGGATGAATAAACTTATCTCCAATTAACTTAAGCTGTGCAAATCCTTTAGATGAAACATTGAAATGTTTTTGAGGCACTATTTGGTGAAGTCTAGTAACAGCATCAGACTTTTCAGAACAACCTGATTTTCGTGTTACAGATGTGTCAGCATAAGTATGGATGCACTAATCATTCTGGTATAATTAACTGCCTTGTGAACTGTCTCATTAGCATGGGGAGATAGTGATGAATAATTTGTCATATTCTAATTATTCCTTTCTCACCCCCCCCTGTTTTTTAAAAAAAATACATAATTATAAGCATTTAGGAAATAACTTGCATAGTGTTAAAAAATCCACCTCATCATTTTGATCCTTCCAACTTTTCTGAAGTGCTTAGTTTATGCAAAGTGCTGAGAATTAAGGTGGCTGTGGAAGTATCTGCTCTGGGATGTTGCAGCAGTGCATGAGGTGCATCTGCCATGTACACTGTGGCTCTGCACCATGGGGATAAGTATTAAGCTGTCCCAAGAAATTGCTGTCATGCTTTGAATTCCTCTTCTACTTTCATTCTTATTTGGTCTGAAAAATATCTTGAAGTAGGGGCAGGGAGTGAGCAAAAATGTCACAGAGTGTTCTTGGACTTCCCATGGTGAGGCATTCTCACCCTGGTGCAAGTAAAGCCTGTACTACCTTCCCCTACTTCAGGGCTCTTAGACACCCTGTGCAGTGCTAGGCACAAGGAATTTACACTCTGCAGAAAAATTTGATCCAGAAGAAGAGAGAGAGAATGGCAGCACTCACACTGAGTGCTTGGGCAGGGGCAGGGGTGGAATGAGGGACAGCTCAGTGCTCATGCAAGGTCGAGTGTTTGCAGGCTGTCTGACTCAGGACATCTGGTACCGGTCAGCTCTGGGGGTGAAAATGTGAATCTCAGCATCTTGGAGCAGGAAATTTTCCCTAAGGGTAAATTCTCTTTAGTTTCACCTCCCAGACAAGTGAATGAGCTGAGGATTTGCTCTTTGTAGTTACATTGCAAACAAAGCTTCTACTATTTTCTCTTTATTCCCCTTTTTGATGCAGGAAAGGAATGTCTAGCCCTAATGATTCAAAACAAAATTAATAACTCTCATATTCACTGTCCAAGAGCCAAAGAGACCTTTTATCTAAAGAAAAAATAAAGAAAAAATTGGGACTAGAGATCTTTCACAGCTTTGCCTTAGGAACAATGAGAGTGACTTGAGAATATTCATCAGATCCATTTCTTCTTTTCTCTAAAATGACATTCATTTCTGTCACAATTTTCAGTCTCAAAGCTGTTCAACATTCTCTGCCAGTGTAAAATATTTCTCCTGGAGTCTCAGAAGTCCAGTTCTCATTATTACCACCATGGCCCTACCCTTTAATTAGCCCTAAGAGGAAACATTTTGTTTCTGAACATCCCTTTTGTAAATCTGCTGAGCACAAAATTCAAAGAAATACATGGAGAATTGCTTTCTAGCTACAGGTTTTTTTTATCAACTGTAGTCCAAATTTTGTATTCTGGCATTGACTGAGGGTTCTGAGGTGATAATAATTCAAATCAATCTTATGAAGCAGAGAGAGTGCTTTCTGTGAACTCTGCCAGTGCCTCAGTTGTTTCCTATTTTTTCATCCTTCCGTACTCCTGTGTGCTTCTGTGAGGTTTTTTGATATGTCCCACATTTTCATAGTCAATCTAAAAATGCAGTAAGTGAAAATTCAGTGGAATGGAAGAACAGCTGGTGAAGAGCAGAAAAGTTAAAAGCCTCACTCACCTGTGTTTATGCACATATTTAATCTTTGTGAGGGAATTCAGTATTGTGAGGCAGAAGCAGAGACCACGTGGGGGAAATGCCTTCCAGCACATATTCATGCATCTCTGCTCTCCCTGAGCCCTGAATGGTGTGGTTATGAAATCAGCTCCCTGGAATCATCCCTGTCTGCATTCAGCCTGTTGTGGCAGCCCATGCAGTGACAGAAAAAAGGCAATTTCTGTAATGTATTCATGGCTCTTTAGAGAGCCAGCGTGGTCATGCTATTAAAAGAAAGAAGCAGGACCTAGGTGGGCTTCACTCTGAAGCTGAGGCACACAGGTTTAGTGTGACTTTAGTCTCTGTATTTAACTTTAACCCACTGTGACTCATTTTCCCTTAATGAAGTTGGAATAACAGTGCTACCCTTCTTCACAGGCAGCTTTTGAGGCTTATTTTTTTTAGTGAGGTTTATTGAACTGGGAAATGTCACAATGATACACCATTATCCTCCACATCCCTCTTCAAATCTGCTATATCTCACAAATCACCCATGTTAATGGCTGGAATGCTAAATGGTGTTCCTGGTTCATTTCTTTTTTTTTAACATTTCTTGGTGTTTTTTAATGCAGGTATATAGAATTGTTTAATTAAAATACCCCAAATAAATAAACAGGGGTTAATGCAATGGCTTTTATTCACCTCTCTCTCCTGTACTATTGTTTATTTTATATCAAAGCACTCTTGTTTCTGGCAGGAACTATGACTGCTTGCACAGCATCTAACTACATGGGGAGTTTATAATGCCACAATGAAAGTTTGCCTTGAATGTTTTTCATCACATGAAATACTTAGGGATCCCAGACAAGAAAATATGCCACTTTAATTTAAGTCAATGCTGTTCCCAGAAAGGATAAATTTAAAGAAAGGATAAATTTAAATTTTTCTTGAAAGGGAACCTTAGTTACTCTTTTTTTTTCCTTCTCCAATAAGAAAATTCCTGCATCCAGGAGTGCCCAGAGCTCTGTGTGTCAGGAGTCATGGCTGTCCCTGGCTGTGGCACCTCCAGTTCTATTTGGGGCAGTGCAGCACTGTCAAACTGCAGCAATGAGCAATGTCCCCAGCAGTGGGATTTGTCTTCAAGTGCAACCTGCCATACTTCCATGAGTGATTGGCTGATGTAATAGAATTGTGTTATGTAGAAGGCAGTTAAGAGGATCTTTTCATGCAACTTCTGTCCTTAAATAATCAAATAATTGATTTTTTTCTAATCTTTAGGGACTCTTAGGTTGTTACTGTCATAAATAAATAGGCAGTAAGTACTTTCTTGAAGAATCCTTACCACTGAAGTGTGAGACTTTGCCAATATACTTGATAATAAATGGCATCCTGGTTATCATTACTGCAATAATCTGGTTGCTCTGAGAATTTCATGATGGCTTTATTTATAGCTTCAACATAAAAGCACATCCTCAGGTGATAAGACAAGCTTTAATAGAGTAATAACTGGGAAATATGCAGCTGAAGCCTGCTAGAAACTTTGAATTCTGCCCTGTATCTGACTATTCAGAGCATGCCTATACAGACGGAATGAAATTTATTTTTCATTCCCTTTTGTGTTTTGATTTGCAGGCTGGAATTGTTTGTCATAGCATTCCTGCCCATGTAGTTTATATCACCTGTAGTTATTTCCCAGCTGGTTGCTGTGGAAAAAAATGTCATATCAAAACCAAAGGCCTGCATTCCAGGCACTACAGATGCAACGCGTGCTCCCTGGAGAGAAGCAGCTCACAGTGAGGGGATTTGGCTGCCAGGTGATTGATGTCTGCACTCTGGAGTTTGGCCCATTTGTGCCAAACACAGCACTAATGATAGAGAACAAAGATGAATTTAAACCACTTTTACACACCTTTTTTTTCCCCTCCTTTGGACAGGTATTGCTATGACAACTTTAAGTGTCCTTCAACTCTTTCCTGTCATATTATGACCCTGGGGAGCTAGTGTGACAGAGAGAGAGCTGCCTTTGGCATCACCTCAGCCCAGCTCCCCAGAGAGGTTTATCTGCATAGAGGGGATGATCAAGGAGTCACTCCTTCATCGCGCTGCAGGAAAACTTCAAAGAAAACACAGGCACAACGCTACCTTCTGTTTTCCTGAGCTGAAAACCTGTCCTGTGGGTCTGCTGAGTACCATTCAGCTGGTGAGGCTGTGAGGTAGAAAGTGCTTACCCCATACAAATGGGTCAACGGGAATTATTATTGATTCAAATAGCATAACAAATGTATCGAGTGGCTCTGGGCAGAAAGAAAGAAATATTTGAAGGAAGGAGACTCTTTCCTTCTGTTAAAAGACGAGAATGAAATCTATTGAATTGTCATTTCAAACTAATGATTCTTTCAAAGTTCAGGTAAAAAAGATAAAAGGACATTCAACCAGAAAAAAAAAAAACAACAAAAACAACCAAAAACCCAAAAAAAGACAAGAAATGTTTTGCTTGGGATTGGCAGATACATTTGGCATTACTTCAAATTATTTAATTTGACAGGTTTGTTTCTGCCAATAAAATGAAAAAAAAAATGATAAAGGAGAGCTTTAATTCTCCTACTTATTCCTTGGTTTTATTTAGTCCTGTGGCACAGTGATATCTCACAACATCGTCAAAGATGTTTAAAATAAAATTCTCCAAGAGGCAATACTTTTTATTGTCTCTGAAGATTGCACTGAAGCCCTTTCCCTGTCATTCCACAACTATTGGACCCTATTCTTTTAAAATAGATCCTATCCATTCTTTACTATTTTTTTGTTTTTGTTTTTGTTTTTTTGTTGTGGCAGGGTTTCCCTGGAGCATAAATTACTCCCTGACACCTGACAGATGCCAACCTGTCCTGATCCGCCTAAGCAATGTGCAGCATCTTGATCTTTTTGTTCTTTCCACATCTTTAGGAATTAAGCTTGATTAATTTTTTTCAAAGACACCAGGTTACAAATAATTATGTAAATGTTATAACCACATTTTGCTTATAGTATAAGTTTATTGAAAAAAAGATATCCTTGTTTGTACAATGAAGTTCATACTATGGGATGTTAATCAGTCATTAGGGCCTTAAATGTAGCATTTAAAAGTATGATGACATAGAAGAAATATTTGTTTTCCACAGAATGAGTGAACATCAATTACAAACTGTGCTCATATTTTGGTCTTTTGGAATTCTCCATTCTAGTTATTTTCATTTAAACTAAAAAACAGAAGGGAAAAAAGGACTTTCTATGACTAGTGGAATTTGAATAACCCCTGCTGGCCTCACCAAAGGCTGGAGATGGATGCCAGGAGTGAAAATGAATCTAATACAAACCTCCTGTCCACCAACCTTCATAGTCTGTGTTTGCAGCAGGATCTAATATGTAATGCAGAGCGGCTGCAAATTTCAGGCTCTGCAATGGGACACTTAGAGGAGCTTGTCTGGCTTTGCTGTGTGCAGTTCCCTGACATGAAATGCATTTGTCTCAAATTCTGTCCTTATGGACGGGTTTAAAAAAAGTATGAATGTCTTTTTATTTACTGCACATCAAAATCCTCAAATGTGAACTTGAGCTTTAAATTTGCCTTTGTGTGTGAGTTTTTTCACAACATGTTTCTAAACCCTGTCACCATGATATTTTCTGAAAAATCCCTTTGTCAGAATTTCTTCTCCTGCCAAGATGAGAAGCCTCAGCTCCTCCATGTTTTGCTGCTCTGGAATGTGGTCTGGAGATTGTTTATCCAAACTTGTGAATTGTTCTTAATTAATGACCAATCACCATCAACCGTGTCTACTCTGAGGAGTCAGTCATTTCATTCTTTTCTAGCCTTCTGATGAATCCTTTCTCTATAGTTTAGTATAGTATTAGTATTCTTTTAATATCATATCATATCATATCATAATAAATCAGCCTTCTGAGAACATGGAGTCAAATTCTTATCTCTTACCTTGTCCTGGGGACCTCACAACACCACAGATCCCCACAGGAAGATTAATTTCTGAAGGGAATCATGCTGGCTCTCCCAGAGAATGACACAGCTCTGGTGTTTGCTTGACTGCCTCTTCCCCCCAGTCACCTGTGTTTGCTAATCCCAATAGCTGTGCTGTTCCTAATGACTTTGTTTGGTGTTCCAGACTGATGTTGCATCAAATTATGAGCTTGTTTGTTTGTTTTCTGCAGGAGTTCTCTTGTAAATTAGCAACAGCTAATGGGGAGTTAAACCATTCTCAAACTTGTCAAATTCACCCAATAGGAAAAAAAAAAAAAGACCTTTAGAGCCAATTGACTGTTACATAAACATACCCCAGGGATAACCCAGAGTTACACATGAGAAGTGGTGGCCAGCAGGGAAAGAAGTTATTAAAAGTATTTCATAACTGGGAAAGTACAAATCAGAGCCTTTTTTCACCCTTTCAAAAGTAATTGCCTCCCTTCATTGCACTGGGTCTTGCTGTCTGATTTGTTATTGGCATTTAGAAATAAATATATCAACTTTTTGGCCCATAATCTCACTGTGGTGCTCCCAGTAGAATACTGAAGTTGGAATTAAGGAGGAAAGGTGCAGCTATACACAACTCAAGCAATTTGTGTCTTAAATTTTCTCACTTGAGTTACTGTGAGCTGGATCAGGTACAGAACCAGCTGGAAATGAATGAGCTACAGGCTTTTCTGAACCACTGTCCAAAGCTGTAGCTGATGATCTTCATTCTCAAATGTATACAGAATTTTTCTGTCTTTTAATACCTAATTTTTACCTGCATTTTTTGTCAGAGAGCCTAAAACAAGAGCCCAGACTGAACATGATGAACAGGGCTCAGTCAGTGCTTCTAGGCCTATCCAGAATAGAGAAACAGTAGAAACCTAACCGCAAATATTCTCTAATCAAGAAACCTGGGTATGTCATCAGTTTAATATATAAAATACACATTGGTTGTCATGGCAGATGTGCACTGATAGTACCATTTAACATCTAAGCCTCATTTTGCAATTGGCAGAATTTGAGAGTTTGCAGAATCATGTAAACTCATTGGCCTCGCAGCAAACTGAAAATCCAAATGCATTTGAAGGTTTATCTATTGCTGAATTAAAATCCTACCTCATATTCAGAAAAAAACCCCCAAAACCCAGGGTTTTTTATATGAACTAATGCTTTTCAGCATGTGTGCCAGCTTCACTCAAATATCTTTCTCAATTACTGTCCACAACCTCAGCCTATGAAAACTGTCCTTTTACTTTCCAATTATGAAAGGAAAGGTGTGACATACAGATTTTCTGCAGCACTGATTCTGCAACCCTGTTCCAGCTTCCTCATGCAAGTTTGCAACAGTTTAAGATATTTGCTATATAAAGTGAACCTCTAACATGTCTGTAAGGTTTAATGTTTGAAAGCAGTGTCTTGAGTCCTGCTTTTAAATTTCTCAAGGAGAGTTTGATAGGAACCCCTTCCCTATCTTTATTAAAAAAAAAAACTGAATAGAATCACAAAATGTAGGATAGGTTACAACATCAGATTTTTCAATTTATGCATCACTGAGAAGATTCTTTTTGAGCTAATGAATCATAGTTTTCATAAACATGTTTTCCATTCTAGTCTGTTCTGCTTCTCACCTGGAAAAGGTTCAGTATCAGAGATGTTTAATTCAAGCCCAGATCATTGGCATGGACTTGATAGTTGTACTTTTATTAAAGTAGCATTTTACAAAGAATGGCAAGACAGCATGGACAACCTCAAGATCATTAACTAAGCAGTCCAGCAATTTAGTTTGGGGGGCAAAAAAGCCCCATGCCATTGATCAAAATGGGGAAAACCGCATTATTGACCAAAATTAAGAGGTTTATAACTGTGATAAAACTTCAAAATATTACAAAAATGCACTGTGAACCAAATAAAGAAAGAAAACCAAAGTTAAATAATTCACCCTAATATATTTTGTATTTTTATTTTAGTGGGAAACAAGCATCTCTGTTTCAGACTGCTGGAATCAGGTAAGTGATTTTAATTCTTTCTTTTTTCTCTCTCTCTTCCTTTCCTTTTTTTTTCACAGAAGCACAAAATCATAGAGTTTAGAGGGGATATCTAATGGTCATCTTCTCCAGTCCCCCTTCTAATGCAGCCTGGGACAGGGTTAGCCTCCTTTACTGGAAGGAAATGTTGTTGGCTTGTGTAAATGATGGCTTTTCCCTTTTACTTTTTTTTATTTCCTTCACTCCAGGCAGTGAAACAAACAAGCAAGCAAGCAAAACCCCCAAATATTAGTTTTTACAGAGATGTCAATTACTTCTGTAAAAAGGCATTGACCTGATAATTATAAACTGAGTAGATTGTTTTAGCTATAAGGATACTCATAAATTTCAAATACTGTAGTAACACTCTTCTGACAGGCAAGTGCTTCATTCAGCTGTGCTCTTAGTAGCTCATAACATTCTTTGGATAAAATGTGTGCTCCAGACTGTGACTGGTGATGAGGATAAATCAAGGGGTCTTAAATCAGGTACCTGATGGATCTCGTGTGTCTTTCTCTGGGTCAGCAGGTTCAGCCTCAAATAGCAGAGATAACTTCATGAGTACAAGTTGCAAGTATTAGTTGACTATTTAATGGCCTCTGGAAAATAATTGAGTTTATTTGCAGGCTAGCTTTGAGTGTTTATATCTCATAAATATTTACACTTGGAGAAAGTTGCAGTTGTTTTCTCTTCACCCTAGATGACTGGAGAACAATTAAATCTAGCTTCAATTATTAAAAAAAAAAGAAAAGAAAATCAGCCAGAAGTCTTACAGCATTGCAATTTTTTTTAAGGCCTTTATCCAAATTCTTGTTAAGGGACCTTTTTGCTCTTGTTTCTATGATTAGTTGGAAGATAAATGGTTTAACTTTGGTGTACATCTAAGGTGACATGTTATAATTTATAGAAATGCCAGTGCAGTGAAATAACCCAAACACAAATGAATGTACTGACAATTCCTATGTAATTATTACAGAGCTGTCACTTTTCTGTGTGTGCTCAGTGCATTAGTGCATTACAAATGTGAAACAGCCCAGTGATCAATATTCCTTGTCAAGTACAACTGTATTGCTAGGGATTTATTAGCATGTTATTCCTTCTGATTTTTCTTTTCTATATATTTACTTTATTTAAGTGCACCTAATTTCCATTCTTAACATATAGCACTGCATTTTCAGTTGGATCCTTAGCAAGTTCTGGCCACAGTGATTCCTTTCTTTTGCAACCTGTTTTGAAAAAGCTTGGTAACAAACCATGTAATTTACAGAACACAATGGGACACAGAATTCTTGCTGAGACTGTTGTTAACCCAACATGGACACAGGCTGTGCTGGATTGCTCAATTTCTTGTGTGGTCAGTGTATATCAGAGAAAAAGAAGAATCGCCGCATTTACTGAAGAGCTGCACTGAGTTACAGAAAGGACAATTTGGTGATGAACACTTTCATCAAAGTTAGGCAGTGTCTTACCAGCCTGTCTGAATTTCTCTCTGTGACATCTGGCTGTTTCATACACTGCTTTTTTTTCTGTCTGTGAATCTGGAGAATGTGATCTTGTTTCATCAAACTTTCAAATCCATCCCATTCTGGAATAGGTGTAGATTAAAGATCTACCACAGGACTGTAATCCATTCAATCCCCTCAAAATTGTCTCTCTTGTAGCTGCTTATCAGTCTTTATTAATATCAGGACACTGTCTACAGTGTTTGAGAACTTGTAATTTAATATTACTGAGAGATACAGAATCATATTGCAGCCATCCTTTGACTTCACATCCTAATTTATGAAATGAGTTGTTTTTTCCTGGTGCTTGCAGATGGGTTAGCATTGTTACCCATCAAGTATTATGTTCCTGTCACAGAGAAGTTAAGACAAATGTTTAGACAACAAACAAAGTGTGTGGATTATTGAGTGGAATGGCTGAAATTCAGTAAACACGTCTGCTTTACTGTAGATAGCAAACAAAAAAACGCTGCACCTGAGGCTTTCAATAGTCCACACCCTCAAACATGTTTTGCCTGGAAACAAAACACAAAAAACACACAAAAAATGCAACAATCCAGCCAAAAGATTCTGGCTACCAGCTTTCTTTGGAACTCACCCTTTTGGCCTCTCCACCTAGGTCCCATTTCTCTGTGATTTTTTGTTTTCTTTCTTGCTCCCCATGCAGCACCATACAGTGAGCAGGGACATACCAGGCAGAAAGGTCTAGGAAATACATTTCTCATCAAAATAAAATGGGCTAGAGGGAGGATGGCAAACATTCCCAAGATCTTGAGAACCTGAGCCAGGCAAAGAGGAAAGGACCCAGCTAGATCCAGGAGGAACACCAAAGGCTCTTGAAGTGCCACCAGGGAAAAGGCAAGAGAACACCGATCTCTGGAGAAACCATCTCCTACAGATGGCAGTGAGTTCTAGCTCACTAGCACAGGCAATTATCACACAAAACAGAACTCAGCAGCCATGGAAAATACTGAGATAAGTTGTAAATTTCTCAGTCTTTGCATTATACTTGGGGTTTCTTTCTTATGATTTTATATTCTCTGTTTCTTGAAAAGCTTCTGAGCATCATGTTTTAGCCTTGTAACTGATTTTTTAACTTCCTGAAACTTTCTAAGCAGAAAGCCATGAAATAATTTTTTTTCCTACAACTAATTGACAATTTCTATTTTTGTTATATTCTTGTAGAAGGTTGCTCTTTCCAGATGTGAAGTCTTATTTCACTTTAACTTATCCAGTTAAAAAGTTACAAGCTCAGCTAAACAAACAGGAAAAAATGTATTTTTCCTGAAAAATGCTGTCTGTCTCTATAAGCAAGTCATTTTGTTTTTCAAGCTCAAGAGATGATGAAAAAATAGTAACAAAGTGGGAAAGAAGCATATTATGACAACTGAAGCAAGGTGTTTAATCTGAAAAGGGAAAATCTACCCACTTCCAAGTGCTTCTGTTGTGAATTGCACCAAATCTTCCCAGAAGATAGGGAAAAGATGAAATATCATTTCATTATATGAGAAAGTGATGATCACTGCACACGTGTCAAGATACATTTTGAAACTCCATTTTAACCATATTTCTGGGTTTTGCTTTACCACTAATTGTCATGCTTTGCTTCAAATGAAAATTCATAAATAGATCAGCACTAGGGGAAGAGGATAATTTATTTATGTGCCATATATACCTAAATGGAAGCACTCCAGCTGTGCGTAACTTTTGTCCAAGAACAAGCTGAATGCAGCCATGATTTGATCTAAAATGGAAAGCTGTGTGTGTAAAGGGTGGATATTTGCACCCCATGACCCACGGGATCCTAAGGGAATCCCCAGGGGTGTGAAAACATGCTTGTGGGACCTAAGGGGATTTCACAGATATGACTGGTGCTTGGAGATGGAGGATTCTTCTAGGAGGGTGGGGAAGTGGTAAAAAGGATTACATGAGCTGTTTGCCCCATTAAGTCACTTCATCAGCATGAGCTTGTGCTGATAAGATAGGGAAACAATATTTTCCAGACTCCAAATACATCACTGGTGTAGTACCCAAAGAACTATGTAGAATTTAAGTTTAAGGGAAAAAAACGGAACCTAGGAAAGTGGTGGCTTTACACTAACCCTGAGTCCTTCAGTAAAGGGAAAAACTTTCTCAGAATATCTCTGCAAAACCTACCCATACTTCTGCTGAGATGCTTTCACTGATCAGTCCTGTCCTTCAGTCTGGGTGGGCTGAGACTGCAGCTCAGGGGCTCACACTGACACCCAGGTGCTCTCCAGGCTGCCAAGGCTGATGTGTCCTGCCTGCAGCAGCTGCAAACACAAGCAGTCCTGTCACAGGGGTGTTGAGAGAAGTTGTAAGACCTGGGTGTCTGAAGACAAAGCCAGCACCAAGGCTCTTTAAATTCTAGGACTTTCCAAGGGTTGAGATCTTCTCAAGTGGTTTGTGGACAGCAGAAAGCTCAGGGTCAGACCTGCCTGGTGTTGGTAGGGGCATCTCTCATCCCATGAAAACTTCGCTAACAAACCCTGTCTGGCATCTGAAAGTGTTATATCTCTGCTTTTCTATAACTTATGTTGGCATTCAAGCCTTAAGCCATAATGCAAATTATAGAGTACTTAATTATAGTGAAAGCATTGTGCAATGCTGCTATGCCATCATACAGAAAAACAGTCAGCTTGCTACCTTGCTAAAGCTTGAAGACAGTTTCTTATTCTCCTTTGAGCTGATTATGTAAATGTTTGTTGTCATTATGTTAAAAAGGGATTTTTCCAACCCTCTTAATAGTTTTTTTAATCCCCACCAACATTACTGGTAAACAAAACATGCATTTGATATATCCAGGGACCTAATCCTGGGGTCTGAGGGGATTTCAGGTGTCTCTATTTCTGGGGTAGATAGCTTGAATTCACTTTAAAAACAGTTTTCAATTTTTCAGAAGGGGATGATAGTTTTCTTTTAAGTTTCTCATGCTAAACATTCAGAGTTATGTTCCAAAACACTGCTCTTTCATGTGTGGAACACAAATCACCCTTCCTTTCCTATGAGTTCAGGTTAACCAGTGGTTTTACATAACCAGGGTAGTATGTAGTTGAGAGATCGACATTTTTTTGCAACAGGTAAAAGTGAGCATAAATCCTGTAGCCCCTGAAAGAGGAAGAGAAATACCATGGCAGAGGTGAGTGTCAATCTGAATGACACTCGCTGTGGCAACACAAGCACAGCTCTCAGCCAAGCTGCCAGCCGTGGCTGTAGTGAAACCCACTGCTGTAATGGGCAGGAAGGGTCTGTGTTGGACTGGTTTTCCTATTTGTATCTGCAGTCTCCATCCCCATCTCACCATGGGCTGCTTGAGGCAGTGACTCAGTGTGATTTCTGAGTGCTTAATGCCACTTGGATTTCAGCCCCATGACCTGTGACTTGCTCAGGGTGTCCATAACTAGCTGGCAGTGCCTGGTCTGTCAGACCTTGTTATTTAATGGGGATTACAGGCACGATATCTCCCATGGCTGCAGAGGCACTGATGAGGGGTAAGTGGCCATGAACATGTCATGGCTGCAGTGACAGAGCTCAGGGTGTCACCACTCAGGGCACAGTTCTGCTGAGCAGCAGGAACCACAGCTTTGGGTGACATTGTCTCGTGGAAGTGACTGATGTCTCTGGACAGAAGGATGCAGTAAAGCTGTAATCAATGCTGCTCTGAATGCCACGTGCCTGTCTCACTCTGTCAAGTCTTTCAGCAGGGACTGAGTGAATCTATGCTAAGCTGTAGGATTTTGAAGTTTCATGGTACCTTGCCCTCACAAGAGGTCCAAGGCAATCATAATCCCATATCCTCCAAGGTGCTCCTGGTTGCCCCTGGGGAATGAACTTCAGGAGTCACAAAGCATCACAGAAAGGGAAATTGAGCACCTTGGCTTGGATCTGTGCTTCTCAGGAACAAGCTGTGCAGATGAGTTGGTTTTCCATGCAGCAATATCAGCCCCTCTGTTGGTAACACCCACATTGGCCTATGATTTCTTTAGGAGATGATTTTACTTTCCTGTGGTGATGTTTGTAGGGGTCTCAGGATGAGGGAAGAGATGAGAATCTTAACTCCATGTTTCAGAAGGTTGATTTATTATTTTATGATATATATTTTATTAAAAGAAAATTATATACTAAAACCACACTAAAGAAAGAGAAAGGATTTCATCAGAAGGCTAGCAAAGAAAGGAATGGAATGATAAGAAAATCTTGTGACTGCTCACAGCCTCGACAGAGGTGTCTGTTATTGGTCATCAAGTAAAAACACTTTCATATGCTGGGTAAACAATTCTCCAAATCACATTCCAAAGTAGCAGAACATGGAGAAGCTGAAGCTTCTCAGGAGAAAAGATCCTGGCAAAAGGATTTTTCAGAAAATGTGTCTGTGATACTTTCCCACCCATCAACTGGCTCAGCAAGTAGAGATCTCTCTGTAGAGGTAAGGAAATTTGTCTGCCAGGTTAGGATTAAGCTGCTGGGGATTGCAGTGAGATGAGACCTAGAAACAGCAGATCTTATGCAGACATGGAGAACATTTTGCCTTCCTAAGTCCAAACAGCAGCTGTAATGGAAGACTGAGATGAATGAAAATAGTAAAGCAAAGACACAGTTGAACACGTGGAACAAGCAATGAAGTTAGAACTGACCCCAGTGCTAGTGAGTGTTTATAAATGTCTCCTGAATATTGGTGAGGGACAGGGAGGCAATACAGTGTGCTGTTAACTTTCCTGTAATACAAATGACAGGTGCAGCCAAGTTGAGGGCACAAGTTTTGTGGATAGGAAAAAACTGTGCCTGAAGCAAAGTCAACAATACAGGGGATTTTAGGAGCAGGAGCCATATACTCTTGTATCTCACTGTATCTTTTCCCCACTTTCTTGGAGATGCTTTTTGCTGGGCAGCAGAATAGTCCTTGGGCTGGCAAGTATCATGTGTGGTACCTGGCAGGGTCCTCTGTGAACCAAAGCCAGTGTTGAGCTTTATCTTTGCTCCACAAAAAGTGCCAGTGTTTGGGAGCTTGAAACATAAAGGAAGTAAATAAACATTTTAAACTAATATGTGAGAGCATCCTCTATTCCCAAGTTACATAATTGCAACAGAATTTCAGTACCAGTATCAGAAGGAAACAGCTGGAAATTGTGATTCCCCCTTGCTGTTCTTCCTTTCCCTCCTCTGTGTCTCACAGGACATGGAAAACATTCAGACAGGCAAGGAAAGAGGAGCAATTTAAAGTGCCTTCGTCCTTGTGAGCCATCTGAATGAACTGAGCACCAAACCACAGAGCTTTTCTTGGTAATGGTCAATCAGAGAAACAACAAATTGTGCACAAATGTTAGACTTTTTCTGTGATGAAAAGGAGTTTGATTTTTGAGGAGTCCCAAGGCATCCAAAACATCCCACTGTAAAAGGGGTAAGAAACAAATGCTTTTGATTCTGCTATGAATATTCTGCATGGCATTGAAAAGTCTGGGAACTGGCCCAGGACTTGGAACAGAATTACTGGGTTTTTTTCAGGTCTTTCCCTGACTGATATCTTCTGTGAGAGGTGGTTCCTGTGCTGCCTTGTTTACACAGACAAATTTCTCACTGTCTGTGTGATCAGTAAAACTTCCTGTGGTACCTGGCTGGGTAACAAAGGCACGTGGAGAAGCCCTGTTAGAGGATTTCTCAGACCTGACCTAACTTAGGAGGAGAATCATCATAGACTTGACTTGTTCACAGCACCTGAAGTCTGTCCGGAGGACATTTCACAATCTAGTTAATAATGTACGTTCATGAAAGATATATCAGGGCTATGGGGAAATTAGGCTGTAGTCTTACAGCACATTTGGCAAAATCACTGAGTGAGTTTCAGTGAGAGCTAAAAGAACAGGTTAAAATAAAATATACATAATAGCATATGTTTTTACATGGCATAAGGAAACTTTGTTTAGTAAAACAAAAAAGGACCACATTGGACACATGTAATGTGAAGAATTAACATCCCAAAGAGAAGAAGGAAGTGTATTTTAATCAGGTAAAATTCTTCAGACTTAGTTCACCCATTCTTCTTTTTTTTGTTGTTGTTGTTGTTTTGTCACAGTGCTTGGTTTCATTATGATGTTTACACTCCCACAAAGCTTTAACATCTCTCTGGAATCAGCTGTACTGTGAAAATCTTGCAATACATGAAGTACTATCCAAAGAAGCATCTTTAAACTTTGGCTGCATTTACAGGCCATCAAGCAGCCACACGACATCACAAATAAACAAAGATGTAAAATTTTAATCCATAGTGAATTACAAGGATGATATATTCCCATGGCATACACCACAGAGACACATTTAATACCTGCTTGTAGCCACATTTCTCTTCACAGAGAAAAACAAGGCACAACTTCCCAGGGATATTTCTGGGATTCACATTCTCTGAACCTCAGAGAAAGAAAAAACAATTCTTATCTCATTTGCTGCTCCTCTTGTTGTTCACAAGTGGAATGCATTGTGGAAGATTGTTTACCTGAAGGGAATTGATAATTGGATTCTGTTGTGAGTGTTTTGATGCATTGGCCAGTTGAATCCAGGTGTGTGTTGGGACTGTTGGCTGACAGTCACCAGATTCTGGGCACTTGAGTGCTTGAGTTCAGATTCAGTGTAATATAATGTAATATACTAAAGAATAATATAGTATAATAAAGTAATTAATTAGCCTTCTGATATCCATGGAGTCAGATGCCATTTCTCCCCATCACTGGGGTTGCCCTGATTTCACTATACCTGCTTGTAGTTATTTGC
Organism: Loriotus luctuosus; assembly: GCA_035582745.1. NCBI lineage: Eukaryota > Metazoa > Chordata > Aves > Passeriformes > Thraupidae > Loriotus > Loriotus luctuosus. The sequence continues at coordinate 59,320,131 of JAWWEY010000055.1, read as the reverse complement.
ACTTTTTTGGTACCAGACCATGGGAATCAACAAGCGCCATGGTTACAATTGTGATAATGCCAAAATGAAATTCATCACTTGAAATTTGCCAATTACCAGTCTCCTTGGGTAACATGGTTGTGAGATTGATTTCTTTCTCTAGGAAATGGACTGGAGGGGAGAAAGAGAAGTTTTATTTTGAAATGCTGTGTGGCTGTTTTGTTGTGAAACTTGTCAGTCCCACACTTTCAGAGGGGTCTGGGCCTTTGACAAGTTCCCTGCTGGGGGAGTGCATCAGGCACTGACAATGCCCTTAAGCTCTTTGCTCTTTTCCCTCAGCAGTTTTTGATTAGGAGGTGCCACTACAACACTCAGTTTGTTATCCTGCGCTAATAAGCAACCTGTGGCTTATGGTACATGGGGAAAAGTGGAACTGATGCTCTGCATAACCTTCTCAATTTGTCTTATGCTTGTGAGGGAAATGGTTTTTGATGTGCAGTTTCTCCCTACACCTACTGCCATGTCCCTGTGAACACCATTTAGGCACTTTGATCTTTCCTCTTTAATGTCCTTTAAAATTAAGGGACTGAATATGTCCAAGTTGCTGTGTCCCTAAAATTCTGTCGTCTCCTCTCAAAGAATTAATTTGCAAAATGGGCAAGTGAATTGAGTTTGAGCTCTGCTGTGCAGGAGTAGGAATTCTGGTGAGGAAAGGCACAAAGCAGAACAAAACTTTGGTCGTGACCCTCCCTCCAGCTTCCTCCTAACACCTACAGGCTTCAAACTTTGCTTTTTTCTCTTTCATCCCACAGTTGGATTTCAGGGGAGATTTCGAGGCAAAGTCCGCAGAATTTCTAGTCCCTTAAACTGGAATATCTCACACTGATAATAACAGCAATCTCAAAATAATAGTTACTAATGTCAGAGGAAAATTAATTCCCAGAACAGTCTTTGTAATAAAAATGAAGTTTTCTGTTCTAGAGAGAATAACAAACATAACCAATTAGCTCTACTGAAAGTTGCAGCCATGTGATTTTGTGTTATTTCTGAAAGATAAGAAATAATGACTGTGTTAGAAATTTGCAGGTTTTACTACAGTCAGAACTTCTGATCATAGTACTGGTAATTGAAGACATTATTTTAAATGAGAAAGAAGAAATCCTAAGACTTTTGATCACTCTGAATAATTTATTTTCTGCCTTCATGTTTACTTAGCTCTTGAAAGATTTGCTCCAGGTATGCAGCAAGGCTAGTTAATACAATTGTTGGCTGTGCTATAAATGAGCAAATAATTTCTTCCCTTAAGGAAGAAGAAGCAAAGAATAAAATATGCATCTCCAAAAGATAATGAGCATTTAGACAACAGCTAATGAAACTTGAGTGAGGAGTGATGAATCACAGCACTCTAGGTCATGGAGGAGAGCTGTGTAAATCATTGGTTTTTCAGCTTACTGTCAAATCTGAAAGATGAGGAGAAAAGAAGAATTTTTTCAAGTTAACCTCAAATGTGTTGTTTATCTGTAGTCAAAAAAAAAAGGAAAGAAAAAAGAAAAGAATGGTTTTACACTAAGAATATGAACAAAAAAGCCTTTCTTCATCCTGAACCTAGAAGTTTCATTTTGAATTTGAATACTAGTGCTGAGTATCTTTTCATTTTTTAAAAAGAGAAAGAAATCTTAAAAATAAACCTTTGTTTAGAAGCTTAATTTGCATTTTGTATGCCAATATATATGTATCTATTTTTCCTGGTCTGTCACATGTACTTTGAAATAAACGTTTGAGGCTCAGTTCTCCCTTTTTTTGGTTTATTTGAAAAAATGCAACAGGCCAGTGAACACAGAAACCTTTCAAAGATGTGTATGTCAGCTGTAAACTGGGCAGCATTAGCCTCCACAAATTTCAGGTATTTTGAGAGGACCATAAACACTGACTGCATTTTGAAAATCTGCTTTGTCAATTTACAGTGCTGCTGGTTTAATATGAATTTTAACCTTGTGAAGAAAAGACCAAATGGGTTCAGTTCCCTTTGGAGCAGTCGCAGAGTTAAGAGGATCTGTAATTTCCCTGTAAGAGAGTGATCTAAAATTTGGGTTCTGGCAGCTGTCAGTCTTTGAAGCATTATTTCTTCAGCCAGTAGGACCATGACTTAGTCAGGGCTTGCTGTATTAAATTGAAATTTTTCCATAGACATCAGTGTCTTGGGTCAGGTTCAGAAGGGGTTCCCTGTGTGTCCATGCAAAAAAAGGATACTGTCTCCTTCAGATAATATATTTTTTCTAAATGTATATATATATTAAATGAAATAAAAACATATGCATATTAGCTTCATATTGCATGCAAAATCTGTTAGATGTCTATGAATTACCAGCTAAACCATCACCTGGAGATTATACAACTGGCAATAGATGTTTTCATGTTAGAAGCAATTCTGGAATAAAGACAAGTAACCGTTAGGGGGGAAAAAAAAAGGAAGAAATGAAAGTGATTGCCTTTCAAAGTCAAATCAAAATTTTCGTCCTGTCAAAGAAATGGATATAGTGGAAAGATTGTCATAGTGCTAGTATAAAAAGAACTAGATAATTTGGAAAATATATGCAAAATACATAAGTTGGAAAAACTGTCAGCAGTAAGCACCCCACCCATGCCTTTTCAAGGAGAATGTATCAAATCTGAGGTTACTTTTTAAAGACAACAAATATTTTGTCCCTTAGATAAAAAAGCTGTGTTGCTAAAGACAAACTAGTCTTGTCCTGTACTTTTGTTCTGTAACTGTGCATAACAGAGATGACTAAAAATATCTGAAACCATTTGCTGGATCCAAATTATATAACATGGACTTTTGTCATAGGCATAATTTGGTTTTCTTTTTTTTTAAAAGAAATTTGGTTTTCCCAGGGCCTGTATATCAATGTGTGTAGCTTGCCATTAGATTGGAGGGGATTCATTGAAATCAGTCTCGTCCTGAGCCCTTGCTTCCCTTCCTGCCTGCAGTTATCCACCTGGCTTCGTTCTGGATTGTCTCCATGGAGCTGGGTAGACAGAGCAAGAGTGGAAGTCGAATTCTTTCCCATTTTTCCAGCACAGAAAAGATAGAGTAATGGAGAATGAATCTCTGATCTGTTTGAGTAATGTCTGGCTATTACTTCTCAACTGGTACTCCATACATATGCTGAGGGATGGGGATTATACACCTCCTGTATTTCTCTAGCCTATACATCAAGTCAATTGACTTTTATAAACACTGCAAAGTTTATTCTTGCAATTATTTTGTGCCACTGGGCTCTGTACCTCAGCCACAGCTATGTAAAAATGTTTTCATTGATCAGCTTCAGCTGGTATATTGTTTTATTGAACTCCTTCTCTTTCCTCTTGGTATATGAGGACAGTAGGTGCTGGAGATCTGTTTTACATTTTCTGTATGTTCACTAGAAATTTCTGCTAGTCTCCTGAAATGCCCACTTTCAGTCATGTCTTCACTGAACAGAGCAGACCCAATCTTTCAAATCTCTCCTTCTGTGGAAATCACTGTATTTTCATTATATATTATGCATAATATTTTGTCAATCCTCTTTCCACCCTTCATCTTCAGCAATATCTTTTCTGAGATATGATGAGACTGAATGAAAAATGTCAAGTGATATCTCACAAGCAATTTACATAGTGATATTGTGAACTTCCCAATACTCATTTCCTATTCACTCTGTATGCATCCTAACAATTTCATTTACATTTGATTCATCTTAACAATTTTATTTGCTACTTATGCTGTACACTGAATAGCAACTGATATCAGATGTGGTATGACATTCATTTTCTGGGTTTTAGGTTTTTTCCAAAGAATCCAAGAATGTATGAGTAGTTCAGATTTTCTCCATGGGCATTATAAAGCAATAGTCAACAATAAATTTCACAGCTGGATCAGCTGGATTTTTTCTTGGAATAATATCTTTGATGCAGTTAGTTCTTTCTATGATTTCCTGTTTTCTATTTTGATAAAGAATTTGTCAATGGTAATAATTCAGCCAATTCAGTTTATGTAAACATGTTTTAACTTTCAATTTCCCACCTATTGTTTACTTTGACTAGTGATCATTCATTGCTTATTATTTGCACTTTCTGATTGGTTATTCAAGTCAAAATTGTTGCTGTTTCCAACCACGTTAATAACATTTTAGTCAGGAACTCTAAAGAAACTCAAGAATTGTACTTCCATGAACAGAAGAGTCAATACGGTTTGGGGTTTTTTGTGATTGGACACAGTTATATAACAAAAGACATCCAAGTTGTTGAAAAGTGTTGTCAGGTGTGTCAGAAACTGTTTGTCAGATGCAATGCTAGAGACATCTGATATTGGAGAAGGACAAGGTGGCACCAGTAAATTAGCAGTGAATCTCAGAATGCGGATGGGAATATTTTAGATTGGCAAAGCTGGAGAACTGACAGCAGATAAAGAATTACAAAACCAATGGCAGCTGTTAGTGAAAAAATGTGAATATTGCTCTGAAGAACTGAGTTCAGTGGAAGATTTTTTGCACCAGAGTTTAAACAGAGGACACAAAACGGTGGAAGGATTGTTCATCAGTCAGAATAAGGCAGTGAAAAAGGAATGAAGTTATCTGGAAACTTTAGAACTGATTAGACCAGTAGCGACAGGAATGCTTTGATAAGTTTAAGTTTTAGGGACTGTTTTAAATACAGTTTTAAAACTAGTTACCATGCAGTAAAACATCTTGCAAATGAAATAATTTATAAAGAGAAGGGTAATTTTTGTTTAATGAAAAAGTAGGTAAAGAAACTGATGGCAGCAAAGACAGCCAAACTAATTCCTTAGAAACTTATGTCAATTGCCTGGCTAAGAGCTTAAAAATCTTAATTGTAGACAGAAGAAAATGTGGTGAAAAAAACTTGGCATGAATAACTTCTTGAAAATTTCTTGCAGAAAAGAGGTGTCATTTTCTACAGGTCCATATAATACAGCACTTCCCTATTGCAATTTTAAATTACTTTTTTAGATTGCTTCTTTCTATAGCTATTATTGACAAAGTTTTCCAGCAGGATGAGGTCAGATTGTGCTACTTGTCTGACTTCCACTTGGCAGGTAGTTAAACTAAACTTCCTGACAAAGAACATTAAAGTTATGACAAATTCCAGCTCTTCAGCAGAGGACTGCATCCTACTCAGTTTTAGGTACTCATAGCCACAGATATGTTCCATTTAGAGAATCTCAAAGAACTCTTCTTAAATTTCAGATGAGTAGTCATAACCACAAATCCCTCTGACAAGAAAGCCCAGCTCTAGAGTAAGTAAAAAAACTCTGAATGATATTTGGGTTCTTTCCATTATCAGCAACAGCAATATTAAAAGATGCTGTGGGAATATTTGAATTACCTGAATAAAATATTTTATTTTATGCTCCAACACTGACAAATCTTCCAATTCTCATTTATGAAGTACCCATTAGCAAATGATAAGTGGGGCTTCAAGGGCTTCAAAAGTGATTTTTTTTACTATCAGGAAAGCACAGCAACAGTAGGAAGAGCAATATGAATTGCTACTTGTTTATCACAGCACTCAGATTCACACAAAAGCAATAATTCCACCAGAACCCTAAACCAGACTCAGAATAAAGATCCTTAACTAACAGGTCAAAAATGGGGCAAAGAAGGAGGGAGAACAAGCATGATAAATCAGGAGAAGAAAATCAAAGTTATAATTTAAAAGGGTAGTAGGAAGGGGGAAATAAAAAAAAAGAAACCAGAATTGGCTTAAAAGCAGGAGATAAAAGGATTTTGTGATAAAATGAAACATGAGATAATTATATGAAATGTTGCTGTATTCTGATAAAAAACACCTAGACTTTGAATGGGAAAAGAAATGCCTGTTTCACTTTTAGTCAGTGCCCCATTCTCTCTCAATGCCTTCAGAAACCTGTGTGTTAGAATTGCACTTCCACAGAGTTCTGGAAGTGAAAATATTTTTGGTAAATCTCTATTTGATGTAGGTGTGAGGAGGCAGTGAATAAATGTAAGAAATTATTTGAACATTTATTCTAAAAGGATTGAATGATTTGATGTTTTTTTTAATGAGGACTTCAGGTGACATTTTAAGGGCTAAACTTATACTCTTGGAATTTTTATTTCTGATAGTACAGATATGCATTCACTTGCAGTGCAGATATCAAACTGTATGGCAGGTTGGGCTGGATCCAAAGAGAATAAATGTGTAGGAAATCATGAGGAAGTCTGTGAAAATAGTAATGGCAATAATCAGACATAAAAGAAGTCTTCACATTTTAATTTCAAAAACACTGGAATTAATGCCTTCACAGGCTTTTAAAACCATTTTCTACTTGTTTGCACATTTGCTCTTGGAGGCTGATGAAATGTTGAAAGGCAACATTGTAGATGTCTTTTCAGAGAGATGCAGTTTTACCAAGCAATATGAACATTATGAAACTTCCTATAATCTCTTTCAATGACCCAGCCTGAAAATACAAGTGAAATTAAAATTACATGGTAACAAAATAACTTCATAACTATTTTTTAAATGTAAGACAATTCCGTGGTTCTTAGAATGTTTTAATCCTTTTCCAGAAACTAACCTTGCTTTCTAAAGAATAATTTACATGCTATTACTCACAATTCTTTCCAGTAAGTTCTTGTCTGCAGTAAATTCTTCCTTGCACTAACTTTGAAGAGCTTTTAAATTCTGATTATAACTGAGATGATGCTCAAGCCCATCATTCCCATATTACTTGAAAAATATTTAGCAAAAAAAAAAAAGATGAAATGTCCATCTTAGTTTTGAGTGATGATTCCTACAATTACTAACTATAATTTAGAATTTGCCAAAATTAGAGTGAGTCATGTTGGATCAATTTTCTTCTCATCTTTCAAAATGACAGAACCCACACAGAAAATGTCCACAGAAAGATTAACCGCCCCTTTCCCCCTCCCATCTTTGCTGACTTCTGAGACAAGTCTATTGAAAATGAAAATTACTTATTTCTTTGGAAAGACATCTCTAAAAACAAGTCTGAAGAAGTAACTGTGTCATTGCAAAATAAAACATCTGAGCTAACACAGAGTGGAAATAACATTGTGACAATTTTTTTAAAATTTATTTGCTCTTTTGAATTTAAAATCTGTTTAAATAAATATGCTAATTCAAAACTATTCAATGGTTCCATGCAGGTAGATTTCTTCCTATCAGCAGCTCATAAGTTGTGTTCACTAGAGTGTCACAGACCACACATATTCTATACAGAGAAAGTCTGCATTGAGTGCTGCAAAACTTTTGGTTTAGGCACAGCAGCCTGGTACCAGGGAGTGAGATAAAGCAGGTCTCCTGCAATTGGATTGAATGCTGAAATCAGATTTCTCCTCCCTGCAGTTAACTTACACAAGAGACATCTGAATTTGGAGCTGCAGCATAGGAATAGTGTGAGATTGTGTGAAGGGCTGCTCCTTTCTCCTTCTAAAATCCAGGAATTCACTGTGCAAAGAAGAATAATGGGGGTTCAACAGGTACCTCACAGCCCAACACTGCCCCTTCAGAATGCTGCCCTCAAACACAACTGGTACAAGAGTCAATAATGTTTATTGATTTAGCAGCAAACTGCTAAGAAAAAAATCAAAAAGCCAATAACCTATTCAAATAATGGAATAACACTGCTGTTAACAATTTACAATTGTGTTATTTTGCACATTATTATAGACAATTATGAAACTTTTATTTATCACTCTCAAATATTTTCGATAGCTCACAGCTGCTGTTACACAATGCAATTCTACCACCTGTTTCTCCTCAGTTAACTTAGTGTTAGAATGCAATTCTGTCCATCTTTGTTCCACCTCCAGCATCAAACCTCCCAGCCACAGAACCTGGGCTGTCCCTTGGGGTGGCTCTGCCATCCCACTGGGCTTGGCTCTGCAAGAACAGCTGGCTGGAGATGTTTGCACCTGTGCCATCAGAAAGTCCAACCTCATTTGTGGTCTGTTTGATTTTACACCCTATCATCCATTTTTTGCCATCTACCCACAATTTTTCACTGCTCCTCTTCCCTTTTTCTGCCTGGTTTCCTCAGGAATACACTATATGTTTCTAGTCATGTTTTTCCCACTGATTCTAATTTTGTTGCATATGTAACTGAATTTGGAATATTTGCTGCACTTAACTGTACAATCTACATCTTATGTGGTTAACTGACTCCCCAATTGCCCTCCACCTACACATTTTGTACTGCTGCATGTAGTTTATCTTAAATATTTGACTGTAGTCCTAATTTCTCAACATAATTCCTATTAAATTTTAACATTTTCTCATCTTGTATGCACACAGTCCATACATCAGAGCAACATATTTCTCTAGCTGTGTTTGTACACAATCTTGTGCTCTTGTCTAGCTGCATAATTAGAAATAATTAGTCTTGATATATTCACTGAACAGTCTTCCAGATTTTTTCAGAAAACTTCTCTTTTTTAATGGAGTTCAATACTCCAGTGGGATTTCTTGCTCACAGCAATGAAGTAAAACAGAAAAAAATGCTCTCAGCTTAGTGATTTATGTCTCTTATACATGTTTTGTTTAATTTCAAAATACATTGTGTATGTACTTCATTTCTATAGAGTTCCTCTCCCTTTCTTTAGTTAAACTTTTTTTTTTTATTATTTATTTGATTTTTACAAATATGGGCTTCAGGATCTTCTCTCAGTCACTGACATGAATCAGATCTTAATAGTTGAAATATCCTCCTGGTGCCTCTGACATCCCCACTGAGAGTTCTCCACTGTTGACAGCTGCCTAAGAATCAAGCACATGAGAATGTGAGAGCTTCTCTCACTGATGCAAATGCAGCTTTAGCACCTGTCATTAAGTTTAAATGAAAAACAACTCTCAGAAGTGGTCACGTTCCAAAGGAGGAATTTTGGCAGCCATTTTGAGACAGAAAGGTGATTCCCTAAAGGGTAAGGAGGAGTCCTACTCAGCAGACCTGAAATGGTTTGGTAGAGAGAAGATGAAAGTATGGGACAATATGGGCAATATGAATGGATGGATCTGAATGTTTGGCTCTTGCAGATCTCGGAGGTGCAGTCCCTGAGCTGCTAATCTGAATTTTTGCAGTTTTATCTGCCCTTTAACAAGTTCTAGTGCAGGCATGCTAAGGGGAGCAATATGAAATAGAGTGGAACCCCCACTGGCTGCAGCCAGCCCTGGGTAGTGTTGGGAGAAAGCAGTCCTGCAGAAATGGAGCCATATTTCCCCCTCTACCTTCTGAAGTCACATTTCAGTGTTTTATGCCTCTGTTATTAGGCAAGGCATTGAACTAGAGAATAATTTTATCTTCTACTGATGCCCCTTGCTTCAGACTTTACAACTTTAAGAGGTTGTAAACATTTAATAGGCAGAAAAGGGAAACACCTCATTAAAAGAAATTTCCCTGCAAATAACCGAGCACACAGTTCCTCTGGTATGGTTAATAGGGTTATATATTGCCATATCTGATTTGTTTTACTACAGTGGACAAGGACAAAGAGCAGAAGCCATGAAATTTCTGTGTAATTTGGCATTTAGCACTGATTTCCTTAGCATTTCCTTGATTATTGGCAATCCCATATAGCTAACCCAGTGTGAAAACTCTGTCTTTCTTGGATTTCATTTGCTTTTTCATTATTCACCAACGTGTCTCAGGCTGGAGTATTACAGTGTTCTTTTATAATCCATTACTGTGCTGCTGTAAGGACCTGATTCCTCCCACTTTGTACTGATAAACATGGATATGTTTCATGTAAAATCTGAATCAAAGCAGTTGAATTCTTTGTCTCTTGAGATTCTGAATCTTCTCCACAGAAAACATGAACGAAGTTCAAAAAAGGAAAAGATGATATAATGCTTCCTCAACAATTTCTCTTTCTCTCTCTCTCTTTCTTTCTTTCCTTCCTTCCTTCCTTCCGCCACTTCCGCCACTTCCTTCCTTCTTTCTTTCTTTCTTTCTTTCTTTCTTTCTTTCTTTCTTTCTTTCTTTCTTTCTTTCTTTCTTTCTTTCTT
>JAWWEY010000055.1:59286239-59310005 GCA_035582745.1 Loriotus luctuosus | reverse complement strand
TCTCTCGTTCTGTCTCTCTTTCTTTCTTTCTTTCTTTCTTTCTCTCTCTCTCTCTTTCTCTCTTTCTCTCTCTCTTTCCCTCTTTTCCTCTCTCTCTCTTTCTCTTTCTTTCTCTCTTTCTTTCTTTCTTTCTCTCTCTCTCTCTTTCTCTAATAAATGATTAAGGCTTAATTATTTCTTTTTGTATATGCAAAATATGTAATAAAAGTAAAATGTGCTTGGGACATTGGGAAGAATATTTTTTTTATCTGCCTGCACTTGAACTATTTTTTCTAAAGCCTTTATTTCTTGGAGACACTGTTTGTCAGTCGGCTAGCTGAGTGATAATCAGAGCTAGTCAGGCTGATTTATGGCTCTGATTTGCTACACAAGAAGTCTTCCTTTCATTCATCACTAGTGAAGAATTTTGTGCTATGTGGTGCTGCAATGTATGGTGGGTATTTAAGTCACCATGACAGAGAAAGCACAAACATCTCTAGCAAAAAGCTGGTAACATGGATAAAGTGTGATCTAGATCAAACTAACAAAGTAATGTATGACAAAGTTACATATAAAATAGTCCAGACTTCCCTCTCACTGGAAGAATTACATTTTAAATTAGACAGTACAAAATTATAAAGAAATTCCAGTAAATACCTTGAAGGAAATCCTTACTTTCAGAATCAACTTCTGTTCATATTAAGCTTTTCAAAAGAAAATTTTTCTTTCGTGTATGTGTAGTATAATACCTTTGCCACAAGATTTGAGTTTGACTTCCCTTTGGTAGAAATAAACATAAGAATTATGTGGTAGAATAAGTTACTTTTGTTTACATGGCGTCTGGCTTTGAACTATTTTTGAAATAAACAAAAACCTACTGAAGGGTTTTTTATGACTTGAGTATATATTGTGACAGGTTCAATTAAGTAACAAGTTATGGTGGTGACTTTAAAAAAGCAAAACCATGTGAGAGGCTGGTTTTTAAAATTCATATTCTAATAAAGTCCGGTTGAAAATCAATAGAGACACTCATTATGCCTTTAGTAGAGTTGGGCTCAGTCACGTAACCCATCCATACTAAACTCAGGACATAAAATAGAGTGGAATGGAATAGAATGGAATATTTCAATTATAAGGGACCTACAACTATCATCCATCTGCCTGACCACTTCAGAACTGACCAAAAATTAAAGAATATTTTTAAGGGCATTGTCCAAATGCCTCTGCAACACTGACAAGCATGATGTGGTCTGACACCCCCAATGAGCTTTGCCCCCTTGGCTGCCAGGACTCACTGCTAACTCAGATTAAATTTGCCATCTACCAGCATCCCCAGATTCTTTTCTGCAGGGCTGTTCTCCAGGCACTCCTCTCCCTGTTTATACTTATGCCTGCTATTCCATCTATCCCAGGTGCAGAATCTGGCATTTTCTCTTGCTAAATTTCACGTAGGCTGATGAGGTTTCATCTGTGAAAATTGGTGGGAGGCACAGAGCTGAGAAACATATGAATCTAAAACTGATAGGAAAAAAATCCTCGTTTGATTTTTCACCTATATCACAAAAAAGATAAGCACAGCAACAAAACATATGTTTTCAGCTACAAAACAGATTTACATCTCCTAGTCAGTGAGAAATATCAGGGATTGCTTCTCCTTTCCCTCTTGTCTTAATCAGATCAGAGTGAAAATGAGAGCTGGTGGACCTGCTCAACTCACCCTTGGCTCTCTGGCCTGAGTACATCAAGAAGCCAGGTCGTTTCTAAAGCAAGCACAGAACAACTCTCAGTCTGCTGCCCTGGGCAGAGAAGCCCAAATAACTCAGTCTGATTGAATAGTCTGTGTGTTCAACCCATGCTGAGTTCTGAAATGGACACTTCAGAAAAGATCCAAGTCTACATAGCCCAGTCACAGGGTGTTTTTCTTAGAAAATGGCTTACAATTCAAATAACAGAAGTGAGTATTATCTTTTAATAACTCATTTCTCTTATTTGGTGTTCAAGGTATGGCATATAACAGCACAATTTAAATTTATATAGTATTAATCAGAAAAAAGCACCCAAATACTCAGTACTAATAATAATTACAATAAAGCTGTCCTGGGAGAATTCTAATATTCTCCACTGGAGTATGTCCTTCAGGTTCATTGACTTCTAGATAAGATTTGAAAAAGAAATATACCAAAGCATAAAAAGATAAAGTGTTTGGGTTAATATGTCCCATAGAAAATCACAATATGTGGGAGAAAATAATAGTAATTGGTATCTATATGAGAAGAAGAAGATAAACTGTTAAGTCAAGTGCAAATGGGTGTCCTTTTTCATCCACTGCAATAACAAACAAATTGAGTCTAAATTAGAGAAGCTTTTGGAATATAATGTGCTCCAACTGCTACAGCCAGGAAATATCAGATGGGAAACCAGGTCTTTTGCTATTTAATCCTTCTCCTGCCTCTGGACATCAGGTGTAAGGAGCTAAAATCTGCTCTGTCATTTTGTAAGGATGCCCATCCTAATTGTGAACCCAAGGCAGGCGTCTGCAGCCAGCCCAGGAACAGGCGCCTGAGAGGTTCCTACCACAAAGGTGGTGGGAACCCTTGTTGCTGATATCCTGGAGGTTTTATCCATGGGCTGAGAGAGTGCTGTGGTCAGGTGGGCATCAAAAGCAGAGCTGAGGAGAGATAGAAAAGCTTTCTGCCCGGGGGAGTGAATTTCATTCTCCTCCTGCATCTGAGCAGGTAAATAACAGATTTAATAGATGAAAATCCCAGATATTTCTTATGTGAATTTAGTGAGCACATCTCAGTGGGCTGGGATTCTGTGGCCAAAAACCACAAAATCAATCATCCAAACAAATCAGACTACAGTACAGCATGTATATGATACAAACAAAACCACCTGAAAATAAGGATAATATACCTGCAAATATATATTTAAGAGATTATTTTCATTTTCCTAGTCAGTCCCTTGTGTCTACATGTGCAATGAGTAGGTGACAGCCTACAGATGACTCAGACTTCCCTTCCTTGTACTTATCACATCCCTAAATCAGGAGCTGAATTAGGTCAATGCCAACCTTGTAACATAGAATATGTTATTCTGTTCAAAAGAAATCCTACAGCTGTTTTTGAACAGAAAAGACCAGATCACCAAGGAGAATGGTGTCATACCACTCCAAGTCCCACAGCACAGGCAATGCTTCCTGGTGGTAGTGGATGCAAAGCAAAACCAATAGTCCAGCTGCTTTCTAATAATTATGTTGCCTATTTCTTCTCAGTTATTTAACAAAAAAAGCTACACAATCAGGAATATTTCTTTTACCATGATTTTCATTGCTAATTGTACTCTCTGGACCTGGTTATTAATTTGAAGAAAATTACAATTATCTGGCCATGCAGGGGTCCTGCAATTTCTTTAAAACTCTATTTTGTTAGAGAACAATAAAATCAAGCAGGTGGTCCTAAAGGGGGAAGAAAAGAAGGAACAAAAAAAACCCAAAACCAATCCAAGCTGAGATCATTATTGCCAGCAGTCATATGTCTTTATCATTTCAATAGTTTGGGTTAGCTGAGAGAAAAGAGATGGAGCTGTGCAAAAGTAATGGCAGGATAGACCTGGAGTCAGAGACTTTATCTGAACAGCAACAGCAACTGGCTGAGTGGCTGAACTTCCCCCTCTTGCTAACACAGTAATGTGGAATGTCTGTTCCACAAACAGAGGGAAGGTTTGTAGCCAGCACGAGCTGCTCGCATCACCCATCCTTTCAAATACATGGATTGCACCTTTGCTGTGCTCATTGAGATGTGTGACTGCTTGGAGCAATTTCTGGGTGCAACAGCAGTCCTTCTCCCCCCCAGGCAGATCATCTGCAGGATTTTCCTGGCTTTTTATAATAGGTGATATAAGCTGTGTCATCTGTATGTTTGCTTTTAATCCAGCCAAAGCCAGAGTTTAATTCTGACTCTGGTGCTGTCTTATTATGGAAGCTGAGAGCCTACAGCACAGGACAAAACCAAAGCTCAGCAAAGGGCAGCTGAGGAGGTTCAGCCATGCATGGGAGGCCAGAGGGCCTCTTTGCAAAGCAAATGTTGGTATTGCTAAATTAACAGCATTTTCCATGCTGCTCACACCTGCTGGTGTAGTGTTTTTCATTCAGCCAGAAGGAAAGTCAACGAGTCTGAAATGCAATTTCTTCTTTGACTTGTAATTTTCCTTCAGTGATTCATTCATACCAGCTTCTTATCTGTGTATCCCAGTGGCTTTGAGGGGTTGGATAATAGCAACAACAAGGATACTCAGTCTAGAGCTGGCCTCCTGCTTTAACAGTTATCACTTGGAACAGGTCCAGACCCAGTCCTTGGGAAATTTGTACAGGCAGCTGTCTTCAAGGTAAATGAAACTGTGCATGGCAGGCAGAATTTATCCCTTATTCTGGTATATTCCTTTGCAAATGGAATGATCTAAATGTACATAAATGTTGACTAAAATTCCATGTGCTTTCTGAAACCTCCCTTTTGGCATCCATCCCTGAAGGGCTCTCCTCTGATATTTATCAGGCTAGATAGCACATGTAGACACAAGCCTGATGCTCTCTCTGGGATTTTCTTCACAGACATCAAAAATAGGAGCCATAATTTCTTTTTATTCCTGAGAATTGTGATTTACACTGTTCTTATAGGAGGAGAGAAAAACAATACTCTTCTATGTTGCTCTGACACTCTTGCTGAGAAAAGGTAAATTTTTTACACCTTGAGTCTGCCTGACATGGGGGTCAAAGAAGGGACAAAGACATGAGCAGAAACCATCCCCGTTTTCCAGCTGACCTGGCCAGATAACTCACACAAGTCTTGATGGTTTTTATTTTTTTCTGTGGACAAATAGTCCAAGCCACTGGCTATTCTTTATCTGGTTTGACTTACATTACTATGAACAAGTAATAAAAGGGTAAAATCATAGCAGAAGTATGACTTTAAAATATATTTATGGCCACAGCATAAAAACAAATTAGGATCTACATCTCCTCTTATGCCCACAGTCATGGTTAAAGATTAATATGAGCAACGATAACTGCTTATCTCTACCTCAAACACCCACAAGAATGGAAGAGATTTTCTTCTTCCTCTGAAAGCTGACAATTCTGACTGTTTTCACATTTGGCAAGAATCAAAAAGAAATAAAAAAACCCTAGGCCCTTCAGAGAATAGGTTTTGCAAAATAAAGTTCAGCAAGGTGCAAGGTGAAATTTAACTTCGGCTTTTTGGTTGTCATAATCAAATAATAGTTATGCTCTTGGGCTTTCTCCTTGTAACTGTATGCGCATTTAGTACCAGTTAATGTCTTGCAGCTCTTGGGTTGTCAAATATCTACTAATTGTTTGATTTTTACAGAGGATCTGTGTACGGTGTTCAGGTAGACTTGTGGGCACACATCACCTTTGTAAATCCAGCCAGATGTTCTAAAGGGTCAGACTGCCCATGTCTAAAGGGGAGTATTGCCAAACAAATACCTCCCATCAAGTTGCTGTACCTCACCTCAGCAATTCAACTGAAACCCTCTGAAATCAAGAGAATTATCTATGACCAAAAGTGAACATTACATGTTGTACAAGAGAGAATAAATATGGCTTAGATGCTGAAATATTTCAGCTGGGGGTATGTATTAATTTTTTATAACTCTGGCTCAGGGGCCATGTCTAGGAAAATAGTGTCAGCCCCTCTGAAGTGAATCAGACTCTGTATTTCTTTATACTTAATACAAAATTAAGCTTAAATATCATTCAAATATTGAATTAAGCAGTTCTAGTGTCAAATTACCTGAAGGTAAGGTACATCATTTTAATTTACACCCAGATCCACTTTCATCACTCTGGCAGTGTCAGGTGGGTGTGAGTTATGTGCTCTTTAAAGCTGACATGGCTTGCTAGTGCTCTGCGCAGAAGATGCAGAAGAGACCTCAAAGGGTCAAGGGAGATAATCTTTCATTGATGAAGTGCACTTGAATATTCAATAGAAAGTGGTCTCAGATTTGGTTGGTTTCTGAGAGTCTGATTCTAACAGCTTAGTTCATCTGCTGTGATGTGAGCTGTTTTGACCTTCTCACTGAAGGGTATTAGGAGACTATTTACACATTTTCCAAATGACATGGAAAGAGACCTCCAATAAGGCCTCTGATCTGGGGCAGAGAGGGGTAACGTGCTATGAAGGAAAAACATCTACCTTGTTATGCAGCTCTTTGAAGTCATTAAGAGGTTTCAGATGCTAGAGTGTAAAGGTGGGACATAGGGCAGGGTTGAGAGAAGGGGATCAAAGGGGGAAATTAAAGCACTTCATCATGTAATTCTATAATTTATTGTATTAATAATATCAGCACACTGCAGCTCTTAGCTGCAATGCAACTGAAGCTGGCAAAGAGCAACAGTAGATAATCATGTGTCATCCTAGAGTAGAGTGCAGAGGAAGGAATTTTGGCAAGGAAAACAGGCAAACCTTCTTGCAGAAAAGTTCAGAGATATTCATCAGAGAGAGCAAATGGACCTCAGCTACTGCAGGCTTGTCTGAGAGTGGTTTATCTGACCTGGGAGGAAAGATACCTCAAACAAGCCTGACAATGTTTCAAACTGTGGTGAGGAAACCTGATTTAGCAAACTTGCATCTATACTTCTGGTCTGTGTGCTTCCATTTATCAGCTTGGTTTTGCCCTAGCATGAAGTGTTATTTTATAAGCTTTGCCAAGCTACTGCTGAGCAAATTTGATTCTTTGGTCTTCAGCTGATGAATTTTTGGAAGTCTTGAGAATGGGCTTGCAAAGAAAGTTACACTGGTCCACACAAGCTGTGGAAGTGGAATGGATCTAGGAGTCTCAAATGCCTGGGAAGTGTTTTCTGTTCCATCAACATCCTCAATCTAGTGAACCACTAGATCATTTTTCACTGTGCTGTTCCACTTTTGCATAAATTTTTCTCATTCTTCCATGTGAGATTTAACTTTTATATGCTCTTAGGCAACATCCAGATGTTTCAAGTTCTTGAAGAGAATATGACCTCATTTGATGTGTAAACCATAGTAGAAATACCATCATTTGTGCTATTTATCAAGGGGTTTTCATCTGTTTTTCATGTTGTGTAATTGTGACAGTGTCTAAGATGCAAGGCAATCCAAAATATTTTCTTTCTGTTCCTCTTGGCAAGGAATCACATGAGCAGGACACCAATTTTATTTTTTTTACTCATATTAAACATTGCTAGAGTTCAGTAGCACTAAAAGTGTTACTGAAACACTTTTGGTTAATTTATATGGAAATTGTATCTTCTACACTTAAGTGAGCCTCTAGTCAATAATCTGATGGTTAAGGAGTGGATGAGATCAGTGATGAAGTTTTAAGATGTCCAGGAGGCTGGATTAACTGAGGCAACAGAGATGTAAATGAAGGACCAGACCACTTCCAATTCCAGTGCAGAATATACAGAAAGAGAAGAAAAAAAATTCTTCAATGTAATTACCAGAAAGCTAAGAATTCATCCCAGTCAGAAAGGAAGTTTCTCCTACTGAAAGACTCGTCCTGAGAACAGCCATGCAGGGAAATTTATTCATAGAACAGTGAGAAGATTCAAAGCTGAAATCTAATTCTGGTTTTAACATCCGTGGGATCATGAGGACGAGTAGTTTTGCTACACTAGGAATTTGTACTCTTTAGTTATCTAATAATATCTGTTCATGGGGAAATGAGCAGTGATTGTTCTAATTCATTCAAAATGCAAATAAACAATACATTTTAACTATTAAGAATGTTACATAATTTTCAGTGTTCAATGTCAGCAACATTTAACTGAGGTTATGAAGTCTTTATTTTTATATTCTGTGGTTTGGGGGCGTACTCTAGAAGGCAATCTAGATTTAATTTATAACCAAAGCATATATTAGTTGAAGATTAAAATAAACTTCAAATAGGAAATTCTATTCTACTCTTTAGAAGTTCTTCAGAATGTTTTGGAGTCTTAACCTGGTGTACACTGACAGTGAGAAACAGGCAAAATTAATGACATGAAAATAAGAAGCAAACATTTCAGGCAATAAGTCTAAAAAGCCTTAAAAATTGAAAACAGCAATAACATTTATCTGTGTTCTGCATGACACTCACCTTAGGGAAGTTATTAATACTTTTAGTGTAGGTGGTGTGTTGAAAATTACTTTCAGAGTTACAGGGTAATATATGATATCCTTTGCCATAGCTTCTCTTAAAATAAAGGGAAAAGATTTTTAATACATTCATTTCCATAGCACTTTGAAACATACACAAGCTTTCTTCCTTTTTTTTGAATATTACTTGCAGCAATTCACATTAGTCAATGACTGTGTTATCACTTCCCAACAAAGAAGTAAAATATATCCAAAGTTGAGCATGCACCGCACAAAGCAGTCACATAAAATAGTTTCTTTTTTACCATGTGGCTCTTAGATGTAAAATGAAATGGAGAACATAAACAAACCCTTTCAGTGGTGATAGGCCTTACTGAGGTCTTCTCATGGTCACCTCCTGAGAAGTTGTTTCTTTGTTGCTGTTGTGTTTAGGCTTGCATTAGAAGCCTATCCTTTCCTCCTCCTTCTTCTCCATGTCTCCTGTAACTGTGTGCTAAAATTGCAGGAGTCAGAGTCAAAATTAGGTTTTTTGTCTGGAGAACTGCTTGTTTCTAACATCAGTGAAATCTTCTCCATCTATGTCCCTGCACACCATCCTTCCAGAGGCAGGCTCTCTTAAGAAAATGAATTGGTTTTTGTTGGTTGCAGCAGGCTTCATTAAGCTTGAAGAAAATAAATGCTGCAGGCTCCAAGTACACTCCTTCCTCATTCTGTGGACAAGGCACTGGGTAATGTGTGTTGTGTCCGTGTCCCAGTGCAAGTGACATGGACACATCCATCCACTTTTGATCTCCTTAGTCCCCTTTTAAGCAGTAGAAATTTTAATTGGAGTCATCCAGATCTGAAACTGCAGTAGCACCTCAAAGATTTGTCTGGGGTTATACGGAGTGGTGACAGCTGATTTACAGTGAACATTATATGAACTTGCCACATCCTTCTTTTCTTTCTTTTCTCAGCCTCAGACTTCTTTGCTTAAAAGAGAAAAAAAAAAGGCATAAAAATAATTTTCTAATTTTTTTTCCCAAAGGATAAATATATATCATCTATGAAAACTGGAATATTTTAATGGCACATTTCAAAAGACCAACCATTCCATAACAAGGTTTTAGCATCAGCTGAAAGTGCTGAAAGTGGAGCTTACTCAGGGAGACAATTGAAAGGCCTTAGAAATATCTTATTAATTAACAGAAGAACATCATTGTCAACATCTCTTAATAATTTATCCACCCTATTACTATTTTGATTCTAAAATTTTTCTGGATATTCATCCTTTGTGAGTGATTGCAGGAAGAATATTGATGTTTTAATAGTGATATCGATCACTTTTATAGCATTTGGCAGTGATTTTTAGGACCAACTCATAAAACTGCTGGAACAGAGTGATGAATAAGGGTTTTCAAATTTGAAGAGCTGCACAGATATTAACTAATCACTGCTACATCACTGAGCCAATATGTTATTATGCTGATGGGAATATTAACATAGAGTGACTTTCCATATCTCGAAAATCAGAGCTCACAACTTCCCACTTTTTCCCTTTATTTTTACTATTTAATGATAACAACCCAGAACTTCTGAGTACACACAGTAATTTAGGGATGTCCACCTTCTCTGCATTTCCTTGCAGAGTGTTTAAACTCTCAGGTGATAACAGCCATGCCCAACCAAGGAACCAAACCAACAGACTGCAGGTTGTGCTGAGGCCCCCAGCACACTCCCAAAGTGATGCACATCACTCTGTCCCGTGCCCAGCTCACCTCATTTCTGGTAAGAGGAAGGAAGGATGGGCACTGAGGGAGGTGGCAGCAGCATGTCCCCTCATGGAGATGTAGAAAAATCCCTGCTTTTTGTGCCACAGCCCTTAGCGCATGTGAAGGAGTTGTAGGGTGTTAAAGGCTTCAAAAAAGATCTGCTGCAGCCTCTGAGCACTGCAGGGCACAGATCTCCAGATCTGTCACAGACTGCTTTTCTTTAGGTGATTGTTCTGCCATTTTGCCCCCACTGAGCCAATGCCCAGAACTCAGACTAAAAGTACCATTAGGATAATATTCTCAATCATAAAGGTGCCTCGTTTTTTGGTGCTTACTTTTTTATCTTTTACCTTCATGTGTTTTTCTCTTTTGTGCGCCACTGATTATCATTAGTGATGAAAGAGATTCTCCTTTGCTGATCCTTCCCAGTTAGGACAGGATGTGGCAAAACTGAACCTCAGGAAAACTGATATATCTGAGGTACATCGCAAATACTGATATATCTGAGGTGTCTCACAAATGCTGATATATCTGAGGTACATCACAAATACCACTGCAATCTGAGGTAAGCACAGCTGCCTTGGAACAAGCTGGCCTGTCTAGCAGGGCTGGTAGAAATACTAAAGAGGTTCTGCAGGTTTCCTTGGACAGGGACAAATGGTTTGTCTTTGAAATGCACCCAGTCATGGAAAAGACTGATACACAAATTAAAGGCTGAACTGCTGCCTCCCCAGGCTACACAGATAAATTTGCATTGATCTGCACCATGACAGCTCTTGATTCCACAATCTTCCTTTGAAGGAGACAGTGTTGCAACTCCTAAAGTTAAAAGACGGTGAGAGTGGATGGTTTAATTAGACACTAAACAACATCATTACTCATGCAAGACAATAGGTGTGAAACCAGCAAGGAAGTGGTGTTTGTAAAGAACATATTTATACTTATCTTCTGATGGCAAATACTTCTGTCCCATGAAAACTTTCAACTTGAATGGGGAACTGGTTTATACATAATTTGGATCATTAATTGTGATGTTTGTGCTTTGGTTTCCCAAAACATATTTGGGGCTAGTTTAAGCCAGAGGACCATTTTAACAGGGGAGAACACTGCCCAAAATTGGAAGGGAAATTAAATACAGTGAGAGGTTTTCTCAGTGTTCTAGTCTGTTATACCTCATTTTTGCCCTGGGGCTCTTTTCAGATGAAGCTCATCTCTAATGAAGCTTTCTTAAGGTGTGGTAAAGATGGGAGAAGAAGAGCTTCAGCTCAACAGTGAGCCATAGAAACCCTACAGACAAAACACTTGTGTACAAATGGTACAGTCCTGTGGTGCACAATACAGATTTTGATAGTGTGAGGTTTTCAAATTATAGAAAATTGGTTAGGGAAGTCACCTAATCCACCCCTTGCCTCACATTTAATTGTTTTATTTTTGATAAGTGGAACCAGTATGCATGAATATCTGAGATAACAGAATGTTTATGCCACTCATGCATTTTCTTTGTGCATTTCCAATTTTTGCATCCGTGGTTGTACTTGGGAATCTGTAAAGCCAAAGTGCTACTCTTTAAAAAAAGAGAGGAAGATAGGAAGTATTTATCTCCAGTGATTTAACATTTCATTTATTGTAGCTATAAAATAAGATAAAAATTTAAATATGCCCATCCAGAGCATAACATCATACACAGAGAAATGCAGCACATAAAAGCACATCAGAAAAATTTCACTGCAGTGGAAAATTCACTACTTCAAATGGAATGCAGGATGTCTTAACCTGAATCCATTTGTCCTTATATTTTATGGTATAACCACTGCCTTGTAATATCCAAAGTCTTTCTACACACTGCTTGACCCTTTGCTATGCAAAAGAGTATTTTTCTTCCCTTTAGCAGATAAGATGTGGTTAAGGAAGGAAATAGGAATGATGATAGGAAGTGTGAAGCCATTTTTACAGTAATGACCACCATCAGCCTACTCTGTAGGAAGGTGTGTCACTTGGAACAAACTTGGAGTTGGCACTGTGAGAGGAAGTGCTGGGAAGAAAAATCCATAAGCAGTCTGCAAGGGATAGAAGTTAAACAATGTGGAAGGTGCACAGATACAACTTCTTCAGTGCCCTGTAATCAGAATCATCATTCCACAGAGCCAGCATTCCCCTAATTGCCAAGGGGGCTGTGATATGTGTTGGATAAATGAAAAAAGGCTGGTTAGAGCATGAAGGATACATTCACACTGCTCTACTTGACATTTTCTCACATCTGTAAAAATGTACCTTTTGTTCCAAAGGCTACATGCATCTATTTCCTTGCCAGTGAATGGAAATGAAGTCTTAATACTTGTCAGACCTCCCAGTGTTCTCACATACAACTAAATAAGTCTCTGCTGTTATTGTTATTAATCTCCTTTTGCATTTCAGCTAATTTTGTTCTTTGCAGTAGGTACAAAATGAACCTGATAGGTGAAGCACAGAAAATGGGATGGGGTTCAGTGCTTCTCAACATCTCATGGTGATACTCGTGATCGAGATATTACCTTGTCAGCTGTCAGCTTGCTAAGAGGGAGCACCAGGGAGCAAACCAAACCCAACCAAACCAAACCAAACCAAACCAAACCAAACCAAACCAAACCAAACCAAACCAAACCAAACCCAACCAAACCAAACCAAACCAAACCAAACCCAACCAAACCCAACCAAACCCAACCAAACCAAACCAAAAAAACCAAATCAAACCAAACCAAACCAAGCCAAAAAACTCCAAAAATCCAAAACCAACCAACCAACCAAAAAAATCCCCAACAAAAACAAAGCAAAAAAACACCCGAAATCCACTAAACAAACAAAAAACCCCACTAAAACCAAAAAGAAAAGAAAATAAAAGATTCCTACAAAGGAGAAAGAAATACCAATAAAATCAAGGATCAAGAGATAGTGATGTTCTTTACTGAAGGAAGCAACAGTGAATACTGAAATTGTATGTCAGTTCCTATTCTCATGGTCCATCAAGTACTACTATTCTAATAATCTGTCAGGTCTAATCAGAGGGAGGCAGCCAGCCTACCAAAATGTTTTGTGCAGCTGGGAGCTTCATGTCATGATCAATCAGGCACTACTGTCTCTGTCACTTTATGATATATGTTTTAAGTAAAGCATGATAAACTCTGTGCCAAAGGCATACTTTAAAGATCTAATTTTTAGTATTTTTGTAATAATTTGGATTTGCTAATCAGAAGTTCTGCTTTGCTTCAGTAACCTGAGCAGCTTTAGTGAGATAAAAAAGCAAACGTGAATGAAAGGAATGATGAAGCTTCTTCTTAAAGAGTTTTTGGGGGTTTTTTGTTTTGTTTTTTTCCCCAGAGTCAAAACTCATTTGCATGGTTAGGGTGATGAAACTCATTTCCACAAACATTGTTCCTTGCACTTTTTTTGAAACCCACTACACATTACGCATAAATCCAATGTATTTTTGTTTAAAATGTATGGTCCAAAATTTTCACTTCATGTAAGGCTATGAAAAATACCCTGATTTATGCTGAAGATAAACTTGATATAGTGGCTATTTCATTAGGAAAAACAAAAACAAAAACAAAAACAAAACAAAAAAAAAAACCAGAAAAAACCAAATATGAGAGTGAAACCCAATGTTCTGGCCATGGTAATAATATTTTTCCCTCAATGAATAAGCATCTTAAGGCCAGGATGCACACAGACTTTCTGAGAGGGCAGATTGAAAGACTTTGGCTGATGCAATTGCTGTATTACCACTGCCCCACACATATTTGGAACTTCTTGCATCCGAAAAATGTTAACCAAAGTTCAAGCTCAGTTCAGCCTCCTCTGAATATCTCAGAAATCCAAAGGACTGGAAATATTAGTACCTACACTTACAAACTGACAGAAAACAGAACTTAAAATAATGACTAGACAAAACAAAGCACAAAACAGGAGCAGGGAAAACCACAAGAGGGAAGCTTAATTTCACCCTGTTCATGTTTGTAGATGTATCTATCTCTCCTGAAAAAGTTTCCAAAATATTATAAGCCATATAATCTCTTTTCTTTCTTTATTCTTGTTTCTACTTTAGATGATTTTCTCCTAATGTTTCTTCATCTCTTCCTTTTAGTCTTGAGTCACAATACGAACATTTGGTCAAAAAAGCTACTTAAGAAGAATCAGCCCATTGGGAGGAAAAGAAAGATTAATTTGGAACAGTTAATGAAATTAGTTTCTTCCAGCTTTTTCTTCCACCTATAGATTACAAAGTACTCAAACACATAATTGGTTTTATTTTTTCACAGACTTTGGGGAAAAAAATCTGTGAAAGCTTCATTTAGGAGTAGCTGACTTTAAGTATCTGAGCAGAAAAATGAAAGCATACCCCCTCCAGATCAGTTATTTAGCCACAGAAATGTCATGGCATTATTCATCTTCCTGAGCTTCAACATTTTCTTTCTTAAAAACACTCTAGCACAGTAGCTGTCCTCCTCTAAGTACTCCATGAAGATTTTAAGCATATTAAACTGATAACAGACTGATTAATATTTATAGTCAGATTTTTTTTTTATTTATTTTCTCCCACAAATCTCTGGAAGGCTCAGGAGAAATGTCCTGGATAAAAGTCAGTCTGGAAAAAAATATTGAACAATACTGTCTCCTGTTGATGAAATATCACTTTCTGGAGGTTTTCCTGTAGTTACTAGAAGATTTCACAAGCAGATCTATCTGTCTATTTGGGCTCCAGGCCTTCATTCTCGGTCTGAACCCTGTGCCAGCATCCTTTTACAGGATATGCTCTAGGTTAGAAGGTTTTTTATTTCATTTAGGCACATCAGTAAGATCTCATATACCCTGGAGGACCAAAGGGCTCCTTGACTAGATAATGAATTTTGTTTCTGTAAAAGGTGTCTGGATGGACTGCTACTGTTCATCATGGCAGATAATCAGATGTTCCCTTACATACAGTTGCAGGATTTTGGGTGGGTACCCCAGCTGTTCTTTTGCCACCTTGCTGAACCAACCATACAGAAATTTTTCCTTGGAGTAGTGCTAAGACATTTGTCATTTCCTCCTCATTCTCATCAGCAATAAAAGCATTTCTCCAGGCTCTCCTTGCCCTTCAAACAGTCCCCTTTAAATCCTGATTTGGTGTCAAGGAGCAGGTATTGGGATCACAGCCAAGAACTGTGTGGAAGGAACTCTTGTCTGCAAAGAGTTGTGCACCTGTCACAGGAGTGACCTGACTCATATCTGAATTCAGGAAAAGCTCTCTTTGTGTCACCAAGTTCCTCAGATCCATCCCACTTCAGAGAACCTTCAGCTACATCATGAAAGTGGAAGTATTTTATCCTCAGTAAATATGGAAAGTTTTTGTAGAAACTAATCTCGTAATCTCCTAATCTTGCATGAGATGATCCCACCTTCTCCTTGAGAACTGTACCTTCCATTTGACTCAGAATGTACAAGAAATATTTCCTGATGTTTCATCTGAGACATCTTTAACCTCTTCTTTTCAAATACATATTACAGACGTTTCTGTTTATCAGCTTTCTGTCTTTGTGCACGGCAAAGGCCCCTTGACTGCTTTTCCTGATCACTTGGAGGAGATCAGATTTTATCTGTATCATCTTACACAGAACCTTTTATTTTATATTTCCCATATACCTCTTGCATCTTTCTTTAGATAAACATAAAAAAAAAAATTGCCAACTTGAAGGCTGCAGAGGCTACAATTCCATCTCCTCCCAAAGCTCCTCTGAATTCTGGGTTTTAAGGCTCTCTCTCATAGGACAGAATACAATGACAGTTAGCTGTCCTCAGCATCACAGATGCTCTGTTCCTATGACATTCTAGTAAACAGAAAACATCATTCACAAAGGGGAAAAAAAAAAGTAAATTACCATTTAGTACTTCATAGCTTTTCCATTCAGTAAATGCTGATAGGCTTGAAAACCATAAGCTTAAACGTATGCTATAAATTTTTAGAATTCCTTTGTAGCCTAAGAGCTTAACCCACAATGGCCTCATTTTCTTTGCAGCTTAGATGCCCTTGGAAATATTTCTGGTTTTTGGAAGAATGTAAGAATTATCTCTCTATTTTGGCTACAAATAAACTCAGACAAAGCAAGATGAAAAACATTTTTTTTCCCCTTAAATTCAGGCAGAACATGTAATATTTTAAAGTTGAAATTATTTTCAAAGATGAATCTTAGCCTCACATAATTTCAAATATATTGACCCATTGGAGGTTTGTGATCTGTTCTTGGAACTTGATATCAATGTCATGAAGTGTGAACAATCTGACAGTGGTGGAAATAAACATTTCCTCTCCTTCCTGAGTCCCTTCCTCTTAAACATGTACTAAGTACATTGGAGAGGCCCAGAAAATGTTATTATGAAGACTCATTCATGAGACTGAACACTGAGCTCCATGTGGCTTGAATGCTGCTACAAAAGCTAGAGTGCTGGCACAGGCAAAATATTTTATAACTTTCCTTTCCATATTGTCCATGCAAGTGCTTAAAAAAGAGTTATTCCAGGGCAGGATAACAGAGGGAACAGTGAGAGTGCTTCCATCCCAGCCTGGTGCTGAGTGCTCTGTAGTTGAGCTTTCATAAGACAGAGATACATGTGCTGTTGGAGGATTGCAGCTTCTGGTGATCCTGCCTGTCAGGCTCAGGTAGTTAACTTGTCATCTTTAATAGCCCCAGTGTGGGGATTCCTGAAATAATTACACCAAGCTAATTATCTGAAGTCTGAATCACTGCAGATGAAGCTTGACTGGTTGGGGTGCAGCACAGACTCTTCTCTCCAGCAGCCCATTTATCTGAGATGAGTCAGGAAAACAATGATCTCATTACTCTTACAAATACTATTCTGGGATATGGTTTAGTCACAGAGATTATCTCTCTCCTTTTTCTTTTTTTTTTTCAGAATGGTTAATATAAACAACAAACTCATCATAACATTAAATGTGGTTTAAATCAGGTCCATAATGTCTGAAGAAAGGCCTTGGAATGACCTCCAAGTTTTACAGAAAGTGTTTGTGTCCCTAAAGTATCCCTGCCATGCAAAGAAACCTCACAGCTGATATTGTCAGATTTGCTAAAGCTCAAAGAAGCAGTGGAGGGATTACTTTCTCCTTCCTGATACTTATCTATACCCTGAACTACTCCAGTACTTGTGCATCCTTTTGGAGTGATCCAGATTTACCTTGTTCTCTCCCACACTTCTGTCAGATCCCACTTTGCATTATGAAACATAGAGAAGCAAGAAATAAAACAAAAATATGACAGAAGGAATGAGATAAGAACTTGGTGACTGTGATTTCCTGTGCTTCTGATGAATACCCTGTGGCATAGTCAGGTGCCATGAAACTGGAAGTTGTGCAGTATTTTAAAAAACATTCTGTGTTTTCTGCAATCAGGAACAGCACTCTGAATAGACTTGGAGTATAATATAATGCACAAAATGGATGATCTGGATCATGATAGCTTCTATAATACAGGTGTGCATCATTGTCATTCCCTATCTGCCTTCTCTCCCTTTTTAAATGTTTTGTTCAGGACAATTCACTTTTGAAAGTTCTCAATCTAATTTAGGACAAATTCCTACAATTATTTGGTCCTAGCAATAGCAAGAATTCCCCCTACATAATTCCTCTGAGATGAGTTGAGATGGGTATCATCCATTCCTGATCTAAAAGTCAAAGGGGCTGTTTCCATAAAGCCATTGGCTCCAGATTCAAATTTAGAGAGAAGAAAACCACCACTTTAGAGATTTCAGCTTTAGCAGCTTTCAGCTACTTCTGGCAGGCCCAAAACAAGTGACAAAGGCATAAGATTTGAAAGCTGTAGTGGGTAATATCTGATAAAGAGTAAACTCTGATGGCCAGTTCAGTTAGCTCTCCTTCTACCATGCCCAGGAGAGTTGGAGACATAATTATTACAAAACATCATCTCCTTTGAATGGATAGCTACTTAATCCTGACACTTAATTTAAGGCAGCAGAATAAAGCAAGGTCTCAAGTTCTCAAATTTAAGTTTCAAGTCAGGTGTTGTTTCAGGCTTTGATTTTCTGGTGTTCATTCTTGTAGATACTAAAATTATCTTCTGTGCTTGTATATCTCTATCTTTTCCTTTTCTTTTCCTGAAAGGTTCTTCTGCATTTCAGAGCTGCATTAATTTGATTACTTATCAGTCATGTAAGTGCAGTCTTTCAGGGCATCAGGACTGAATACAGACTCTACTTTTACTTGTCTTTGCAGTCCTAATCTCTAAAGCTTTTCAAAAAGCAGACAGTTTTCTTTAAAACCTGCTGGCTCTGACAAAATCTTCACCCAGAAATTTTCACTGGTTCAAAGGCTGGATAGTGGACTGAGAAACAGAGTTTATAAAAGTTTATATCAGACATTCAGTCTGGATATAGTGAACTGCAATCCTAGTCTCTGTCCTTCATTGTATTTCTACTCCATGCAAGAAGCCTTTCAAGCCATGGTCTGACCTCAGTGTCCCTTCAGAAAGTGGTTTTGGTATGTTTCAAAGTGGTTTATTCAAGTGCAATATTGGTTGGCAACAAGGAGACCGTTTCTGTAGGGTCTTGTTTTGCCATTCATCTGTGATGCAGGAGCTTGAAGGTAGCATCTTTCCACCAGGGAATGCTCTTGGAATGTTCTTCAGCAGCTGGAAGTGAGACATAGGAGTAAGTCTGGGGACCTGTGTGTGGGTGTTCAGTCACTCCATGGCATTTTTCCATTGGAGTCAAAGGGAATCAGTGGCACGTAAGGGTTTTGTCAGCCCACAGAGGGAAAGGAAATGCCTTTGACAAATCTCCTCAAATGAAGACTGAAACCACATCTATAACATTATTATGGGGCTAAGGCAAAACAAACATTTCCCCATCAGGTTTTATCAATTCTGCAACACCTAACCAGGCTACCAAAGTATGTGATTACAAATGCCTGTGGTAAGTCTTGCCAGGTCATTTCCCATGGTAGGAGTTTAAGCACAAGCAGTCATTCAATGACCTGAAAGCTCTTCATCATCCACCAGCCTTATCTCACATTTCCGTAGCTGCATGGTGCACACAGACTGATTTGTTCCACCCACCTTGCTTTTAGGCAGCTCAGAGCTTATTCCCACATACTTTACTCCTTTTGTACATCTTATTCCAGCTTTGAAGCTGGAGGCTACAGTTCCTGTGATAGTTTCTCTGTTTGGCCTTAATGAATTCTTTGATGGAGTAGTGCTTTGCTGTGTGGTCTGTCAGTGTTTTCTGAATTTCTGGTAGGTTTCCCCTTCCACAGGAAAGGGATTTAAAGATAAATATTAATTTACAGCGTCACAAAATGTGTTTCAAGAGCTTGTTAAATATTTAAAGAGCCTTGTGCCTCTTCCAAGAATGTCCCAACCTACAAATGTAAGAAGGATGATACATATTGTTATCCTGCTAGAAAGATGCAAATTTAAATTATGTTTGCTTTATTCAGAATGGAAGGTTCTTAATACTGTACAGGAGACTGTGCAAATCCACTATATATTGAGGAGCTCATGTTCTTTATTTGATGCATGAAAACCACCACTGAGACTGTTCTGAAATACACTAAATTAAATTAAAAATACACTCAAGAACTTCACAGACTTTGAATCAAAACTTTTTTTTCTTTTTGCAGTGGCAATGGAAAATATTTCCTAAAAGCAAAATAGTGTTTTGGCTGCTGCAGTTCTGTCCTTTTACTTGACCATTTCTATCCCTCAATTATCTGTGTAGGAGCAGAGTAGCACCCATGAGAGTATTTGTCTGCTTGCCCCTCTGTTCAAAGACACTGTGAGAGTTCAAAGCTGGGTAAATGTCTGCCCCACTTAATCTCTGCTGCACCAAAACTAAGTGTTGCTCAGCAATCAAGTCTAAATTTTGATTATAATGAAAGGACAGATGCAGCTCCAGACTGATTTATCCTATTTATCAATTCCCACCTAAACTCAGGCTGGGAATCTCCATCCCATTAGAGATTTCTGTCCTTCCAGGTACTCCAAACTTTTCTTTACATGAGATATCTTATCTTAACAATTTTGAAGCAAACAGGCATTTTACTTTATTTCCACCTAAAGATCTAATTTAACCTGCCACGCAGAGATATGACACTGGTGTGCAACATAGGGCTGGTAGTCCTCAGTGCTACAATAACTCACTGCCTTATTCTATAAATAAGAGCAGAGGCAAGACAAGGTAATTTATCTTTGCATTTGACAAGCACTGGTATTTTATAACTGGAAGAGGTTAAGGAAAACACCATTTGATTTGCATGATGAGCGACAGTGTTAGTGGGGATAGGAAATTCACTTCAATAGAAGCACTCTGAGCTGAACAATACATTCATTAAAAGAGCAGTTTCCTGATTAGACGGTGGAGCAAATAGCTTTTTCTCATTTTGCCATCAGATCCACTTTACATAAGCAATAGCAGAGAACAGGGCATATGTTTATCTGGCTGCCACTTTTCCTGTGGGTGTACAATGACAGTATGGCTTTTCAGTGCCATGGTGGAGCAGAAGGAGGTGATGACACCAGATCTGTGCACCCACAAGTGTGCAGAAAACAAATCTGACTGATTTTACAAGCAGGACTAACGATTCAGGTTGGCTGGATTTTTCACCATTTCAAGTTACTTGACATGGTAATTTTAATAGGAAGAACATTACTAAAATTTACTATGAGCAGGGTCTGAAAAAAAGAGCATTTCACTGGGCTGCTGTCCTTGCAGCCATGACCTCAGCATTAGGTGATTTGCTAACAGTATCTCTTGTGGGGATTAATCTTCAAAGAGACCTATGTGACTCGCAGATCACTTACCCAAGACTATGAGAACCCTCACTTGAGCTGGAGATTACTTACTTAAGATTAGGTGTGCTCACAGAGCGCATGAATCTCTCTTCAGTTTGGTGAAATGAAGACAATCTGCCCATTTTTTAATGTATTTTATTATGAGTTAGCAGATATAGACATAATTTACCATATTACTCAGATAATACCTGCATTTATTTAAGGCATTTAGATGTGAATCATATAATAACCACATTTATAGCACAAATAAAATAAAGCAATAAACCAATAGGTTCAAATGACTGTCTTGGTTTGAAAAAGACAGGCGTCTGCTTAAGGAAGGCAGGAGCCTCCCCTGAAATGGAAAATGTAACCCTCCCCACTCCACCTCTGAATTATTATAATTTTTGAAATTAAAAAGCTCTCAGGCAAAGATATGAGAATAGGAATAACAGTTCTTTGCTAGGAAAACTAAAAATACAAATGCAATACTACAAACAAGGAAAAACACTGACAGAGTCAGAATATGACCTGACACCCAGTTGGTCAGGGTGTTGGTAGCAGTCCCATTAAATGGTGGCTGCAGTGCTCCTGCAGTGACAGGTGTGGTTCTGTTGGAGCAGGGATCCTGTAGAAGGGTGTAGTTTTCCTCTGAAGGTCCAGTGATGGTGTAGATGGGTCTGATCTTCCTCTGGGAATCCAGTGGAGAAGAAAGCTGCCCCTCTGGGAATCCAGTGGAAAGGATGTACTGGTGTCCCAAAATCTCAAATTTTATCTAGGTAGGAATGCTTGGCTCCTCCCTGTGGGTGGAGCTTCTCACAAAGGGGTGATGTAATTTTTATCAGTCATGCAGTGAGACTCAATGGCCCATTAACAGAAGATATCTCCCTGGAGGGAGGATTGGTTGAGGCAAAGATAAAGAAAACTGCCCAATAAACAGAAGATAACTGCCCCACCCCTAACAGATAGAAATTGAATACACACCCAGCTACATCTTTCAACTTAAGACATTTACAAAAGTTGTCATTTTAAGTTCTTACTGAGTTTGGCTGCCCTATTTTTTTTTCTACATGCTCTAGCAGCCCCCTTAAATACTACCTGAGAGATCTGACCCTCCTTCCAAAGATGATACCTCCTCTTTTTATTCTTAAGTTCCTCCAAAACCTCCTTGCTTATCCAGGCTGGACGTTTGCCTCATCGACTCATCTTTCAGCACACAGGGACAGTCTGTTCCTGTGCCCTCAAGATCTCTGTTTTGAAGCACGCCACTCTTCCTGAACTCCTTTATTTTTAAGGGCTGCTTCCCAAGGAACTCTCTGAATAAGTCTCCTGAACCGGCCAAAGTCTGCCCTCTGAAAGTCCAATGTAAAAGTCTTATTGATGTTCCTCCTGATTTCACCAAATATTGAGAACTCTATAATTTCATGATCACTGTGCCCTGAGTGGCCTCCAACCACCACATCTCCCTCCAGACCATCTCTATTTGCAAACAAGATTTAACACAGTCCCTCCCCTGATGGGCTTACCCATCAGCTGCAACAAAAAGTTGTCCTCCACAAACTCTGAAACTTTACTCAACTACCTCTTTTAAGCTACATTGATTTCCCAGCAAATGTCTGGCAGGTGTAAGTCGCCTACAAGAACAAGAGCTGGTGATCCAGAAACATTCCCTAGCTGCCTATAGAACGAGTTGTCCACCTCTTCTTCCTGGTTAGGTGGACAATAACAGACTCCCAGTAGGATGTCAGCCTTGTTGGCTTTCCCTCTAATTCTCACCCATAGACATTCAACTTCATCCTCATTAGTTTCAATACCTGTGGTGTCCAAAGCCTCCCTAATATAAAGGGCCACCCCTCCACCTCTTCTCCCTTTCCTGTCTCTCCTGAAGAGCTTGTAGCCATCCAGTGCAGCACCCCAGCTATGTGAGTCATCCCACCTCGTTTCTGTGATGGCAATTACATCACAGCTCTGCTGCTGGACCATGGCCTCCAGCTCTTCTTGTTTGTTACCCATGCTGCATGCACTGGTATCCATGCACCTCAGCTGGACTGCTGATTTTACTCCTGTCTCAGGCTTACCACCCTTGGGCCTGCTTCCAGACAGCCCAGCTGCATCCCCTTCCCCCTTCAATCCTAGTTTAAAGCACTCTCAACAAGTTCTGCCAGTTCATGAGCTAAAAACCTTCTGCCCTTAACAGAGAGATGGAGCTCATCTGGTTCCAGCAGGCAAGGTGCCATAGAAATTACCCCATGATCAAAGAATCCAAAATTCTGGCGATGACACCAACCCTTGAGGAACCTGGTGATAATGTGAGTGCTCCTGTTCCTTTCATTTGCTCCCTTTGGCTGCACTCCCAGAGCCTTTTTTAGTCAGAGAGCTGCTCACTGACAGAGGAAGCACTACCTGGTCCTGCTTGAACTCACAGTCCCATCATACAGCTATTTTTTGTGACACTTTGGCGGTGGCCACTACTGGTGCAGTATTTTTAGTATATTTTATACCATTCTCTGAATTTTATTCCCTTCACATATCGCAGTCTTTCCCGTGACACTTTTCAACCAGTGCAGCCGCCCTGACGGTGCCTCAGGGCAGCTCTTTAATGTTACCAGGTGGAGGGAGACCCGGTGGTGCAGCTTTTTATTCTGTTCATTTTGTTCTCTCAATCTTATTGCAGCAGCACCTCACCGTCCCTCGGTGCAGCTCCTTTAGAGACAAGGAGCCTCTCAACAGGCAGCTGCAGCCAGGGGAGGGGCAGGG
Source organism: Loriotus luctuosus (assembly GCA_035582745.1). Lineage (NCBI taxonomy): Eukaryota > Metazoa > Chordata > Aves > Passeriformes > Thraupidae > Loriotus > Loriotus luctuosus. Next base: position 59,286,572 of record JAWWEY010000055.1, on the reverse strand, counting down.
CAGGACACATCACAGCACTGGTGGTGCTCGGGGCCTGTCAGCTTTGCAGTTCAGGCAGATCAAATGAATCCCAATTGTCGGCAATTTCCACCACCTGCTACTTCTCCCTCTTTTCCTAGATGGATGTGACAGCTCTTGGTTTCCTCCCACAGAGCTGGAAAGCAAAATGCCCACCTGCCCCATGGCCATCCCCGCCACCTTCCACTGCTCCAGCCTTGTCCCACTTTCTCTCCCCTTTACTTGGCGACACTTTTTCCCTCCTCCTCTCCCTGCCAGCTCCAGCAAAGCCATTTCAGCCACTGGCACCAGCTGCCTCCTGTCCCTCGCTCCCAT
>JAWWEY010000055.1:59234739-59286139 GCA_035582745.1 Loriotus luctuosus | reverse complement strand
TGCTCCTGCAGTGACAGGTGTGGTTCTGTTGGAGCAGGGATCCTGTAGAAGGGTGAGTTTTCCCCTGAAGGTCCAGTGATGGTGTAGATAGACCTGGTCTTCCTCTGGGAATCCAGTGGGAAAAGGCTGTCACTGTTGCTCCAAATCTCAGATTATATCCAGGCAGGAATGCTTGGCCCCTTCCCCTGGATGGGGCATCTCCCCATGGGATGATGTAGTTTTATCAGCCATGCAGTGAGACTCAATGGCCCATTAACAGGAGATATTTCCCTAAAGGGAGGATTGGTTGTGGAAGAGAGAAAGAAAACTGCCCAATTAACTGAAGATAACTGCCCCACCTTTAACAGATGGCAAAAGATTACACACATATTTTACAACCCAGGACATCAAATCTTCAAATTATTGCAACAGATCTAGCACAGCATGGCCAGCCAGGCAAGGGAGGAGATTGTCCCACGGTGCTCTGCTCTGCTCTGGGGCGGCCTCACCCCGAGTGCTGGGGGCAGTTCTGGGTGCCACAATTTAAGAAAGACATAAAACTGTTAGAGAGTGTCCAGAGGGGAGCATGAGGATGCTGAAGGGTCAGCAGGGGAAGCTGTATGAGGAGCTGGGGAGGTCACTTGGTGTGTTCAGCCTGAGGAGATGGAGGGGAGGCCCCACTGCGGCCTGCAATGCCTCGTGAGGGAAAGAGGAGAGAAGGGGCAGGAACTGACCTCTTCCGTCTCCTGATCTGTGACACCACTCAGAAACAGCATCAGGCTGAGTTGGAGGTGGTTCAGGTTGGATATCAAGGAAAGGTTCTTCACCCAGAGGGTGGTTGGACACTGGAACAGGCTCCCCAGGGAGGTGATCCCAGCACTAAGAATGATAGAGTTCAGTGAATGTTTGGACAATTCTCTCAGGCACATGGCAGGGTTTTCTTGGGCCAGTTGGTGGACTCAGTGATCCTGATGGGTCCCTTCAATTCCAGCACAGTTCGAACCAGTGTCTCAGAGAAAGGTAATGTGTAAAAAATTATTGAAAACGGGTGAAAAAACCATGAAAATGTACTACTTAGAATTGTAATGATGAGGAAGAGAAAGAATCAGACTATGAACGTATTAGCTTTCCTTGAACAGAAGCCTCAGAATGAACTGTTTATTTGGAAAGATAATGAAAGACTGAACAAGGCAACAAAGCATGGAGTGTGAAGAGGAAAATAAAGGAATCAGAGACAGACAGATTTTTGTAAAACCATCAAAGAAAATGGAAGAAAATAGAAAAAGCATAGAAATTGATGCAGCAAATAGAGAGGGAAAGAATCCAAGGCAATACAGGCTCTAGAATGAAGACCCTACAAAAGATCTTTTTTCTAAATTAAAACAAAGAAAAGGAATTAAAAAAGGATAAAATTCTGTTGGGATAGCAAAATTGTACCATTGCCTTACCAAGAGAAAGAAAGACAATACAACACAGAAATTAACAGAAAACCTATAAAAAAACTGTCAAAAAGTAGTAAAGAGTTTTCCACACTTTACTGTATCTCCCATTTCCTCATGCATGACCATTACTTCTGTTGCTCCCAGTGTTGATCCAGTGTCATCACCATTGCCAGGGTTTTCAGCAGCCCTTACAGCACAGAGGTATTTCCAGCAGTGGTGGGCAGTGGGATGACATTGTGCAATTATTGAAAAAGAAGAGGCGTGACATAATAATTATAGATCTCCTCAGTCTGATAGGAATCAATGGAATAAATAATGGAATGTCTAGTAAAGAATCCTGATTAATAAAGAAATAACAGCATTTATAGAAGAAAATATTCAAACTGACTGAATATGTTTGGACAATGCTATGAACTTAGACAGCAAAATCAAAATTGTTGATGCACACACTCAGGTAGAAGGAAAACTTTCACCTTAGTATCTGATGACTTCCTGATTAATAATTGAAATAACATGAAATCAACAGACTAGATTGTAAATTAACCAAAACTGCTTAAATAGTAGTTCTAAAATATTATTAGAAACAGGAAATCTTGCTGAGCTCTGTCTCTACTGTGTTCCCATAGGGCTTGGCTCATAGCTGAGCACATTTAAATTTTTTTCTCATATTTAAATAAGTTAATCCTCTGTCATAACCTTGAAAGAATTTCTTAGAATATCTAATTATAAAATCATGCATGTCATAAAATCAGGATACAAAACATAATTGCAGAAGAATAGGTCTTATTATAGGAAGCACTGATAAAGATTTGAGGTTTATGGTGGAGAATTAGAGTTCCCAATGTAACAAGAGTGGTCAAAATGGTTACCATCATTTTTAAATGCGCAACTGAGAAAGTGCTGAGTAGGAGCACTTACATTCTCTCTTGTAATCAGCGCTGAAGTGCCTGGTATTGGAGTACCACATCTTATAACCTGTCCTTTAAAATGGGAATTTTAGCAGCTGGAGAAGGTTCAGAAAAGAAAAATAGAGAAAAATAATGAGTTAGATGCATGTCTTTGAGAGTTTAATCTGTTTTGATCACAAAAAACACCAGTTATGGGTGAGCTGTTTACAATCTATATACTTGGGGAAGAGATAAAAATCAGTAGCAATTTGGGATTTCTATTACTTTTCTTTTTTGATATGCTTCATCCAAAAGCAAGGAATATCTTGTTCCTCTACAGCGTAACAAGGAAGATTCAAGCAAGAGCAAATGTGGGATTTTTAACAACAGAATCATTCAGTCACTGTAGCTATGTATCCAGGCAGGTAATACATTCTGCACCACTGAAAATGTATATAGAAGTGTTTGATTTTTCTCTCAAAGAGACATTCTAGCTCAAGGACAGCTAGTGGATGTGAAGTGGGAATTAATAAAAGAGCAATCCAACAGCCTGTGTCAGGAGGAGGTCAGATTTGCAGATTGTGATTTGCTTTCCTGCCCCTGACATCTATTAAACCCACATAAGCATATACTCTGGAAGAAACTTGACATTGCCACTAAGGCCTTGCTGCTAAAAAAACTCAGATGACGTGGCTTTGTGAGTGTGGAATACATGTATCATGCTGTAGACTAAGAAAATCCATCAAAAATCTTATAGAGAAGTGGATAATAAAATAAAAGGAGCAGTGTCCTTGTACTTCTGAAGTAATTTTAAACAAAAAAGATCTTTTAAGGCAAAGCTTTTTCTCAGACCTGGGTGAATAAAGAAGTGCTGACATTAAGGACCAGTCTGAGAGATGCAGCATGGACCTCATGCCCAGACAGACCCCAGTGGTCCATGTATCTGTCAGAGCTTCTTAAAGATTACATTTCACTTTGTTAGACCCCAAAACCTAGGGTAAGACCAACACACATATGAAATTTGAAAGGGCAAATACTTCTTGATAAAAAGTTCAGCATCAACAGTTATGCTGCAGTAAGAAGAGTAGGAAAAGCATTTGTGTGGTGTAAGTGATGAGAGCCTCCATCACTGGCTCTGAAGCTTTGCTTTGATACTTGGGCAAGGCCTGCAGAACTTGTGCTCACTGTACAAGCAGGATGAGAGAGAAGTTTGCATGTGCCTGACACGGACAGCTAGTGCTGCTCTGCAGAGCTTCCTGCCCTCTGCCACTGAGGAACAAGGATAAAATATTCCCTCTCTTTGGGAATATTTCCCTCTCCCTGTGTGTCAGTGGTCCCAAGCTCTCCCTGTGGGCTCAGACAATAGCCTCTCCTACCCTGCCTGCCTCCTCTCTCCAGGGAAGGAGGCAACAACCACCTATTTGCCAGGCACAGTGTAGGCACAGTCTGACCAAATTTTAGAAGTGTGAAGGTTGTTCTGGAGTCACACCTTTCCAGAGAAGAGGGCTTTGGCTTCAGCTCTTAAATGGTTTCCTATGCTTATGGCTTTTTTCAGTTCTCTCTCTTCACACTAAAGACGTGACACCAACCTGCCTCACAGCCAGCAGACTGGCAAGGCAGTCAGAGAGCAAGCAGATGCTGTGCTAATGCATCCTGCAGAGACATGGGTTTCTACTCCTGTTTAGTGCCTTTTATTGAAGGTATCAAAAAAAAAAACCCACCACTTATTTCTGTCTTTTACGATAAGGCTTTATTCTGCTTTCTGTTAGGATGCTGTAGCAGGATGTCTTTTAAAAGTCTGTAGGATAAAGAGATAATGCTATGCAAGCTTTTCCCAGAGAATTGAAAGCCATTTGTATCATTATTTAGGCACTGCCAGTAGGGGTTGTTCACCTACAAAATCATTAAATTCCAGAAGCTTTAACACCGTATACAAGTTCCTGTAGTCAGCAGAAGTTGTACCCATATGTACTCCATCTTTTAATCTCATAAGTGATAGCTGCTGCTAAGATTTTGTGACATGTGATACTAGGAGCAGGGAAAATTGCCTAGCTGAGGAAGATATATGCACTGATGTGCTTTATCACCCAGAAGTCCAGAGGCAATATTGCAAAACCAACTCTGTTCAGAAGCTAAATTCAGCTGTGGAGTTGTGGAATAGCAACTCTCTCTGGTTCATTAGTGTTATGCAAGGGACACTCAACTAATGTCACAAAATGAATTGTATGAGTGCTAGTGCTTCATTAAGAGTTCCCACTCGCAGTAGTCATTCCTCATTTATGTCCATTCACTGGTGTCATCACAGGCAGATGGCTAGCAAGATATTTAGGCATGAAAAGGCAAAAAAGAAATGGAATTTAGAAAAAAGTCACCTTTTCTCCTGGTTGGTGCATCAGGTAAGCTGCACCTCAGTTCATCGTGCAGCTCCCTTGATAGTGCTGGCAGCAGGCAGAATTTTCTTTTTTCCCTGAATTAAATAAATTTTGAAAAAAAATTTAAAGGAAAACTTTAAGTTCACTGCCATGAATCCGACCAGGAAACTAGATCCACTGTGGTCCTACTGAGTGCCCCATTCTCTCAGATATAAAACCAGTCTTTCTCCACACCATGGAATCTTAAATTATTTGTTAAAACATAAGTGCTTCCCCAAAAGTGACCAAGAGGGGAACTATGTATTCTTGTTTTGTCAGGGGGAAGGAGAATTGCAGGTCTTGAAAATTAATCACCAAAATTTGAGAGCAGTCTACACAGTAGAATGTTGCAGTTATATCTCAAGTCCCTCACTCTTTGATTTGTTACTAGAAACATTATCTTCAAGCAGAGTAATCCTTTCCTGAGGACACTTTCATTGAAATTGTCACATTCTTACACAGGATTTTAATTGAATCATGTCAGAGTTTTCTGACAAAAAGTAACCTGTCAGGAAATGCCGACCCATTTTTACTGAGACTATGTACTTTTTAGGTTTGATATTAAAGCCTTTTCTGTCAAGAGGAACCTGGTAGAAAATAAACTTCTAGTGGAAATCAGGTGAATTGAGAAGTTAAAGAAACCTATAAAGTCTGTTTTCTAAGAGGATCCTGTGTTTCCATTATACTGCACTAAAACATTTTTAACACAAGACAAGACTGTTAAGCAAACAAAGAATTACAAAGTAACTTTAAAACTTTACCAGCTTTGTCTGGAAGATTTCTAATGACAGCTGTTGCTTGTAAGTGGACTCATTTTTATATCTCTCTTAAGACTCTGCTCTTCAGCCCCTCACACCTGAGGATCCTGCAGCCACAGAGCCCTCATGTTTATGTTCTTCAGAGATCTTTCTAGGGAGTTGCTCTGAAGCCACTGGCTTTTCAGATCTGAGTTTGGTCCTGACAGGATAAAGAGCTAAACTGCTTATTCCAGCACGGTATTTTGTCCTATGCAGAAGTCTCATTTCAGAAATTACTGCAGAAAAGAAATGACAGTTTTTATAAAACCTTTGAAAATACATTGTGGTCTTCACAGTATTGGTGATTCTGTGTGAATCATCAGCAAATACGCTGCTTAAAGTATCTTAGCTCTCAACCAAACAGCTGTATTATTTCAAATGAACATTAGAAAAGGGAAAGTTTCTCCTCATCATCCAGCCCCCTCCATGCAGATGCTTGTGCAGCCCTGAGGCTTACAGTAGATATTGCACAATGGGCATGTCTTACATGGATTAGCCCATCACTGCCTGCAGTTTGGTTCAGGGGCTGTCAGAGGTAATTCTTCTTAACCATCACAGCAGAACTGGAATTCAGCCCAGATGCTGGAGAAAGCTCTGAGTTTATCATATAGCCTATAAATAATTTATTCAAACACTGCCACATCATCCATGCACAACAGGACGTGGGAGAGCTTCTCTTTGCCACAAACGTGGCAGCGATTCCTCTCACAATGCACCCACTGCTCAGTGTTCGGGGAGTGCTCACAGGAAATGTGACTTTCTGTGCTTAAACACAAAAGATGACAGGCTGGAATTGCCCTTGCTTTTCCTACAGCAACCTCCCCACTCTTATGTCCCATTTTTTCAGGCAGAGGGGCCTTATATTTCTCAGCAGCCCCAAAAGTAAAGATTTTTTGTTGCAGAATACTGCAGGGACTGCTGAGCCTGAATGCTGTCACTAAGGGTTAAACACACTGTTTCATTCTGAGGCTCTTTCTGCCTAGTGAGTTACTCAAAGGAAAAAAGAAAAAGTCTTCATGTGTAACCCCATTTCTTCCACTATTTCACTGTGTAAGTTTCAGCAAGCAACTTTTATTGTGCTTTCACTGCACTGTCTATTAAATAGAGTTGACAGTACTTGTCTTTTTTAAAGACATGTGGTGAGGTTAATTACTGATGTTTGCACAGTGTTTTGACGAAATAAAAATGCTTTTTACAATCTAAATGTTATTATAGTTGTGTGTTTAGGCTTCTACATAAAAACTATTTTCACTGGAAAATACAATTTTGTTGAAAGAAACATTATCCCTGAAAAGATATTCTCTTTCTTCTACAGAATGTTACAAAATAGAAGAATGTTCATTCCCCATACAAATAAAAAAGGGGAAGAAATGCAGTGGTGTGGACTTCAAGACAGGTTTTCTCCCTGTAAATCCTGCCTGTCTGCTCCCTGGCTGACTCTGGGTTCCAATCCTGTATCATGCCTATAACCACCCTCATCTGAAGCACTTTCACAGAGAAACATCAGAGCAGTCCAGGGTGTGGAATGTGCCAGAGCAAAGCCTCATTTACATTGCATAAATAGGATGCAAGATTAAAGTTTGCCTTCCCCAACTCCTTGTGTGTCTTAAGATACTTAAATAATGGGCTGGAGTAATGGTTTTCTGTTTATTCCATAACTGTATTTGAAAGTCTGAGAAGCCCAGATGAGCAATACAGCATATCTTCAAATAGGTGGCAATTTGTTACAGGAATTCCCACAAATTTTTGATTTTATGATGTAGCTATAGCTTATCATTTTCTTGTCCTAGTGTGGAAATGGAACAGAAATCAAAGCAAGTTATAAATGGATTTTCCACTGATACAAAGTCTGCTAAAATTTTGCCTTTGGCAGACTTGAGTGGCTAATAATAGAAACTAGCTACTTCTCTAATTTATTTTCAAAACCTAGAGGCAAAAGTTGGATTCCCTTATGCTCCTCCTACCCTCACACTTTCTATTTTTATCTGCTTCAGTGAGACTGGAGGGAAATTATAATTTTTAGTGTGGCAGGGCAACAGTGCAAAGTCTTTTGACCAATGAATACTTTGACATCTGGTTAATCTTTTTAGTTTTGTTCTGACTTCATAGAGTTCTAATAGAGATAAAAGGCAGTTCAGGGGTTAAATTTTTATTTCACATTTTGACTTAGTGAAAATTCTCACTGAAATATATGAAGGAATAAGAGGAATGCAGATTAAAAACTTTAATAATATTTCTCTGCTTTGCAATGCTTTTAATATGCTTTCTGTGCCTGCTCTATCTCAACTTTTCTGCCATATAAACTTCCAAATGAAAGAAGAATCTGTTTTCAGCAAGGGTTTGCTTCCAGGTTTTCTTTTCTACAACAAATACATTTTAAAATGGATAAAGGCAACAAATCAATCACCTACATCTTTATAGCAACCTTTATAGATTTAAAGAAACTTTTCTTTCCCACCAGCCTCAGAATTCTGCTGTTTCCTGAGTCAAACACACAGGATCCTTCTGGTTTTCCTCACAGGCTATAGCTGCTGAACTCCTTATAAGATCTGTCAGTCTCCCCCCAGTTTGTCTACAGTTTTTTTAGTAACAATACCCCAAAGAGAGCACCATATTCTTGCTGAAATCTCTGCAGCACTGCCAGGAGCTCATAATTTACTTTTTATTTGTGCATCTCAGGATGATGATTCCTTTCTCTAGCACAGGATCGCTTTGTTGGCTCTAGTTCAGGCCTCCATATAAACCCAGTATTGGGATATTTTCTGTCTAAACAGATTTTCCCCGTTTCCACTCATGCATTAGTACATCTTGAATATTTATGCTAATTTTAAACTAATATCTGCAACTAATTCTGAATTTGAATTCCATCCTCCTGAATGTTAGCAACCTCTTCCATCTTGTCATTCACCTCCAGTTTTTGAATCCTGATGTCTGTTCGTTCATGCAGCTTCAGAAAAATATGGAATTCAGTTTTAAACATGACCTTTCAACTCACAGGTAACAAGCCTTCCCAGCTGGTTGTAAAGCACTTATGATAGCTCTGATACTGAGAAGACTTTTACAATTTTCTGTGTCCATCTGATAAGCCATGCTATTTTCTCTAGAATATGGACATAGAGACAGCATTTTGAGACATTTTATTTTCTTTGAAAATGACTTCGACATTTTTAATGTAAGTATTCTACTATTTTTCATCATATATCAATTTGAGATTTTCTTGGAGCTTCATTTCTAGGAACATTTTATAATTCAACTTTAGGATAAAGGTAACATTTTTTGCGGCTTCTATTATCACTAATACTCCTATACTCTGAGATCGAGCAGTTAAAAAGTTACTGTTTGGAAAAGATTTTAAGATAATTCTTGTTATTGTTCAGTGTCTCAGAGGCTTTGCTTCCACTGGATTTTAGAAATTGTTTTACAGTTGCATTTAAGACCTCTAAAAATTGTTACAGGTAAATCATTTTGCAGAGGAGAGACATAAGCCATATAAGAGCATTATTTTCAAACTTCCCTTAAGTGTTTATTCTACACTGATCCTCACTTTTGCAGTCATTTGCATCTTTGCAAATTAATGTGCCCATTCTAATCCAGCAAACTTCCAGCTTGCACTCACTGAAAAAAAAAATCTGGGGAATATTTATAAAGCTTTATTAGCTTTAGCAGGAAAAATCATCTGTTTTAAATTGGTTGAGTATGCCCATCACATTTCCTTTAAGTTTTGAAAAATAACATCTAAATCTCTCCTTGATGGGGCTAGAACCCCCCTGCACCAGCAGGTAATTTTATTGTACAATCTGTTTAGCTGGGAAAGCAAAATACTGAGTAATTTCTGATAATTGCTTTGCATAAAAGGAGCAAAGAACACTACCTTTTTCAGTTCTAATTGCAGTGCAGATCACCTGGTTTACTGCCTCTAGCTGAATCTCCTAATTGCCAAAATGTTTTAATTATTATGTACTTTTGAAGTGAACATAATATTATGACAGCTGTTTCCAATACAATGAGCAGCAGCTGAACTGCATAACCATTCACTGCATGGAGAAAATCCCTTCAATGATTTTGGGTCTCTCATCATTCAGCTCTATCCGTCATATCATGACTAGCTCAGGGGATTTTTTATTTTATTTTTTTAAATTCCTCTCTACCAAGTGCTGTTCTTCAGTTCCAGGAGGCAATTGCTGGCAGGATGTGCAGACAGGTATGGTCACCTTTGTGCAATTGACTGGCTCATTAATGCTGCCTGCTTGGGCTGCTGCTGGGGGAGTCCGGGGATGTGAAGAAGCTGAGATCTGACATACCGAAAGGAAAGGAGCTGCTGTTGTTACCCAGTGTGGATCTTGGTTGTCTTGGAGAGCTGTTAAAACTCACAGGCAAATAAGGGAAAGGTGTCTCTGTAATGGGAGACCTCATGGCTGTAGTTGTGAGCACTGCTTTATAAATATTGATAGTGTTCAGAGCAACAGCTGTGGGCACATCAGGTGGTTTATAGCTTAAAAAAATTACAAAGGAGTGACCTATGTCCCCTGGTGCCAAAATCTACTACATGATGCAACTATTTTTAAAGCTCCACTCCTGCAGCTGCTGGCTGTATCAATCCCTAGGTATTTTCTTATGAGTGCTTCTAAGTGTGGCTGACACATCTCTCATGATCAGAAAGGTAGAAAAATGTGGGAGCTGGTGTTGTAGAGCTGTTCATGGTACACAGGCTGTGGGGAAAGGTGTCTCTGTAATGGGAGAGCTCATGGCTGCAGTTGTGAGCATTGCTTTAAACACTGATAGTGTTCAGAGCAACAGCTGTGGGCACATCATAGCTTAAAAAAATTACAAAGGAGTGACCTGTGCCCCCTTGTGCCAAAATCTACTACAGGATGCAACTGTTTTTAAAACTCCACTCCTGCAACTGCTGACTGTATCAATCCCTAGGTGTTTTCTTATGAGTGTGGCTGACACACCTCTCATGATCGGAAAGGTAGAAAAATGTAGGAGCTGTTGTTGTAGAGCTGTTTATGATGTACAGGCTATGAGGATAAGGTAACAACCTTTCGATTTTTCCCTTAAATATAAACGAAAGAATTTGTTTCATTGGCAAAACTGTTTTTCTAGAAGAAATCTAATCACTGAATTAGGTGGTGAGAAAGGCCCAGCTTGATATAGCAGAGGGACTGAACAGGCTGTGTGCTGGGTGTGCTTAACCTTACACAGGTAAATAGAACTACTAAAACCAATCCTGACACTGACCTATCTACCATATAGATATTTGGGGATTTGTATCATTTTTCAGAAATTATTATAAAAGGATTAATGGAAACTGCCTGGTCACTTGCTTCATATCTATGAGTGAAGTCTGCATTTGCAGCACCTTGTCAAGCCTCCCTCCAGACTGCCTGATGTGGAATTGCTCCATTTGTTTCTCTACAACCTGAGAACAGAGAGTGCAGTGCACAGAATAACACTCCAACTACCACTGCCATTGTCTGAAACATATTTTATGCTTGTACTTGAACTACAAGCCCAGATTCAAAGCAGCCAATCTGGAAGATTATTCCCCAAGAGATTTTTACCAGACAGTGTTTTACAAAGATGTCACTGAAAGGTCAGATACCACATAGTTCTCTAAATCTGTCGTTGTTCTTTTTTGCCTTTACTAACTACTTGCTCTGATCTAAGGGCTGCAAAGTCATAATGGTTTGGTTGTCAGTAAAGTAAAAAACATGTTAAACAACATCTTTGTATTTCTTTTTTGGTGGGAGTGCACTGTCTTCAGGCAGATGAGAGGGAGAGGGGTATCTGACTCTGTGGTTTCATCCTTTCCCTAACAGCTGGAGCAGGAAAATACCCAGGTCATTCCATAGCAAAGGGAAAATGGCTCTCCCAAACTCCTCTGCAGCAAAGAGCTTTTCTTGTTACCTGTGTAAAAAAAACAAAATCATGCTTAGAGCTCAATCTTTCCAGGAAACTGGAGTAAGCAATGAAGAAAACCAGCAAATTTTGAAAAAAAAAATAGCTTTACTTTTAAAGAGTAAATTGGATTACTTCATATTTGCCCCAGGCTGTGTGGAAAATCAGGACCTTTGCTTTGGCTGACACATGGCAATTTATTAACCCACTGTAATTCAGCAGCATATGGGGATGAAAGGGAAAGGAACAGCACCCTGGGAGCACCTGGAGGTCACAGAAACTTGGGCTGACCTGAAATTTGGTGCTACTGAGAATAAAAATTCCTGTGACCTATCTTCAACCTCCTGGGTATTGAAAATCAAAAACCTGTGAGCCAAGATGGACTTAATGCTCATGTTCACACTTTCACAATGTTTATCCTATGAGAAGGTGTTGTGCTGGCACACTGCCTTCCTCTGGACACGTCACTGCCCAGGCCCCACATTTGAGTGCATACAAACTACGAGATCTGTCTTTCACTATCAGCACCTCTGACTTTTACTGACATTCTCTAAACCCCACAAAGTACCTCTGAGAGCATTGGGGCTATGTATTAGAAGAATCTGGATAAGGTGAGAAATATAAATATCCTGAGCTAGACAGAAAATAACTTGTTGGCAGAGCCTGGGGTAGAAATCAAGTCTGGGAAGTCTTGCTGCCTCCCTTACTTGATCTCACTACATTTTTACATGCTGAAAAAAATTCCCCTCAAAGGCATCTGTGGACTCTCTCCAATTGCACTATATTCATCAGCTAGCAATTTAAACAAGAAAGCTCTTGCAGAGAAAGTTATTAGGATGTTAGGGAATAGGTCAGAGAGTAAATTTTGTCACAGAATATGTTTAGGACTTTTTTATTATGATTATTTCTGCAGCAGATTCTTGAAATTGCCAGACACACTATTTTTCTCCCTCTACCAGATACCCAGCAGCTTGTGACCCAGATGCAGCATTGCAAGCCCCCAAAGGTAGACACAGAAAACTGTCTCTAAACAAGTCCATATTTCAGTTACTTGACAAATATTTCATAATTATCTAAGCAAATCAGTGCTTGCTATCTACTGCTTATGAAGCCCAACTACAGATTTAAGCCTCTTGAAATGTCAATGCAGAATCTCACTGACAAGAGGTAGTGATTTTCCAACTGATCCATCTATGTGTTTGCTCAGAACTGCTTAGATGGAACGTTTTTTGGGGGGGAAATTACTTTGTCAAAACCAGTTCTAAGGAGCACAGTCTTGACTGCCATTCTTGAAACAGAATTTAGCGTTGAAGCTCTGGTAAAAAATGATGTGTGTTTGCTAAATTCCTGCTGCTCTTTGCAGGGACACAACAGTTATCTTCTGTTAAGGGAACTCTTCCTGCAGTAATATCTACACTGTTTAGTTCATTCATTTTAGAACACATTGCATAGAATTGTGTCCAGATGGTTCTTTGGTCTCACTGAGGAGGATTCCACAACCTCTATGGGCAGTTTGTTCTGTTTTCTGTTGTAGTCTGAGAATAAGTAATTAAGTTTGAATGAATTACATGGAAAATCCCTAACCAGAGAACCTGTGAACCTCAGGGGTCAGAAAACAGTGGAGAAAGGACTTATAGACATCAACAAATTGTAGGTGACTGAAGACCTGATTTTCCCACAGGTGGTCACACCTGAACTATTTTGGCTTCAGTTAAGGTTGTGCGTGTTCAGAGCTTCTGAAATCCATCCTCCCAAATTCACAGGCTGGGGATTGCAGTGCTAGCTCAGCTCAGAATAGCTCTCAGGAGGTCTGACTCATGGTCTTTTGCTCTAATTGCCAGACGTTGCAGAGTTTGCAGGGAAATTACTATTGTTATTCAGGAAGGGTGTATTTAACTGTATATATAGATCCATATACTTGACTGGTGTAAATTGCAGCAATTCCATTGACTTCTAACAGCTGGGAATCTTATCTTTACATTTTAGTAACAATAAAATTCTGACTATCTGAAAGAAGCTAGGCTTGCTGGTTATTGGTTTATGATTCCCTGTCCCATCATTGCTAACTGTCCAGTCCCAGCAAGTATGTATAAATAGACTTACCATCATGCTTTCTAATTAATACCTGCCTTTTGAAATTAATTCACAGGTATGATCACTACCCTTTCTTGATGCTACAGCTGGTAATTACCACTGGGAAGTAATGAGGGCATGAGCAAGGGTGATTAGAAAGGGTATGTAATTTCTTGTTCTTTTTTTATGCTTTGTATGTAGATTCACTGCTTAAAATACAAGAGGAACCTCCAATAAGGAGAGCATTCAAGCTTATTATGGGTACACACATGTTACTAGCAGTGCATAGTTCTTTAATCATGTGAATAGCTGCTTGCTGTAATTGATGTGAAGACTGATGGACTGAAGTGCATTCTGTACGTAGAAGCCCACAAATCATAACCCCTTGTTTGTATTTCCCATTGCACTAAAAGAATACATACAGCTATTAATTGCTTATACTAAAATATGATGATTTCTCATTTTTCTTGTATGCTTTTTGGTGTGGTTCCTATTTCAAGGTAATAATCCAATTGTATACTTTCTTCTGAGAGAAAAAATTGGTTATTTTGTGCAACATGAGAGCCAACGCTTGCTAATGACATAGTGCAGTTCACTGGTGCATGCAGTACTTGGTTTTTGTTCAAGTTAGTCCTGGAAACTTGGAGTAAAAGAGAAAATTTTAACAGCTCTCTGTAGCAAATGCAGGCATAAGAAACTGCTCTGCAAGCAAATTCTGATTAACAAATTACTGCCACTTCTTCCCTCTTCCTCACATGGGCATCTTCAGCACAGATTGAGTGGAGGGCAGATAAAACAGCTGCAGAAGAAAAAAATTCTACTCATTCCAAAGAGGCCAAATGTTGAAGTGAGGCCACTTTCATCCTAAGTGAAAATATGGCTCAACTAGAAAGGGACCAGCATTTTTTCCACAGGGTATGGTTTTATTGCTGTTGACTTTCCCTTTTTCATGTCAACTTCAGTGTACAAGTATATCCACCCTTCTTTTTTTTTTTTTATCCTCCTCTATTATACAACAAAAGGCAAGATATACTTTGTACTGACAGTTGCTCTGAGAACTGCTCTTACAGATTGTTGTAGTTACAGCAAATTCAAACCTCAAGTGCAATGTCTGCTTCTTTATTGCAGATAGAAGGACTGGCCTGGAAAAAAAATAGAGAACAGGCTGACTTCTATGTCATAACAAACCAAACCTGAATCTGATTTTGATGACAGATAAAATACATGAGATTTGAATCTTGTTAAAACTCACCAAAAATAAAGTCCTAGCAATTAATTTTTATTAACATAAAACGTTTGTGTGTGTCTGTGTTAAGACAAATTCTTCTTTGAACTTTTGTTCCTGGTTGTTTTTCCTCATGTTAGTGATTCCTGATGAAGGAATGCAAGGACTTTTAAACCCCTCTGGAAAGACAATAAATCAAAAAGTTAGTTTAAGCAAAATTTCATAACCATCTTGTATTTTGCAAACCTTTTACCAAGTTTTCCTTATTCACAAGGTTTGGGCAAACAGCCTCATGCGTTTCAGCATTAATCAGAACAATTCAGGCTGTAACCACTTCTGAAGCAGACAAGGATCTCAGTGTCTGAGCAGGATCTCTGGGCTCCAGCTCCCACTCTAGAATGCGAGTCTCACACAGGTTTTGGCAGTCTGTGACCCATGTGGATGTGTCTCCAACAGCATGCCATGTCCAAGGGGACATGAGAGACCTGTGTCTGGCCACCAGAATAGCTCTCAAGATGTCTAGACAGGAACTGTCACTAAAATCCCCTCCACGGAAGGGGTTGGCACATTTCATTTTTTCCTCCCCACCTTGCTTGGTCAATACCTAATGATGCTTTTATGATATCTGGTGTTGACCTACAAAATTTTCACATAATTCCTGATCTCAAGGAGTTTTTGTGAAAGGTCTCTCTGGATTTATTTTTTGACTTGTACAAGCCTTTGCCAATTACTTCTATACCTTGATCCTGCAAGACATGACTCTACTTCCAGGTGTAGTTAGTTTTTGCTTTGATCCTTTTGGGATATATATTAGGAAAAAAAAAAATCAAAATTTGGATTTCAATCCTTCAGCACTGGGCTGAATGCCCAAGCTCAGTAAACTTGTTCTTCTCTCTTTGCTCATTATACAGTCTGTGTTCAGCCTAGCACCACCTAAAAAGCAGTCTTTAATGCCTCATATAACTCCTGAAAACTCTCACTTTAATCAAGGCATTGAGAAAGCTGTGGTCTGAGAGCAGAACAATGTCTGGGCTTTCCTAAATTTCTCCCAGTGGTGACATTGACTCTCTCTGTGACCTTGGAGAAGTCATTTTCATTTAAGTGCTCTTGCATTCAAAAGCATTTAGGTCATAAGAAACAAGGCTGATGGCCCACGTGTCTGTCAGGAGTGAGTGGTGAGGAGAAAATGAGCCATAACTTAATATGATAAGGTACAGAGTTTTGTTTAAAGGAGCAGGAAGAGATTCCTTTCAGTCAGGTAGGGATTTCAGGCAGAGTCCAGAGTGCAGGCAAGCTTGAAAGTTCATCTGGAACTGTACTTGCAGAGCAATTAGCAAGTGTCTACAGAAATCTCTCCTGAACCTGACACTTATCCCTGACTTTCTTCATATGCAGAGTGATGGCATAGAGCATGTGAATTGGAGGAGGACAACAAATTAGGGAGACCTGTGAGCACAGAGGGGAAAAATTCAGAATGTTTTTGCCTAATTGGAGAAAAATTGTGATTCATGAGAGACAAATACAACCACCTGCACTTAGGAGTAATTGTCTGCCAAAACACAGAGTGGGGAATGAGTGATTGGAAAATGATATTTAATTAACCTGGGGTATGGAGAACTCAACCTTAATGCCAGTTAACAGTGTTGCAAAAAGGGCAAGTACTGAAAGAAAACATGTAAAAAAGAATAGACATTACAAGAGATATTCCTCCACCTGAGATATTCCTTCTTTGGGTGTTTGTAAGGCATCAGTTGTTTCACTGTATTCATTTTCAGGTACAGAACATGGAAAAATAAGTGTGGGAATGCTCAGAGTCTGAATAGTATTGCTATTCTAATTGATTGAAGTGACAAAATGTAATGGATAAAATCTTAAAGAATTTCAGTTTCATCCTCTGGTAGCTAACTTGGATGCTTTCAACAATTAGCTGGTCTTGGAAGGAGGACTGAGAATCCTCTGAATCTGCCTGTTCTGCATAATACACTACTTGGCCATTTCCAAAATATATAATTTATAAAGTTGGGGAAAAGGGAAAATTCCACTTACGGAACATTCATAGTCTTGTTTTAGCAGAGGCTCAATTGCCCTTCAAGAGGAAAAGGGGAGTAATAATTTAACTTTTCAACATTTTCTTTTGATATGTATATTATTTTTCACATCTATAGTTAATTGGTTTAAATGTGGTTCTGGTCTCTGGCACCACAGGAGCTCTGTGTTTATTGTCACTCTTTGGTTCCAAAAGTAAATTTGAAAGGGAATGAACAAATAAAGACAAATAAATAAATCTACCTATGAGTCACAAAAATTCATCTTTAGTCAAGATTGGCTCTTTTATTTCTTTCTGACATTACTGTTATCACTACAACTGTCATTCTTCATCATGCTTCTTATTTTACTTCTTAATTGCCCTCAAAGGTACTGAGTGTTTTTCAAGAAATCCTTTTCTTTAGCCATCTTATTATGTACACCTATCTTGACCTCTGGGTGATGCATGGCAAATAAAGTTAGGATGTAACCTCAGGAAAACCTTATCATAAAATTATGAGAGCCATGCAGTACTGGAAGATATCTACCAGAAATGGAAGAGACACCTTCTCTGACAAAAAAAAAAAAAAAAAAAAAAAAAAAAAAAAAAAAAAAAAAAAAAAAAAAGGTGAGCAAGATGGTTTTAGAGAGAAAGTGGAGAGAAATCTATGAGAAGGGGTAATACCAGCACTTATTTTACCTTTGCTCTTAGCATAAAGCTTATCCATTCATTGATGAACAAATCCCCTAATCCTTACAGGGTCCTTGTGTGACTTTTGTGTACAAAACCCAGCTTGAATGAGGTAGAGAAACAGTGACCAGTGGTAAAACCCCTCATGTGAAGCAATAAGAAAATGCTGGTAAATCTGTGTCTTACCAAGTGCTAGAGACTGGGTGTCAGCAGCCAACTCTGTTTGGCGAGGTTGCAGAGCTAAACAACAGTGCAAAAGGACAGAAATTTTTGCAGTAATATATGAGCAAAAAGTTAAGGATATTTAGATGTTAATTACCTCAGAGAAATTGCTGCAAATCCCTATTGTGCTCTGAGACAAAGCTCCAGAAACTGAGAAACTTTGCCATTTCTCACAGATCCCCTGCACTATGTATTTCAGAAGCTTACTCTAGACCTTGTTCAAAGTGGAATGTGGCACCATATCTTGATTCTCTGAGAGAGTGTGCAGGGATATGGTACAAATATATTTTCAGGTCTCCTGGTGAAATCAGAACCCCTTCCTTTCCCATTACTGGGGTTTTAAATTTTATGCAGTAAATTGGAATAAAACTGAATACCTATTATCAAAAGTATTAGTAGGGCTGTGATAAAGTTGATACTGGAATTTCTAGATGAAAGATGAATCAGCAGGTTGTGTTGAATATTGGAGAAGAACTTAAAACCATTAGCTCCCAAACAGTGAAGCTCTTCTGAGTTGTTACTACCAACAATTTGAGAACAAAAGGTTTTAATCTACAATTCTTTTTGAACTGAAAATTTACAAAGAGCAAGTACTGCTGTTAGTGCTAATGGAGATGAAACCAGAATAGCACTGGGTCAGTACACTGTGTGATTTGTGGTGCTCCCACTTTTGCTCTTGGCTGAAACCATCCCAGATGAGATGAAAAGGCCTGTGCCTGGTGCTGACAGTGCAGTGCAGTGCTGGGGGTGGTAGGGGTAGCTGCTGCACTGTAAGAAGGCAAGTTGTTCAGAGGACATATTGAATTAAAGATTTGTTTGGTTGCCTATATGGAAATTAAAGATTCCAAGACAAGTTTTTAAAAGAGTGGAAGATAAACCAAACAATGATTTGCCTTCAGAGCCACTGGCCTACTCAAGCATCAAACTCATTACTTTACAAAGCTTGTGGGAATACTTACACCGTGCATGAAGTGCACTAATCCAACTAATCCATCTTTTTTTTTTATTACCTGGAACCATGTAGGTCTCCCAACTCCATCACAATACCTAGTTTAATTCTGAGCAGACTGAAACCCAACTCAAATCCAAATCAAAATATCTCTGGAGCAAATTAAAATATCTCAGAGGAGTTCTGAGGCACAACCAAGAGTTTTTCAGACATACTGGTGTCATTTGTCTTTCTGTGTTTGTGATTTGAGAGCAGTGATATCCTCCACAATCACAGCTGCACTCTCCAGCCTGTCCTTTCCTTTCCCCCACACTCCCTCACAGCTGAAGTGGTGGCAGGTATTTGAGAGCCACTTACAACATGTTTCAACTGCAGATGCTGAGTGCAAGCCAGGTGGCTTCATTTGCTATTGATTTTATTTCAGGGCACTGGTCCAAAAGACGTTAAAATCTCAAAACTGAAATGAGATGATCTTGACCCTCCTTTATGAGAACATAAGTTGTTTATTTCAGTATTTGTGACAGCACACTTGCATTCTGTGGTGCAGGCATCAAGGCATAAAGGCAAGAGGGAGTTATCTCAGGGCTCAGTTCAAAAGTCAGGCTTGTTTGGGAGAGCAAATGGCAAAGGAGATTGTGAAGGATCCTGAACTCTGATCCTCCTAAAATCCATTGGTTTTATGGGTCACTTTTAAGTAAGAATCTACTTCATATTTGGAATGTCAAGGGTTTTATTGTCTATCTCCTAAATAATGGAGATATCTTTTGAACAGCTTTGAGACAATTTTTAATTTTACTATGCACTCCTTGAATTTTGACCTGCTGAGCAATATGTAACCATTGTAAATTACAGAACATTAAAGCACTTGGTACTTTTCATAATAGGAAAGCATAGAAGTTTAAAGAAAATATCCATAAAGGTTAATTAAATCAAGAAAGGTAATAATATGAGAATACCTAATGAATAAAGTCATCAGTATCAGGGAAGCAGGATAGTCACTATGTGGAAATAAAACTCCTTAGAAGACATAAAATACATGAGATATGAGAAGAGTTCTGTTCTTACATTGGAGAGATAACCACTGTACTCTGCTGTAGGTCAGATCTTTTGGAACATAAATCACAAAAACTTCTTTGGCTGTAACTGAACTATAATTATTTACTGCAACTGACAATCTGTTCCTAATACTTTTTTCAGTGAGCTAAGTATAGCTTACGAAAAAGAATTAAATGATAGGTTGCATCTAGGTATACTTTTATGAGTTTGAAAGTTTCTTGTCTGAAAGATGCAGCCAAAGTATCCCTAGAAATAACTGTTTCTCCTCAGGATGGTCTAAATTGTTCCCATTGCATAAGAAATGAAATGGAACTGTTTAAAACATTGGACTGGCCCAGAAAGAAAAATTTGTCTTAGTAGTTATCCTAACCACTGACTTCATTAGAATTAGATGGGATTTGCACTGCTGGATGGGAAACTAAAGTTACTGGCAGCATTCAATGAAATAAAGAGCAAAAGCAAGCAATGCACTTTATCAAAACTCCAAAAAGTGTGGCAGAGATACAAAAGCATACCCAAATTCCAAAAAGTGTGGCAGAGATACAAAAGCATTGCCAATACTGTAGCTCCATGTATATCCTTACTGGAGTGGATGAAAGGTGTGGCAGAAGTGACCTCTAGATTTGTAATCTAAGAGAAATTTTGTGGGAGTCTCTCCTTTAGATATCTTCTAAGGAGATATGGGCCCAAAGTTTGAGAAAGCCAGGGTCCCACTGCACTCTGTGTGAGAAGAACACCTGCAGAGTAACTGGAGGGAGGCAGTTGCTGTTGTACTCATTAGAATTGCTCACGTTGAAGCACACTCATAGTAACAATAAGATTTCTTGATGTGTGTTTATTTCCCACTGGTACACTGTGTTGCATTATGATAGCTTTGCAGTCACAGTGTGCTTGTTCTGGTTGAGGAAGCACATTCATTACAAGCTCTTCTTTTCAGATGCTTATAAATTTCTGGAAAAGACTAATTCTTTGGCCTGACATTTCCTTTGTTACTGTCAAACAAAAGGTGCTGATTGTTTCCACTCTTTCTCCTCCTGTGTTTATTTAAACATATTTGTTGCTTTGGGATTAACAAGCAAATAAAACACATCCAGCTGGTCATCACATATTCAAATAACATTTTTATCCATAGATAAACTATACTGAATTTTAACATATTCTGTCTTAAGTGGACATAGTCAGGATAAACTGTCTTGTGGAAATCTGAAGAAAATTGAAACAAAGCTTGTAGCGATCAGAAAACTCTTATGCTAAACATTGTGTAAACTTGATCCAGGATTCAGCCTGTTTCAGTCATTCTTTCAACTCATAAGCGTGACAGTTCCATTTTTACAGAGAACAAATTTTGTTGACTTAAATGAATTGAGCTTTTATCTTATAATCCCTACTAGATGGCTTTCCTGAAAAACCAAAGCAGGTTTTTGAGGCTGAGTATGGCTTTCAAAGTCTGACTCTGTTGGCTATTCATCTGTCTTCCCTTGCTACAGCACTAAAATCCTGCTTTCCAAAATGTTCTCTGCGTGTCTGCCACCACTGACATGTCTGCAGCATCACCCTCTGAAGCACAACAGCAGCTGTTTAAGAGGTGTCATTTAGCCTGTCCTAATACTAACCACTCTTGACCTCCTGCACACAGCCCTCCTTTTCCTCTCCAGGCCTGCCAGGGTGTTGAGATGAAAGCGTGATTATCGGAGCTTTCACTCCAATCAACCTTTTCATGCTTCACAGCCCTGCCTGGTGCAGCACACCACAGTCTGCACTGTCTGTGTGTGCCTGCCTCAGCCTGAGCTGGGCATGCAGCAGCTAAAGGGAAGAAGAAAAAAACCTGGCAGATTTATTTTGGTCTACAGTATCAATTCAAGGCTAATCTGCCAATTTCTCCACGCTGCTGCTATGAACCAAGCAATGTTTGTTAAAGATGGCGGGATTTAGTAGATTGAAGCAGAGCATGCCAGATTGAACAAAACCTGCACCCAATTTTAAAAATTTCTGTGTTTTCACCCCAGACAAGCCAGGATGTGTACAGTTCAGGTTACCCCATCCATGAAATTTTAAACAGTAAATTTAAATGCCTTGTACATTGTATTTGCTCATGAAATCCTAGGGGGAAGATTTATATTCAAATATATACAGTCATGTCTTTTTAAATACATTAGACATTTCTCTTTTAATGTGGGTTTCTGAATTGCACTTCCATATAAATGTGCTAACTCTCTTGTTTCATTAAATGTGTTGAAGTATGAGTATTAAATTTCCTTCATGAATTTAGGGATACTCCTAGAGCTGGTATGAATTGTCATAGCTTTTCTGAAGTGAAAGAGACTATGATAATTTACAGCTGCTATTCCGTAAATGTGAGTAGTACCTTTCAAGACCATGTTCCCTGGCCCAGATTTACAGTCACCTTGGGAAC
This sequence comes from Loriotus luctuosus, assembly GCA_035582745.1. Classification (NCBI taxonomy): domain Eukaryota; kingdom Metazoa; phylum Chordata; class Aves; order Passeriformes; family Thraupidae; genus Loriotus; species Loriotus luctuosus. The sequence goes on along the minus strand of JAWWEY010000055.1, from coordinate 59,264,068 downwards.
AGTTACTCTGTATTGTATATTTAGATTCTCATTGTCACATCTTTTCTGGAACTGACTCTCAGCAGTCACTCCCAGTGTAAAATCCCCAGCATGTTACATGGTGGCAGGCATAGTCCCACAGCACAGGAACAAAATAAATGGAAATTATGCGATCGTTTAGAAAAGACAGTGAGGTTCTGGTGTATAAGGAGAGAATCTGCACAATTACAGTAAGCAGATGTTCTGCTGTTGCCTTTAGTGGAATATACTCCTTGTTGTGGAAGATCTGAGGGCTTAATGATGTGATCAATATAAAGTACAAAAGGAGGCAAAGATAAGTCAGAATAAAAAGAGAGACTGATGTGCTGTAGGAAAATGTCATGTGTAATAAACTCCTCAAGGAAGGAATAAAGGGATGTCAGCTCTTATTCCTTTGTGCTTTCTGAAAACAGAGCTCAGATCCACAAACTTGGTCTGGCCACAGAAATTATAGAGACTGAATATTTCTTTCAAAGAGTAACTTTGAGAAAGCTTCCCCCATTTGTGAAATCCAGGAATCTGATTAAAGATGTATGAATCTTTGCAATGTACATGGACATTCACCCACAGGATTTTGTTTGACACAGGGAGACACTGGACATACAGAAAACACGCAATCAATATATGGCAATCTTCTGGTGTAGATAAATAACAAAATACCACTGTCCCAGGGTGTGTGAATGGGAGGTATGAATTTTGAGCCCACTCTGCTCTTCAGTTGTCTAAACCTCTCTTTGTACCATACAGCCCTGAGAAAACATTCTGAATTTCATTGCCTGATACCTGCTCTGTATCACAAAGTTCCATCATGAGATAGAAATGTATTAAGTAGTTGGGAGTTACTGGTCTTGAATCTCCTAGAATTAAAGTATTCCCACAGAGATGGACCAATGTTTACTGAATGGAGCTTTGTTGTTTCTGGATGGCAGCTGCATCCTCTTGGCCTTTTTTTGATTTATATCGATCAAGAACACCTCAAGTGTCCCAAATATACTTCAGATATATTTCATTATTCCACTACAGAAAGAACCTAAGACCTCAAAGGAAGAAATCACTTTGCTACAGGTATAAGAAGTTTTTAAAATGTTTAATTGTTAGATATCAATTGCACCATTACCCAGAAAGGCAGGGGACAAATAAAGTGAAGTTGGCATAATCAAATCTTCTCCTACACATCAGTCTTATGTAACCCCAGGGTATAATCTATGAGTTTCATGGAGAGTTTTTTTCCCTAGTACTATTGAATTTAATTTAAGTAGTTAATTGTTCATTTCTATTAAATATATTGAAGTAGATCCACTTCTTTGACCAAATCATGCCTGGAGAACAGCTATCCAGCTATCAAAGTTAGCTTGATTACAGGGTCTTCTAGAAATAGGAAGATGTGTTTGAAACCTGAGTTTGGAGGTTTTCTATCCCTGTTTTAAATGCAGTGGAAATTAGAGGTAACTGACCTATCACTAGCTTGGTGCAATTTTAGGTGGCATATCAGGTCTCTGATCCCTGTCTCAGTTTTAGCACAGATTTCCAGAGGAGATCTGGATATTCTCACTAAACTCACAGCATCAGAGTTTCTCGTAGGTAATGCAGAAGTGATTGCAGGTCATTGCCAACTTCTGATTAGGGTGAGTTATGTTTGTAAAGCTCTTTATAGATCAAATGAGCTTCACAAGGGCTAAGGTAATGTTCCTTGACTGTGGATCCCCTCAGGAACTAGAGTGTAATAAAAGTCTTTCCTATTGCCACAGCAGTAACTTTTGGTGCTGAAGCAGATAAGAAATGGACTTCCTCCTCTTTCCAGGTCCCATTTGACCCTAGAGCTCTGGGATTAAAAATCCAGCCTAAAAACGGAAAAAATAATGTCTGGTAGACTCTGTAAATCTGTTTTTGATAGATCATTGTCCAACAATGCTCACCCCTTCTTTCCCCTAAGGACAGTGCCAGATAAGTGTCTGCTCTTGAAAGGAAAATGGTGTGGGTTTCACTATTAAGGAAAACAACCCATAACTTTTCCAACTACCCTATTTCTGAAGTGATACTAAATAGCTCATCCACATCTGTGATGATGATGGCAAGTGAGGGAGGGACTGGCAGCACCAGGCAGTGATTTTCTGTAATGGAGGTAAGTTGGATGCTTACAGTTCCAAAAATGATTATATTATACATCCTTTCTACAGAAACCTCATTTACATAACTGAATCATGAAGCATCTTTGTGCTAAAGAAAGCTAATGTAAAAGACCACCAGAGCTTAGTTTCTGCCTAGCTAGCTTGCATTTTCTTTCTCTCTCTGCTTTGAACATCTGGAACTGGCTGTGGACAAGAGTGACGTTTCGTAAAGTGCTCTTCAGAGGAGCAGTACTGGGAATGCCACTCCTCGTTCCCTTACTTTCCCTTTTTTGCCTGTCAGTGATTTTTTCCTCACCAAAAGCTCCTTTTCTACCCTTGCTTTCTCAAAGCACCCCTTGAACAAAAAAAGCCTTCCTATTCTTCCCCTTGCTACACAAGCAAATATCTTGCTTGGTTAATCATTTATCTACAGACTTCCTGTCACAACACCTTTTTGGTTATTTATCCCCTCATTGCACTTTTATGAGATTTTATGTATCTTTCCAAGCATGAAATAAGTACATGCATTTCCAGGAAATATATTTAACAGACCAGTGGGATAGATATTCTCACTGGGGTTAACAGCTCTGTCCCATATTTGACTCACTCTTTGAATGGTACAGGAGGCAGCTGGTTTTGCTTGCAACATTTGGATCTTCTTTTCTGACTGTTACTTTTTAATAAAAGTAATATATGAAATTTAATTTATTCTAAATATTCTGATAATATTAATTTTTACTTAAAATCCTAATCTCCTTGAATATATTATTCCATACTTTTGTGTTAATAGAAAATTACTTGAAGTTAGTAAGACTAAGCACTTTTTAGAAGTGTTTTTGTGATGAATGTGTGACATACTCCCGCCTTTAACACATAAGAAGATACATTTGGGAATTTTCCTTCAAAATGCATTCAAAATTTGTAAAAATGCTTTTAAATATACTCCATGTTAGGATTTTTCAAATAAGTTGCTTGAAAAGCCAAACAAATTTAAAAAACCAAATATGACAGAAGGCATCATCAATGTCTCCTCCAGTACAAGAAAAGCAATGATAGAGCTTTCAAATTAATATACAAATTGGAATTTTGTCAGCTGCAAATTTCAAATTATCTTTCTGGAAAACAGGTATCTATTCTTCAAACAGCAAAACCAGCAGGAAAGGGGTTTTCCATCAGAGAAACATTCGAAACTTAGTCTGAGACAAATTATTACCTCTCATAAAGAGATGTATACATATACTCGGGGTACCAAAGAAATGGATAAGTTCCTGAAGAGCAGCTGTCTTGACACATCCATATTTAGTGCATGTACTCAGTCATAAGGGCCATCTGTGTTAGTTTAACCTAAGTTGCTTGTAACTTGTAAGGCAGTGACGGGCAAATGCTGCTTGAAAACATAGTAACTTGTGTCCCTCACAAGTAGAAAGCTGTGGTTTGACTTTTTTTTTTTTTCCCCTTGGAAGAGTGGGATTCAAGTCACTAGCTGCTTGAATTCTGGTGTTCTACTGTGGGCAATTAAATTTCCATGGCATAAACACATGAATGCAAGACTTTTCTATCAAGAAAGCTGTTGTCCTTATGTTAAGCTGTTATGTTACTTAAACAAATATCCACTCAATCCTCAAAGTCCATAATCCTGGAATGCATCTTTCTTTCAATATTTAAGCATCTCTTTTTTTCAACATTTTTAAACATATACTTATTTTTCTGCATTAACTTAAACCTTACTGCTTTCAATAGGACAAGAGCAGGTCGCCAGATGCTTTCCTGAATTAGGGTTTTTCTTGAGTTTCTGTGTTTGAGATGACTCCGGAGGTATTAGAAAGTCTTTTGTTTCCCAGCCCCGTGACCAAAGAAGTCAAGATTTGTTGGTTTTGCCTTTCAAGGTTGTTTCTTTTTTCTTATCTATTACATTCTTTCTCTGACCTGCTGAGACCTGTCCAGCAGGTTGGGTTGTGGCACAGTGCCTGCCCTTGGGGTGGTGTTAACTTTTTATACTAAAAACTACATGTACTTTATTTACAATAATTTTCCAATACCTATCACCTATGTTAGACAGTCTCTTTCTACTCTAAACCAATCCAAAAGTGCCACCATCACAGCAGAAGATGGAAGCTAAGAAGAACAAGAAGAAGGACAGGACATACCCAGATTCCTCCATCTTACTTCTTGAACCCCCATTCTAAAACCCCAAAATTCTACCTTTTCACCCTGTGACAAACTAACTATCATTCTGCTTAAACTCCTGGGGCTTGTAAATCTTCACACAAAGTTGGTAATTGTTTCCATGGGCTGCTATCGAAGGCACAGGTGGTTTTGACTCCGTGCCAAGGTTTCTGAGCCCCTTGCCAGGGTCTTGAGTCATCTGGGGCAGCCAGAGGAATGTCCTGGGTCCCAACAGGTTTTATCTCAGCTAACTTTGTCATCATAAGTGTTTTTTCTAACATTGGAAAAAAAATCTCCTTTTGGAGGTTTTCTTGGTCCTTACTTGTCCTATCTCTTGTTACTTGAGAGAAGAGACTGACCCCCACCTCACTAAATCCTCCTCTCAGGTGATAAGGTGTTCCCTGAGCGTCATTTTTCTCCAGGCTAAATACCCCCAGATCCCTCAACCACTCCTCACAGGTTCTTTGCTCTCCAGGCCCTTCACCAGCTCTGCTGCCATTCTCCAGGCATGCTCCAGCACCTCCATTTCTTGTAGTTGGGACCTCCAAACTTAACACAGGGGTGTGGCCTCACTGGTGCCAAAAACAGAGGAATTACCACTTCCCCAGTCCTGCTGGGAACCTGGGAATTTGTCCCACCCAAGACTCAGTTAATGGTTTTTTGGCTTTCAATGAGCCTTAGTGATGCTCAGCACACCATTAAATCATGTTGCCAGAAATCCACAGAGCTTTGCCATTTCAAACCTCTCAGTTATCCAGCTCATGGTAGCAATACTGCTTTAAAAATGCATGGATTTAAGTGCACATCTTCTTTATTTTCTCATTCACAAGTTTTTCTTTGGCTTCTGCCAGGCACTTGGGTGGGACCTCTACGTTTCTGCACTGGCACACCAACTTTGCTTGGGACACTGCACAATCCAGAAGGGAAAAGATGCACATCACAGTGTGCTCTCCTTCATGACTGGAATCTTTCCCAGGGCTTGCTGATGGGCAGACTGCATGCTGGAGCTGTGCTAGCAAGGCTGGTGTTAATTATTGTGCAAGTGTTTATAGATCCCCTGTGCTCCTGGCTCCCCTTGGCACTGCAAGGCATGTCCAAATATAGATAAATTGATTTCAGCCTTAAACCACAAGATAGAGATTGCTGTAAGAATTGCATAAAAAGCACCAAATTGTTTTTTGTTTTTTACGTATCTTTTCTTTATTCCTTAATTCTGCTCAGTCTCCCCCTCGTTTCAGAGTTCTTTACACGTTGCTCCTTATAATCCACTTCTTGGGCCTTCTGGTTATTAATTTTTGGTTAATTTAATATGATAGTTTGAATTTGATTATCTGAGAAGCTATTACCCATGCATGTCCCCATGGTAAAGAGCAGAAAAGTTCAAGTCTAAAATAAATTTGAGTGTAGCACTACTGAATTACTTTGGATAAACTTGGACTCTGTCCTAAAACTTTTACACACTGCTAGTGCAACATGTAACTGATTTTTTTCCCTTTTAATCCTATTTTTTACATGCACACATGAATATGTATACTCATTTATAAATGTACACTCACAGCCTTGCAGTCTTTTCACAATGATAAAATCAATTCTCTTGGTATTCCCAGCTTGGATCAAAACCAGAAATGCCAGGCAGCTTCAAGCAGATTGGTGAGATTTCAGATCGGGCTTTATAGGCCTGATTGATACATTTGGGATATTTATTTAATTATACTGAAAGCACTATCTTCCATTGAAGCTATAGAGGGTCACAAAAGTTTCCAATGGACTGTAGTTCAAGACTTTACCACAGAGTAGGAAAGTACATGAAAATTGAGTGAGAGGTTCATTCTGCATATTTCTGCAACAGGGAAGGGAGAAGGAAAGAACTTGCCCAAAGGTCAGAAACACCAACACTTGTGTGAAGTCTGACTCTAAAAGCTTTAGCACCCAGAGAGTGCTAAGTCCTCACCTGCATGACATTGACTTCAAGTAGAATTAAATATTGCAGTAATTACTTTTCCAAGTTCACCACAGAGTAGCACCTCTGAGGCAGCTCAGTCCTGCCTGATGATGTGCTCCAGCCTCCTGCTTTGGATCTTTTCCCAGTGGACATTTTTGACTGTGTGGCACTTAGGTTGTAGCTCAGTGAAAAAAAGAAATGTCAATAATAAAACGATTCTGTTAAAGAACAGCACATGAAAAGTTATTTCAGAATGAGAGGTCAGGTGACACATCACAAACAGGCTACAAAGCAGAAACAAAACTTGTCTAAACATAGACAGCCCCACAAGATTAAAATAACTCCATCTGACTTTGCTTCTCTCCTATATAATACACAGGACTGTCTAAATGACAAATGGTTAACAAAGCTACTGCAGTCCCTATCCTCCACCAGAGATAATGAATCGCAACAGGGAATTAGAAGTAAGACCTATAAAACCATGGCATTCACTTTCCTAATAAAAGAGGAGACTTTTGTTTGTCTGTGTGTCTTTTTATTTGCCTTGGTTTTTAACATTTGATGATACCCAACAAAGCACTGAGTTCATGTACAATTCATTGGTTGGTTTATTTTTCCTGTTTATATGTATATATATTTTTGGCTGCAATTTTTACTCTCTGGAGCTATTTCTATTTGCTCTTATGGATGTAAATGGCAAACACTGTGTATGACAAAACCTCCTAAAATTGACTGCCCACAGTCTGTGTAATTCCTCTAATAACTTTTCTCCCAAAAGGTATGAGACAATCACACAGCATATGCACAATGGTAGATTTGTAGTCATTATCTCTCAAATGTGTTTGTTAACAACTAGATTCTGGGCAAGCAACCCAATATGCCTGAGTATATTCTGGCTCAAGAACTACCAATGAATATCATAAAAATGTTATCCTATTTCATCTGAGAGAAGTTTCATTTCAGTTTTCTTTTTTTTTTTCCAGCTTCATTTTCCATAATACCTTCAAGCCACCATTTTCACTTACTAGCTTATTTGGGAGCTTGCAAGATTTGGAAGCAGAATGCAGAGTATGGGCAAGATCAGTGTCATTTTTCTAGCATAGCAGTGTTGCATTTCTGTAAATGAATATCACACTGTAGCTTAGTAAACAGCTTTACATTATACACTGCTGTAAAGTCTACCAGGGAATTAATTCCACAAGCAATCTTCTGATGCCTGAAAAAAGCAGGTATGATCATATAAATACATATACAAAGGCTTAGTGAAACTAGATAGGATTAATTCTATACAGGCAGTGAGATTAATTCCAAAGATAACAGCTTTTTTCATAGAGAGGAGGGAGCTGTTTCCAGGTTTTTTGCAACAACTACATGTAAGCTGAAGGTATTACTTTAATTTAAGCTCATGAGGACAGGTTCAAAATCTGTGAATTTCACTTCAGTTTTATCTGAGACCTAGATAATAAGACATATCTAAGGAAATTCAGGTTAGTTTTGTCTTAACATGAAAGCATTTCATACCTATAAATAAGCATTTGGTTTACTCATGTGACTTTCTTTCATAGTAATTAGTGAGAGTTGAAGAAATAACTCAGTAGTAAGAATTTTTAGTAGCAAGAATTATCAGCCACCTTTCTTTTCAAATCACCTGGAGTTTTTATAACACTGCCTGATATTGCAGGACTCTTTTGGATTTGATATTTAGAGACAGTTCTCCCACGCTAATGAGATGGGATCCTTAGTTTTTCCTTTTCAATAACCATAAATGTCCAGAAATTATCATTTCATGCACAGAGCTCTAAGTATTTACCCATGTAGGCATAACAAGGCAGATGGATGTGAACAATGTGCGTGCAAGCACATCTGCATATTCCAACACTCACCAATTCATGCACTTACTAGGAATAGTGTATGCAAGTGCTTTATGACAGATAAAAACTTAAGGAATGGGCTAATTTCTGCAGGAAAAGTTGAATTCCATTTCTTTCACTCACAGCAAAAATGAGAGCAAAATATAGGGTCACGGTTTAATAACTGACAGCTTGCCTGTCTAGGGCAGACTATAGAATAACAACAACCTGCAGATAGACTCTATTCCTTGTAAATTATTCTTATGCTGTTTCAATTTATAGTAAACTATAGAATTGAAACTCCTCAGAATTCATTCCTCTGCAGCTGAAAAAGTTAACTTTTTTTATAAAACAAGCAAACAGGTAATTTGGGATAGAAAAGCAGTGCTGAATTTGAAGTACTATATTGTAAAAAAGCTATTTTTGAATAATCTGTAATATTGGTTTGTTTTTCCTATTTTTTCAGCAATTTTCTTCAACTGTACTTTAAAAGCTTTTAGTACAAGGTTTGTGGGGGGCTGTTCTCTGTATGTCAGGCACTGTGCAAACACATAATGAGAAAGAATACCTTCACCAAGATGCTTTCAGTCCTACCTGGAATTTCTGAAAAGTGCTGGCTTCTACATCCCACAGCTATTCAGCAGCTCCTGTCATGGTTTTATTTAAACACCTCAGGAAAATTCACCCCAGATTTTTATCCAAGAGGGATAAAGAAGGGAAGTACAAGAGGTTGGGTGTTGAGCTAAAGGTACCTGATTGGAAGATGCTCTTTAACTCCAAAAGGACATTTAACTGCATATAAGTGTGATTTTCATGTAGCTTAGGGAGATTTAAGGTGCTGTATGCAGAAGCAGCTCTCTCTCTTCATTTTCAGATAATCCACCACAGCTTCATCTATTGTTGCTCTTTGGAGTAGCAGAGTGGGTTTGAAGCAAACTGCCTGGTTTGAATAGACCACATCCAGAAGCTCCACTGTCAGTCCACAAAATGCAATCCATCCCCATAGGCACAGGAGGGTCCAAAACATTTCTTTTGCTACCACACAGGTTCCTTTTCATCCCCTTTCCTACTGCAAGAGAGGCATTTCCTAAGCAGAATATTTCCTTGTAGGGACTGTGCTGGTTGAATCTCATGTGAATTGTTTAAATTTTCATGGAAAATAAAACAAGTCAAATTTCTACTTTCTGGGATGACATGTGAAGGAATTTAAAGGGAGCAAAGCAAGACAATGTATCTTACCTGGTAATATATTTTACTGGTCATATTTCCTTAAATGATATATATTAATCTAATAGTTTAAGAGTGAGAAAAAAATTGTTTATGAAACAGTTTATTTTTATATCTTATTTAATACTAATGAGAGTATTTTTGTGGCATTTATGATATTATTAAGTGAGGGTAGAATTTCCTGAAATTAAATAACTGTTCCTGCTATTTTATAGACAATTTTGTGCTATTCTATTTTGTCCTGTTGTGTCTTAGCTATTGTTGATTAAAATGAATAGAAATAGCTTTGTGTAGTAAGAGGACAATTTGAAAAAAAATTGTATCAGAGGCTATTTCATCCTCTGTATCCCAAGTGCTTTTTATTCAGGAGTTACTTTATCACTGAAGTGGATTGACCCAGTTGCAGAACAGTGGGGAGCCAGAGACAGGGCAAAGGATACTGAGTAGTTGTGATGTGCCTGTCAGAGAGGTCTAATCCAAACCCCCTTGGACTCTATCCTGCATTTCTAACATCTGTAAAAACACATGCATGTATGGTATTTTTCACTACACCCAGGGAATTAGAAAAAAAATCTGTCTCTATTTAGTCTAAAGTTGTCTTTCTGAATACATTCTGGGCTGTGTAGGTTTGTAGCTAAATTCTCTGTCTTTTATTGCAGTGGTGGAGACTTCAAAGCCCAAGGGGTTTTGGTTTATTAGCAATGCCTCATATCTATTAGTGCAATTTCAAACAGATAGCTACATTTTCAACAAATAATTAATTTTGGCATCCAAGGGTATTCACCACATTTAACAAACATATTTAATCTTTCTTTTATTTAAGCAGATACCCATTACAGTTATAAGTTCATGAAATTTGAAGAGAAAATAAAAAACTAAGTTTATGCTTTGTGTCAGGCACATCTGTATGAACAACAATTACAGAGGTCAAAAGAACAGCTGGCTGGGCACACACAAGCAAGCAGCTAACAGATATTTTGTATGGCCAAGAAGAACATAGGAACTTTCTCAGTTGGAGGGGAAAAACCCAATAGTTTTCCTGTAAAACCCTAGACATATCTCACTTGTCAGAGAGCTAATACAAACCCCCCAGTGACATTGATGGAAAACTTTAAATGCATTCAAAGGCCTTTAAATAAGGCCTTAAATCTCTTCAGTGTGGGCCACTAAAAGTTTCCCATCAGTCAGTTTGTGACTGTGAGCTTGTTTATCCCTTCCTGTTGTGTTCCTGTGTGAACTACCAGCTTTAATGCTACAGAGGAAATTAATTATAGAATCATTCTTTCCCCAGTAGCAGGACTGGAAACTGAGGGTGAATAGGTCTGTGGCCAGAGGAAATGGACAGAGATTGCTTGTAGCTGATGGCTCCTGCAAAGAGCAAGGTGGTGTGGGCTTTTTCCTCACTCTGCTGCAATCTATTTGTCACAAGAGAGAGGAGAAAAAAGCTCACAGTTCAGCCTAGTGAATCTCGAGCAAATGAGCTCTAAAGCAGGTGAGATGATAAGGAAAGAGAATGTACTCCTGGTCTGGAGTCAGCCCAGTCCAAAGTCCAGGTTGGCTGCAGTGCTCAAGGCAGTGTTTCACTGATTTTGCCCTGTTTAACCATATTTGCCATTCTTCTGGAGGAGTGACAGAAGGTGTCTTTGTTCTTCATCACTGTCTGCAGACATTAGGTCACTTTGTGCTGTGGAGCAGGCGTTGTGCATACTTAAGAACCCATCAGGACCCATAAAATATTTAGATCTGTTCTCACTTATGCCAGGCTTTATCTTCAATTTCCAAATTTGCAGAGTGACAAGAAGTAACTATGTACAGACCTAATGCAAGCAGCTTTATCTGACACAACTCAAAGAGGTGGAGAGATGCAGAGTGTCATTTTACCTATATCCAATACTGCTGTGTATGCCATAGCCACTTAGCAGGCTGTTGCTCTTTTCAAAACATATTGATTCCATCCCTCCTTCAAAGACACAGCAGAGAGATCATAAGCCCCAAAGGTTCTGTGGGCTTTTAAATCTCCTGTAGGTGTAATCCATAGAGGAACTCTCCAGAAGAGAGAGCCTTACATCACAGAGCATTGTATCCCCAAAACGGGGAGCTGAAGATGTTTGTTTTTGGATTTAGGCATGGCAGAGACAACAGATAAATAAGATAGGATATGGGTTTTACAAGTGTAGTATCATTTTCATTCACTTTAATTCTGCTACAATACAAGAGCTTCTTCAAATCTGTCTTTTGAAGAAAGGCACATTCACAGGTTGTAGCAAGTTCAGAAGCACAGTGAAGGAGACTTATTTTTACAGGGAAATACACAGGAATTTACACTTTGTGCAATACAAGGTGCACACTTTGATGTCTGGGGACTCCACTTCTGAGCTGTGAGAGGTGAAAGACAGCACACCTCTCTGCTCTGTATCTTGGCTTTCCCACTCCCTACACATGGACAAAAGAACCAAACTTACTCCTTTTCCATGTCACTTCGAGGTCTCCTGGTAAAAAATGCTTAAAAATAACTGGGTTTGCCAAGGATCTCAGTGGTCACCCCCCTGTGACACAATGCTGCTCTCTGTTGTGCCTGTGACGTCTCTGGTAACATGCGTCCCTTAGGTGTTTTGACTTCTATAAAAGCAAGTATCTTTAAGGAAAACCTGTAATGACATGGGCTGTCTTGAAAGCAGAGAGTGAGTTAGGGAATGCATGGTTTATCAAACAACAATCACTTTGCTGTATAACCTTAGTCCCTGAAACTCCACTTTAAAAAAAAACCCTTATGTTTTACCTGAAATGTAAATGTACCTGTAATGGAAATGACAACTTTTTATAGCCCAGTTGTCTTCAGGTGATAAGCACAAAAGTGAAAGACGTAGGAAAACAAACCTGTGGTAGCATTATGATTCTTTTTGCTCCTTCCTATGATGTTTGTACATTGGCCAGTTTAAAAATAAATTTAGCAAGAGAGTAAAGAACTGACAGATATTCAATTTCTGTAGGTTTTGTGAATGAAAAAAAAAATTCGTGACTCAGCTCAAATTAGGCATTAATAAATCTACATCATGATATGGATACACCTGTCTTAAAATTGTGGAATCGTAGTACAAACACAAGACATGCAGTATCAGTTTATCATCCCCAGATCACCCCATCCCTTATTTCTGCCTGGAAACAGCATCTCAGATGACTTTCAGCTGACAGACATCATAAACATGATGGAAGTGATCTTGGGTGAGTAACTGATCTTTTTTTTGGTCAAAAAAAAAGATATAATAATAACAATAACAATAATAACAATAATAATAACAATAATAATAATCTAATTTGTACTTCACAGGAGCGGGGAACTCAATGTTTCTGAAGTACTTCTAGATGAGATCTGATGATGAAAGCACTGTGCAAGTGCAAAGTATTATCATTATTTTTTATTATAGTTTATGGCTGTATAATTGATTAAATAGTCCAAACCTAATCCCACACAGACTTAGTTCTGCACTATAAACCCTGATTATCTTCATGCATAGACAGCTGATACTTGACTTGTCCTGATGATATTAACTGCATCAATGGTCTCTTTTGGTTACTATTCCTATGTTCTTGTTATTGACCTACTCCTCCATTATCTTTTTTGGCTTTAAATTAAAATTGTTTGCTCCAGTAACTAATGAATTTCAGTAAAAGCTGGTTTTGGTATTAAATCATGGGTTTAGGTGGCGGCTATCATTCTTTCATTATTCAAGTTACTTGGCCTGTAAAAATCATTTAAGCTTTCCTGAAATCCATGGGGTGATGCCAACACAAAGCAGTGGAGAGCCAGGCACTTTCATTTTTGCCATGGTGTCTGCATGGAAAAGGGTGGCCCCACTTCAGCTGGGGAAGAGAGGATGGAGGCAGTGGATGAAGCAAATAAGTCCCTGCAAAGTTCCTGAAACATGAGCAACGTTGGAGAGTGAGTTAAGGGGCTAGACCATTAACAGCAGATCACAATGGAGTCCTGGTCAGGTTCTCTAGGTGATTTCTTCCCATTTATTTGCTGGAGTCCAGACAGTGGCAACTAATACCTTAGGACTGGTGGATCATTGTTCCTGGTGTCCCTCGTTGCCATATGGGCAAATAAAATTCTTTAATTGTTATCACATGACTGAGATTTTAAGTTGCCAAACCACTTACAGATTTATCACAGGTTAACACTCTCACTTCCCAGAAGTTTTGTGGTGGATATTACAGACATTGCTCAGACCCAGAAACAGCCAACATCCAATTCCTTATTCCTTCCGTGAACCAGAATTACTGGATTTCACCTGTATGGGGAAGATGACAGGAATAGTAGAGAAAGTGATGCCAAAATCTTGACAGTCCTTCATGAGCTTAAGAAAGGTTTCTGTTTGGAAGAAAACTTTGGAATGGTGAAATGCACAAAACTCTGGACTTAAACCAGCTAAGCAACATCCAGAACTGAGGCTTGTCCTCTGTGTGAATGCACCAGCCTGCTTGGAAATAGTGTGTGAATCTCTAATACAGAGCTCACAGATCAGTCATAGCAGCACCTTGTCTGGGGACGCTTAAGAAGGGCTTTTTCAAGGGAAAGAAGGATATGGAGAAAGAAGATGACAGACTAATCGGGGCTGAGAGGAAAGCAAACTTGAATGGGGAGAGTAGTAGAATCAAAGCTCTTCTTGACCTTTTTCCAGTTTACTTTGACACTGAAGAGCTTTCAGAGAGATTTATCTTAAGACAATAGCAAACAAAAATCTGTGAAGAGACCCCCAAGTGGCAAACTGAGTTCCTGACCTGTGTCTGGTGTCTTTGTGGATTCCAGTTGCTCTGTGTGACCCTAGTGCCATACAAGGTTTCATAGAAATTACAGAGCAGAGCATTTTAACAGGAGACACTGCCAGGCATGCTGATGATGTCTGAATAATTCCTTCCAGCAGAAAGGAAGGGTGGAGCCTCCTACTGCAATGCCAATTCCCTTCTGGGCCAGCACACCTATAAGAGAAGTCAGATTTTGTGGTGAAATAAGATTTCCTGTTCTTCCTGAGTGCAACAATGAGGTCTCATTTTGGCTATCAGTGCTCCTGGGTTGGCCTTGTGTCAATGTGCCTACAGTAGAACTGTGCTAGGGATGGGGGCAGGCTACACAGAGCAGAAATTAAAGATAGTGTGACAAGAGCCTCTGGGTATCCTGTATATCTAGAGAGTCTCAAAGAGAATCTGAGTGTTGACAGCACCCCTACTGTGACTGAGGGTAAGTTTCTTTAAGGGTCACAAGGTTTTGTAAATAATCTTTCCCCTACCACTTCTCTGTGTGATGAAAAAAATTATCTTCTTGCTGAAAATACACAAACGAATGAAGTTTTGCAGTCTTAGAAATCACAATGTTACAGTTTTTTACAGGCAGGTGTATGCAATCACAGTGTTTGAGTTTGCTTGTTGTATTTTTTTCCTTCAAAAGACTTCATGTCTCAGATTTTACCTTGTCACACCAGTTTACAATTTTCCTGGTGCCCTGTGTTCTCAGTGTTTCAGGGGCTCCTGGGAACTTTATTTGTGCTGCCCAAATGTTGACTGAAAGGGAGGGAGGAAGGAAAAGTTGGTTCTTTGTAATCTCCAATGTTAAACAGTCCTGACACCCTGAGAGACACACAAACCTGACTGAAGAAAACAAGTCAGGATGTAGAAACTGTCATCCTGAGCACTAACAGTGTAAAAGGGGACAGAATCTTGCTAGGGGAGCTTAATGAGCTTGTTTCCATGGCAGCCAGCTTGCAAATCTATAACTACCTGCAACCCCTGCTAAGAAGAACTCATTAACAAAAATCTGTCCTGAAATCAGGGGAGGTACCAAAAAGTAACGGTTCACAAAGCACTTCTGACTGCAAAGTTGCATTTCCCATTTACTGTGTCCTCTTGCCCTTTTCACTATACTCCAAGCTCATAGATACTCAATTATTCCAAAGTAAAGGAGATGCAGAAAAGGCTATATGCTTGTGTGCTACATATCTGCTAGGCAGAAAACTGAGAGCTTGAAGAATTCATGACAAACTTTCTGCATTCTGTATGGTCTCGTAGACAACAGGATTTAAACCAAATGGCAATGTCTCTTTCTTCTATAAATGCTAGGAAATCAAATAGAATTTTAATTTTACAATCATGTCTGTATGTAGGCCTTCCCTCTTTTTTGTTTTCTAGCCTTGCTCTTCCTCAGCAGAGTTGGTAAGTGTTTGCATTCTCAGAATCCTCTACTGCTTTTCAAAGTCAATTCCACTCCATTACCCCCAAGTTAAAATGACATAGAGAAATGCCATATAAATGGTGGGCTTCCAGTATTCAAGTACAAAACTGAAAGTTAGAAGTTAGAACAAGAATTCAGCAAAGGAAAGAGATTTGGCTACATACTATTGTATTTGCAAGATGCCTGACAAGGGCAGGAATGATGCATCTGACGCCATGTTCTCAGAAGGCTAATTTATTACTTTATTATACTATATTATATTAAAGAATACCATAAATATGGTATACCATATTATACTATATCCTGTTTATTTATTATATAAACTTATTAAATTTATATTATTTATAATATTTTATTTATTTATTTTATTTATATTATTTATTATACTATATTATATTAAAGAATACCATAAACTATACTAAAGAATACAGAAAAACTAATAATGAAAACTTGTGGCTCTCTCCAGAGTCCCAACACAGCTTGGCACTGATTGGCCAATGAGTGAAAAAAACTCACACCAGAATCCAATAAAACAATCATTTGTGTGGGTAAACAATTTCCAACCACATTCCACATGAGCAAAACACAGAAGAGGCAAATGAGATAAGAATTGTTTTCCTTTTCTCTGCGGCCTCTCAGCTTCCCAGGAGAAAAATCCTGGGCAAAGGGATTTTTTCAGAGAATGGGAATGCCACAACATACCTCTTACTCTGTGTCAGCTACCCCTGCCTTGCCTTTCCCTACAGAAGAAGATGTGTTCCCTTGCACAAGGATGGAGGCAGAACCATGGTTATATGCTGGAGTAGCTGGGGCCTTGCAGGCTGGGCAGGTGCGGGTAACTGTTGAGGTTAATGGCCTAAAGCAAATTTCTGTCTTACCCCTAGAGAGAGAGATTCTGATGTCATAGCTCAGATCCAGAATGGCTCCCCTGGAAAAGCACAGAAATCCTTCCAGTGGCCCAAGTAAATCCTTTCCTGGTCTTGCACAGGTTCACTAGGTACCTCCTGTCGATCAGTTGCAGCCACTGAAAAAAATAGCTTTTTACATCCTGTATTTGATAGAAAGAAAATCCTCTGTCAGGTTCCTTGTTCCACTCTCAGCATCAATCTTTGCTGTCTGCTTTATTTATATGAGGAACTCACCTTGGCATCAAGAGGGCTCTCTCTCCAGAGAAAGCATTCCTAAAGCAGTTGTAGAAGAAGCAGCTGGGACTCGGATGAGTATTAATCAGTAATTGTAATTATATAATGAATATGGGAGCTGTTATGCTTCTGCAGGACACTGTGCCAAGCTTTTAGTCCTCTGACAATTCAGCTGTGTAGTTCTACCCTTCACTATCTAGTCTGTGGGCTGAGTTTTGCCCCTTAGGAAGATAATCAGTCAGTTTTGATCCAGATTTTGTTTATTCTACTTTTATTTGTCTTTGTGTCTGTATTAAAATATGTCAATAGTTCCTGTTGTTTCTGCAGAGAAACGTTTCAGTCTTGACTAGCGATCATCACAGTATTCTTGTGAGCTCAAAGACAAAGTTGTAGAATTTGTTCTAGAAGAGAGCCTAGTGGTGGTCATGTCATGTCAGGCAGGAAGACTGCCCACATTAAGAGACATGACTTATTAATGGGCCTTTTGATGGACATCTTGATGGCCTTTCTTCCATCCTGTATCCCTTTTCTCTTGACTTCTGCCATGGTCAATTCACCTGAGGTCACAGGACTGTGTCCCTAATGCGTGCTTTCTAGAGACAGACAGACTGATACCCAGATGAAGATAAAACCATCAATGCCAAGCAGAATTAACAGTGGCTGGAGAAAGAAAGCCAGTCACAAATTTCCAGCATCTGAAATGCAATTACAGGACAATATATTTACAAAAAATTGTTGGAGCAACCTAGTGAATCAGAGAATTGACAACGTTCTGTCTTCATTTCATTTTTCTTAATATATAGAGACTTATTTTATTAGGCAAAAAGGCTTCGCTGTTTATTATGCTGGTTGCTTTTGTTCACCTTCTCAGAAAAAGGAAACAATTGAAAAAAATAAATAACCTGATGATGTCTTGATTCAATATTTGCAGTGAACAGCCTGGGCTGGTGGTACTTTCTGCAGAACAAAGAGGCAGACAAAACATGATGAATACCCAGAATGGCAGAAGCCCAAGGTATTTTGGACTCAGATGCAGGAATAAACTTTTAATTGGTGTTGAAAAATAAACTGGGCAAAGAAATGGAATAAATAATAAATATGTCTTGTGGCAGCACAGCAAGAGGCTTATTGTTTGCTTGCTTCTAAAGAGGGCCAGTACATCGTGTTCTTCCCGCACAAGTTCCAAACAACTTTGTTTGGACTGAGAAACTTGAATCCATGTTTCTAAAACAAATCTATCTAAATATTTTTATATTAACAGCAGTACAAGAAAACCCAGCCTGCCTGCACTCTCTACACAGCAGTGATGTGTTTGTGTTATTGTTGCTATTAATTACTGTTGCTATTACTGCTGGTGGCAGCAGAAGATGGTGCATGGGCACTGCATCTCATCCTCTGCTGGAGGAGACTCTCCCTGCTCCAGACAGGCTGTAGCGTATAGATGGAATAGAAAATATTATCCCCACAGTTCTGCAGACTTTTTAATAAAATGGTGACAGAACAATCTTGCTGCAAACTGAAGAAACACCTCTCAGGACCACAGACCTAATAAACGCACAATGGTATTCATATGCAATGGTTTAGAACTACTGCCTTTAGATATTAAAAAAAACCCCAAACAACTAAACAAACCAAAACCAAACCAACAAAACCTTTGTAAACTTGGCCCAAAGCACTTGGTCTGCCTGAACAATTGAGAAAAAAATTATTTTAAAAGAAAGGTCACTTAGTCTTTCCACCGAAGAAGCCAAAAGGTAAGACTTAATCTAACTCTACAGTTTTTAAGGTCCTTTAGAGTCCAAACTGT
Source organism: Loriotus luctuosus (assembly GCA_035582745.1). Taxonomy (NCBI): domain Eukaryota; kingdom Metazoa; phylum Chordata; class Aves; order Passeriformes; family Thraupidae; genus Loriotus; species Loriotus luctuosus. The sequence goes on along the minus strand of JAWWEY010000055.1, from coordinate 59,245,582 downwards.
ATTCAGAAGAAATGGCATTTGCTGATCAACAATATTTTTAATGCATAAAATGGCTGTAGGAGCAACAGTGATGTAATTCAGTTGGTATGGTGAAGTGGGGAATGATGGAGTAAAAGTATTACTACATACCCAGGAGTGCATTTATCTCTCAGTTTTCCTGCAAGCCCATTTTCTCTCCAGTTTTAAAAGTTCATCTGCTTCTTAATAAAATCAGTAAATTAACAAGAATAATTCCATCTCCTTTATTAAAAAAGCTGTAAGACATCTCATTTATTCTGAGTGTTGCAGGCATGAAACTTAAGAAAAATAATTTACTAGAGCTGGCTGGATCTTTGGAACAAAACACTTTTATCTTGAAAGGCGCGCTGATTTTTCCAATTAAATATTTAGCAAAAAGTTGAACATATTCCTATTATTTTTCAAGCCTTATGAAAAGTGTTACTCTGTTAAAAATTAAGATTCTTAAAATGATTATTGAAAGTGATTAGCAGGAGGGAAAATATCCATAACCATCAGACTTGATTTCCTAATAATGTTCTCTGAGAAAATCTGCAGGTAAAGGTTATGAAAAAAAATTGATGGAATGAAAAATTGCCCTAAACTTTTCAAAAGAGAATAATTATTCTTTCTGAAAGCTTCTGTGTGTATGTATGAGTAGGCAAACGAAACTGTTTTAATGATTTCCTCAAGCTTTCTCCAGAAAATTCAACTTGTATTTTAAAGTAAGGGCTATTATAGTTGTTCCTTACATATCGAATGGCTCTTCTATGAGGAAAAATATTTTTTCAGGGTAACAGGTAGGGAGAAAAAAAAATTAAAAAGAGGCTTTTGTGCATACCAGGAAACATCTTAATATCATAAATGAACCAATGGATCTAAGGCATATCTGAGATGGGGATTCATCTCATTTGCTTTCAGACATTTGTAAGTTATCTAAGGTGGCTTAATTCTTTCTACAACTGTTGGAATCTGAAATGCAGGGAACCATCAGAACTTTGGGCCTGTAAACCAAAGCTTAGAATTAAACACAGGATTTGATCTGAGACCTTGGAAAAGGCTTCCAAACTTAGGTGCAAGAAACGAGAATGTGGATTTATAGTTTAAAGCAGAGACATGTTAAAATAAGTAAAGTTTAGAGTTTTAGAGTTTAAGAAATAAAAATCAAAGTAGTTTTGAAGGTTAACAAGGAGTTTAGAATGCAGTGCTGGAGGTTTGTGTGTCATAACATGAGTGGCTAAGAAAGTTTCCACTGTAGCATGAGTCTGTAAGACAAAATATTTAAGGATTGGGTAAAAAGTGTAAATATCTTTGCTGGCAGTGTTTTATTCGTCAATAAATCCTTAAAAGGTCTGGTAACTAGAGGTCTTGTGACCTTCTGAGCCATGCAGTGAAGATGTGAGAATTGGTCCTTCCTGCCTATATAGAAGATAAGAAAAATAAACCATATCATCTAAAGCAACTCAGAGGTCCTGTCTCAAATTCCTTCAAAATTCCTCACAAATTCCTTGCATATAACCAATGGAGGGAGACAGGAATCATGGGCTGACAACCCTCTGTCTTCAGGATATACTTACACTCCTAGCCTGGCTGCAGGTGGAACCTGGATAAACATAAGTTTTGGGTGAATTCTTCTCTGTCTGCATGACTCTAGGCATTCCTACCAGCACACAGGAACCTCTGCGTTTTTCTGTGGTGGAAAAGAGATGATCCAAGCTGCTTGAACAACAACAACAAAAAGACATTGCTTGGATATGAACAGCAGAAAAAATGTGGGTAGTGTTTCCTGGCTGTGGACACAAGTGAATGCATCTGTTTAATTTAGATGGTAGCAATTTCTACTGACTCAGACCACTTAACTGCTTTTTTAGCTGTCACCCTAAATTTATGGAAACTAGATATGCAACCCATTTTTTTTTCATTTTACAGCATACGCAGTAATTAAAATCTAAGGATTTTGCATCTTTGGTGTGATAATGGTTCAGAGCAATGGATAAAGAATGAAATTCCCTAATGCCATAAATGGAAAAATTGTATGTAATCTTAAAATGTACTCTTTATTAGTGAAAAGTTCTTACACTTGGGAATGTATTTCACAGGGTGACTCTGAACTGTTTAGATCATCCAATGCTGCAATATTATTCGTATATGCCTTGTCTGCCCCTCCAGTCCATCTTCTCCTCTGCAGATGACATTTGTTTGCAAAAGAGAAGCAGTAATAAAGTTATGGTTCTCTTTAAACTGGCAATTCAAAGTTTTGAAAGAGACCTGCCATCAGCATAAAAAGAATCCATCTCCCTGCTATTTAGTTTAATTTCATGCAAATCTTGTTCCCTTCTCAGGCTCTATGCAAGCAGATCTGGACAGAATTGGCCTTTTGTTTTTACTTGCAGCTCGTGGTGCCATACAATGGTGACAAAGCTTAAAAATCAAAACCCAGTCTGTAGTCTTTAACTTTTTGCAGCTCCTGCTCACTGAGGTGTGTGTAACTCTCCCTGCGTTGTCTGGCTGAGTCTGCAGCAGCTGCTGCTGCTGAGCTGCGTGGGATAAACACCAAGGTGTGGTGGTGGAGTTACTGCAGTGAGTCCTGTCTGATGGGCTGTGAAGTCAGCAGATTTCCATCCTCTGGGCCTCCAAAAGTACTTTCCTCTACAAATGTGCTGAAAGAGCAGCAGTTCTTCCACATAAATCCCAGGCAGTTTGGTTTTGATTTGCAAAGAGAAAGAAAATTCTAATTGCCTTTCAATAATGTGGGCAAAAACACTCAGGCAAAGCCAGCAATTTATAATCTGTAATTAGTAAACACTCCCAGAACAAGCCATATTTACAAGGAAAATTTGACACAGGGTTAAGGAAGAGAGGAATGAACTTCATATACATATTTATTACTGCAAAGAGGGAAGTCTTTGCTGATTGTGAGTGGTCCTGGGATTTGTGGCCACAGTTTCTAAGCAAAGCTAAACACTTTTAAAATGTTAGCTACTGAGTCCACCTGCTTACCCCTACCATCATCTGAAAAACATGTCAAAGAGCTTGATTAGAGACTCGGACTTTTAGATTATATTTTTTTATCTGTGGTAGAAGAAAAGATACTACTACCTGAATTTTGGACCACACATTTATTTCCCTCTCACTTTCCCTGATAGCTTTCAAAAGATAACTCATCCAAGTCTCTCAGGAAGCAGCCTTGAGTCTCCTTCCTGCACAGAGAAGCTGATCATATAGCAATTTTTGTGTCTTCCGTCTACATTATAACATTAGGTTTTGTAAAACCAAGACTGTTCTCCTGAAACTTGAGAAAAACTTCATTTCCTTGCCCTCTATTCCAAAGGGATATCTGTGTGTGCATGTGCAATACACCTGGGTTTCTGCCAGTGGATAACCTTACTGATAGTTTGGTAGCCCTAATAAAACTTTTATGTCCTTTCAGAACAAAAGCTGCTATTCTTAACTAGTCCCTGAGATTTAAAAACACTGTATGCTTTGGTTTATCATTTGGTTAATCTTTCTAGTTAAAAAATCATTGCTAGACTAATGTACCCCCACTTCTCAAAAATCCTATGAAAAACCCTATAAACTTATGTTGTGGTCTAACCCCAGCTGGTAACTAAGTATGCCCAGCCAAAATCAGCAATTTAATAACCAGGCAATAAACAACAGCCATGGCTATATCCAAACCCTCTCTTTCTTTGTATTGCCCTAAAACCAATAACAATAAGCAGTTCGATGTGGATGGTATTAAAGCAGATTAGAAGCAGCTGTTCACAGGGGCTGAACCAGATTTGCAACTGATATAAATCAGGGAAAAATCAATGGCTTTAACTGAGTGTGGTGGATACCCTCTGAAGATTTGGGTTGCTGCTTTTCATGTCTGGTGGGTTTCTTCTTGCTATTTCCTATTTAAAATGGCTTATAAATGACTTATGCTTTAGAAAGTGAAGGCAGCCACAGTCAGCTGGTTTTGTTGGACAGAATTTTTACCAAGGCCATTACCTCAAATGCTTTGCATCAGTAAATTTGGGAGGAGATAATTTTAAGGTGTTAGTAGTGATGACAAGCTTTTTTTTTTACTGCTCCCCAAAAAGTCAGGGTATTTCCCATTTAGCAATTTAACCAAGCATCAAGCTATTGTTTCATTAAATAGGGATATGTTTTGGGGATGATCATGTATGTGAGAAAGAGCTAATATAAGACAAGAAGCCTGTCCTAGGGTGATATAGTTGTTCTTTTTCTTTCAACAAGCTGAAAGGCTTGCTATGCTTTTAGACAATACAAAGGTGGGGCTAATTTTCACAGACGACAGCTACATAAAACAACCAGCTAATCCTGCACTCTTCATCAGTCTGGAAATTTTTTAATGTTGGTACAAAAAGCAGGAAGCATTTCCAGCAGTAGAAACTGATATCTGCTTATTACTGTGTACTTTTCTGTTTTAATCTCTGTAATATAATTAGAAAAAGCCTTGAATGTGCAGCTATAACTATTTATCATTTCACTAGGCTAAATATTTGCAAATGATAAAGAGGACCCTACATTTCTAGGCCTGACCTTAGAATAGGAGTTTATAATTTGATTTTTATTTGGATTTTGTTGAAGGTTTATTTGTTGGGTTTTTTAGCATCTTAAGATTGGGGCTCTTAACCATGCAGAACAGAAAAGACTCAAAATGTTTCTACAAATTTTGGTCATGAGAGCCCAAATTAGATGGCAAAACTGTGCAACTGAAACTTATAAATTTCTTGTGTAGCTTCCCACAGGATAATTCAGATGGGAAGGGATGTGGGGTGGTCTCTAGTTGAGCTTAGTGGTCAGAGTGACTTGTTCAAAGCTTGACTGAATTAGATCTCAGACTTTCAAGGATGAAAACTCTGCAAACTGTGTTCAGGATTTTAGAACGGTCAGTTATCTGCATAATGAAAACCTTGGCTACAGACAGTGGCAGTCTGTCCTGGTTCAGTTTAGGAGTCTTGTTTGTCCTTCCTATCCACACACCTTAGGGAAGGGAGGACACGAATCCCTCTTCTTAGTAATCTAATCCTAGGCAGAAAGTTACTTTTATGTCTTCCTTCAGCCTTCTCCTGCTCAGGATAGAGTTGAGTCCCATGTAATCTCACTCTCCAGGAATCACACTGGTTGGTTTAGTTTTTATTTGGTTTTCATTGGGACGAGGGGGCTGAGAAGGAGTAGTTTCAAACTGAACAACCAAACTAAAATGTTTAGGAAATATGGCCCCATTCTGTCCCTGTTAAATAATCTACCATCTGTATATAAACACATAGGTGTGTAATAAGAAGTAGTAGTGAGCACCTGATGTTAATCTTTTCATTTTGCCTTTTTTTCCCTATCCTTGGTTTTTCCTTTTTTAAAATTTTTTTACTGTAAATACTTCAGAAATTGAATTTTCTAATTTGACCCTGCGAAACTTAAGCCAATCAGATGTGAGCACAATAAAGGTAATTATTAAAAACATCAACATTCTTTTATGACAGCAAAATCCTGCCAAGAACAAATAATAAGATTATTTCATTTTCTGCAACTGTCCCTGCCTCTGTCACTGGATACAACAAAAAGTCAGGAGATTACTTAGCCTGAAAAATAGTATTTAATCCAATTGTAGCTGAAGAGAGGTTTTGAGGTAGATGGAATAACTGCATTTGCATACGGTATTGTGTTGTAGTCCTCACAGCAGTGCAAAGCGGGGGCCAGAATATGTTTGAATACTTGGTTTCTGCACTATTAAGTTGGTTTTTGGTAGGTTACAAAAGCAGTCAAACAATATGGGCAAGTCCTTGATGGCCACTGCCTTACAGCTCAGCATAATACAGAGCTATTTCATAGCCAATAACAAAAATTGAATGCATATTCAGATTTTCCAAAAATGATGCACCTATCAAGATTTTTTGACACAAAAATATTCCAAATATCTGAAATTATCCAAAAATTATCTCACATTTCCTGCAAAGTAGCTATGTGTCTCTGACATTAGAGCTAGAAAAGACAGGAAATTTCACCTACTGGATGAAAATAATTACCTTCTTTCTATCAAGACCAAAGAAATAAAATGAAGATTTTTTTTTTGTGAGCTGCTGCTTCTATGAAAGAACTACTTTTTGACTTTAGGGACATTGACAGATGGTGATTTCTAAATTGGAAAGCAGGTACCAGCTGTGGTCCTGCTGTCTTCAACCTACTCTTGGCTCTGCCATGGTCTGCAGTGTCACCTCTGAGTACAGTGGATCAGCTGATGGACTCGGGTTCCTCAAACTCTCCTCTGAATGCAGCCCTGCAGGATGAGGGTTCACAGGAAAAACAAACAATGTGGACAAGTGAGAATCACTTGGAAGGCCAGCCTCAGCTAGTCAGGTTACTCTGTCAAATCCTGAGCATGACACAAATGATGTTTATGCCTACTGGCTAGAGTAAAATGGCATCACTCTGTTCAGGATTGCAGTACTGAACACGTGCCAGGAATGGTTATGGGGCATATCAAGATTGTTCTAAAATTCTCAGCAGAAATTACTGGCAGTAACTACCCAGTCCCCTCTGATCACTACTATATTTAACAGCAGCAGCAGCACAACTCCAAAACTTACAAATGGGAAGGAAACAAATGCACTGAACCTCACATCACTGACATCATCCAGTAGAAATCTTACAGACTCATTAGGCAGCAAATTAGCCCTGTTTAGAAAACTTATGATGCAAATATGAAACACAATAATCAGCTGCAGCTAGTAGTTCCAGTTAGCTAATTGAGGAGATCTGTAGATTAGGATTATCTCTCCCATCCTTCTCCTTCTGCAGAGAAGAAGTTCACCTGCACTTCGGATGAACTGGAAAAGTCCCTGTGACAGTCTGTCTTGAGATCTGTGGTACCAGGGGGAGAAAAGTCACCTCAGCAATGAGTGCTGTTCCTCACTTGCAGCTTCATCTGGTAAAGCAAGTACAGAATGAGGTGGCAAATTCTGACGACATAAAATTAAGTGAGGTGATAAAAGTGCTATGTGGAGTAGCAGAATGGCCTCAGAGTACTAAGTGATTGAGAAAAGAAATGGCAGGAAAAAAATCGGTGCAGATGGATGTAGAATAATGTAGACAGAAAAAGTCTGTCCTAAATACTAAGTACATGCTGATTGATACCACAATGTCAATATAAAAAAAAAACTTCCCAGTTCCATAGCTGATAATTTTCTTGAAATGTCAGCTCTTTACTTCTCCTTTGCTCAGTCATGAGAAAAGTAATTGCCAAAAAACCCAGGAAAACAAAGCAGAAAATTTTTTTGTCACAATATTAATCCACAGAGTCCAAATCAAGAACAGACAAAGAATTTCTGCTTTTAGCATCTTGAAGAATTGATGCAGAACACTAGAAAAGGTGCAGAGAGTAGTGAGTAGTGATAAGAATGATCAAAGTTATTTATGCTTTCCAGTTGAGGAATATGAAATAAACTAGGGCTCATCTGCATAAAAAGAAGAGATAATTACAAGACCAGACTATGTGGCTGTGAAATTATCAGTGGCAAGGAAGTGATAAGTGGGGAACCATTATTCACTGGTTTTGGTAACACACAGATGAGAGGCCATCAGTTGAAATTATCAGAAGGCAAGTTCCACCTAAATTATAAAATTATTTTCCTCACCTTTCAACTCCCAAAGTGTCATTAAACCCAGATGTAGTACTTGTGCCTTAGGAGGGTTTTAAGTACATATTATTGGTTCTGGGCTAGTTGATAAAAAGAAACATGGTATGTTTGCTCTCCTCTTAGGATTTTCCTTCACTATCCATGGCTATACAGAGCTGGAGACATTTTAGGGGGCTAAAAAGGCCTTTGGCTTGACTCTCTCAGTTGTTCTTAAGTACTAAAAAATTCTACACATTTGCAGATGAACCAGAATCAAAACTCTTGTCTTTGATATAAAGGCTTCAATGAACTTTTCCATCTTAACATGAGTGGTTCTAGAATTCTTGGTGTTTTGCTTCAACCATTTAAGACACTACATGTAACTACTATAGACCTTTAACTGCTACAGAAGTCCTAAAATCCTCATCCACTATAGAAACTCATTCCCTGCTTTTTTAAAAAGAAGTTAATTAGTCTGGGGTGGTAGACATGATATACTGAAGGGAAAACTTTAACAGAGATGCACTGAGCTTTATTTTGAAGACTATGGGGCTTTGTTACTTTCTTTTTTCTTTTTAATTACAACTTTTCCTTAATTAACACGTGTGCAGCCTTACTATTGCTCCTGTGAACCTCTTAGTACACTTTTCTGGCATAATCTTTACCCCATGGGGCTGCAGAGATAAAGTCCCTCGTTTGTGATGCCTACCTTGTTGAGTGCTCTATGCCATGTGCAGCAGAGCAGCAGTTCTCAGCCATCTATTTTCCTTTTGGGTTAGAGATATTTTACATCCACGAACCCTGAAAACTGGAATCATTGCTGAGACATATAATTTAGCCTCAAAAGCACAGTAGGAGTTCTAGAGTGCCCTGACAGTAACCCATGTGCAGGTGCACAACCAACAAGAAAATACACATGATGAATGAACCAGGCTTCTATTGCTGGCATCTGTCATTAGTTATGAATAGAATAATAATGGATTTGTGTTAGAAAACAGCTTGACAGGATATGTTACTTCATTTCCTAAGGAAAATGAGAGCAGTGTAATGCTGGTACAAAAGAGAAGATCATCTCACTGCAATATATCTTTACACTTAGCTTAAGGCCACAGAACAGCTCTGCAAAATTACAGCCATGGTTTCTTGATTTACAAATATATTACTTTTTGTGCATTCTAAGCTGTGTTTTAGAGCCAAAAGTTAACACAGCCCAAATATGGGGAAAGGAGCTGAATTTTTCTCCTAACACACCTGAATTTTTAACTAATTTTGAGTGATGAGGGTAGAGTCTGCCTTCAATAACAAACAGAGAGTTTGAGATTGTACAAGTTTTATGGAACACAGACTATTACTCGTGATAATGAACAAGCTAGACAAAAAGCAGCTGGGCTTTTAAGCCCCAGGTTGTTTGTAGAGCTGACAGTTAGAAAAATCTCTTTATTTTTACCTCCAGCTGGCCAAATTGCTATGAGAGTTACAAGGAGAGAAAAGAAGTGAAACTTAGGTTGAGATTTCTTTTCTTTTTTTTTTTTTAAAGGTTCAGTGAAGTCTGCACAAAAACAAAACATAAAAAAAAAAAAGGGATGACAGGTCTCCTAGGTTATGTTCAATTCTCCAAATCACCCTGTTTCCTGAGCTGCTCCTATGTTTGGTCACCAAAATGTCAGTTCCTAGAAGTGGCTTTACTCACCAGATGGATGTGGTCATCTCTAGGATTTCCATGACCTCAGGGGACCCAAGTATCCTGAAAGTGTCTGAAGCAAAGGGAAACTGGAAAGAAATCATAAACTTTCCTATTTAAGGTGAATTAGTGGAAGCAAAACTTAAAATTCAGTGGCTTTTTTCTTGTTATCCTTTATTTTTCCGTTCCCCTTCCTCATCTGAAGCAAATCCCACAAAATACATCCACCTGCCATTTATATCCATGGTATTAAGATCCAGACCCCTTTTGTTGCTGAGTGATCCCCTAATAGGCACCTTTCCCATTCTGTTGCTAGGAGAATATTTTCCCCTTAACATATGGTTCTTGTTATGCTGTAATTTATTGTCACACAGCTATTTGGTTGTTTAAAAAAGTTATTTTTATTGCCCTTCAGAAAGGTCATGTATGATTATTCTTGTCACTTTCCTTAATGAACACAGGTGGTTGGGAACTTAGACTAAATACAAGGAGTAGTGAAACGTTAATTTATTCAAGTTTAGAAGGAAGGAAGAAATGATATTTGTCAAGACAGCACAACTCTGAGGTGGTTACTCTGTTGTCAGCACAGTGTCTGCTTCCTCTGCTGCTGCACAGCTCTTGGACACAGTGGTGTGTTGCATGACATCAACAGTCAAAGTTTTCAAGTGCCATGTCATAGTTTATTTTACTCCTTGACGCAGCAATGTTAGTTCTAAGATTTATTTCTCTCTGTAAATTTTTTTATTATGAACAGACATTCCCTTTTATACACAGAGTATGTACACTATTCAGTCCCTTTTAAGCACTTTTTGCAATGATTTATAGCCATTTGAATTCAAAAATTCAATTTCGATTTCTGAATTCAAATAAAAATCCAACCTCTCTGGATAGCAATTGCTCAGCAAATACTGATGTTTCCAGTGGAAACACATTAATTCTTCAGCTTATTCCAGAAAGTTTGCTCTAACAAAATGACCATTCAAGAAGCCTATTATCTGAAAGGTGGAGGTTAAAAAGCCAATTATCCTGGTGCACAGTCTGAGAAAAGAAAAACTCATTTCAGGTGTTTTATGTGTTTGATTTTGCATGGAGCTTATTTTACTCTTCACTTGAAATATAAACTATTTAGTAAGAGGCATCTTGATATCCCATCTTAAGTACTATCAATCAGAATAAGGAAATGTCTGTGAAATATGTTCAAAAGTGTGGCATTCACATTCTCTGAAAAAATTCCTTCACCCAGAATTTTTCTCCTGGGAAGCTGAAAGACCTCACAGTAAAGGAAAACAATTCTTATCTCATTTGCTTCTCCTGTGTTGTGCTTGCATGTGAAATGTGTTTGGAGATTGTTTATCCAACATGTGATTGTTTCATTGGATTCTGCTGTGAGTTGTTTTCACTCTGTCCAATCAGTGCCAAGCTGTGTTGGGACTCTGGAAAGAGTCACAAGTTTTCATTATTATCATTTTAGCATTCAGTATCTTTTCTGTATTCTTTAGTATAGTATAGTATTCTTTAATATAATATAGTATAATAAAGTAAT
>JAWWEY010000055.1:59210589-59234639 GCA_035582745.1 Loriotus luctuosus | reverse complement strand
TAGTATAGTATAGTATTCTTTAATATAATATAGTATAATAAAGTAATAAATTAGCCTTCTGAGAACATGGAGTCAGAGTCATCATTTCTGCCTGCAAATACAATAAAAGACCATGGAAAAATATTTTCTACACTGTAGTTTTAGCAAGAGTCACTCTCTTTCCTGTACCAGTGCTGGCTACCTACAACATTCTCTAACCAAAATCTTTAATTATAGCTCACAGCTACCTTTTCCCTCTGTCCTTCCCTGCAAGTATGAAACCAAATACAGAGCCAAGGTGCAGAGCATTCATTGTTCTTCTTGGAGCTTATGAGCCTCTTAGTGGAGCACAGAAATTGGAGAACACAGCATTCATTTAGCATATGCAGCTGAAAATTAATGTGTTTTCCTCTTGCTCATGGTTACTTGGACCCTACACCGATGCCTTTTCAGTACTTTTATTACTTTTATATGTAACAGAATCTTCTGCAAGGGTTATTGTGGGTTTGCTGGGTCATTTTTTAGTCTCATGCTTTTGAAATTAAGAATCAATGGTTAAATAAGGTCTAAATAGTCAAGATTCTTAAACATAAGTCTATTGCAAGATAATTTGGCAACAGACAGACACAAACTAAGGACAACTTTATTCTGTTTTGTGTAATGAACATTAAGTGCTGATAGCATCAGATAAAAATGTGAGTTGCACTCTCTGTGCATAATTCACTTTATTAGAGGCAGTGGTGCATAACTTCAGACATTTATTCACATTCATACAACCTGATCCTATGATGATGTTTATGCTTACAGCAAAATGGAAATACTCTTTTAGAGATCAGAGCACAGATGACTGGAAAAAAGTCAACTGAAGAGGAACCATGGAGTTTTCATATAATGATTTAACTTTGATCACAGAGATCAGAGTGTTCTACTGGAAAAGCAAACAGGGAATAGTTTAAAATATTTATTTAAAATTGAGCAGGGGAAAAAAGACCTCCTATGACATGTACTTGCAAGCATGTTATAGGGGGAAACATTAGAAATGCTAGTTGATGACAAATCTTTTAATTAACATATGGTAATTGGCTTAGGTATGCAGCAGTCAAAAAATTAGGTAGTTTTTACATATTTAAGATGTTAGAATATTAATCAGGAAAGACTTTATCATTATTATCAGACCAGAAATGATGCAGGTAGAATAGTTAAACAGAGATTAGCTAGAATATATTTCCCAGTGTAAATCAGGCTGCAAATGCATCTGTTTCTCTGCTGACCAATATTTCTGGTACCTATTCTGGTACCAAGGGGAGCACCACTCACTGCTGCTCTCCACCCAGACATGGAGCCCTTGAACACAGGTCTGAGTGTGACAACCCATTCCTTATCCATCCAGCAGTCCATCCATCCAATCTTTGTCTCTCCAGTTGAGAGACCCAGATGTGTGAGATGTTTTTGCCCCAGCCCAGATAATCTGTAAATTGCTTTTCCCTTATCCATCATTGTTGTGACCTCAGCAAAGAAAGCCACCAAATTTTTCAGGTGTGATTTGCCCTTAGCGAAGCCATGATGGCTATTGCAAATTGTGTCCTTATTTTTCATAGGATAGTTTTAGTTTTCATAGGGTAGTGCCTTAGGGAAGTTTCCAGGAGGATCTACTCCATAGTCTTGCCAGGCACTGTGGTAGGGCTGCCCTGTGGTAGGTCTGGGTACAAGTCAGCAGTAAAGCACGTGTGAAGGACAGAGTTTCAGGCAGCTTGCAAGGTGCCACAAGCTCAGCTGGCTGGGGATTGTTACAGGAACCTACTGGGAGCAGCAGGAAGGAAGCAGGTGCCATCCATGAGGATGGGCACCTCCGTCACACAACACCCTGTGACAGTCAGGGTCAACACCAGCCCAGACCTTTTGAGTGCTGGAGAGCATCTGGTGCAGTGGAGCAGTGTAAGGAGATGGGCCATGAGCACACAGTCTCACCATCTCCTCCTGGGAGCATTCAGCACTGGGAAAAGTGAGGCCATGCATTTTTGCCAGAAAAGGTTAATTGCTCTGGTTGTCTGAAGGAAGAACAATGTATAATCTAAATTGTTTCTTTTCCTTTGCTTTCAACAGGTCTCTTGTCCTTTGCTTTGGAGAGATGTAGCCCTCTTCAGACTGGTGAGGATTTTTTTCTTTTTAAGTAGTTAATGTATCTGCTAAGCAGCTAGGAAGCATCCAGCTGTTAAAAGCCTTTAATTGGTGAGTCTGCACTTCTTCAGCCCCTAAGGGCTGGAGACAAATAAGCTTGTCTTTTAGAAATACCAACAATAACTGCAGATATTATTGAAGTCAAGGTGAAAACAGATGAACTTGACTCACTAAAAGAGCCAATTCAGAAACTAAGCACACCTATTTCTGTGAAATTGTAGTGCTATACCCAGAATTTTCCATGCTATAAGCCAATGATTTTCTGTTCACATTGTTTTGCACTTCTTCATTAAGACCCAGACTACTGGGAAACCATCAGTAACCCCAAAAATTAACCTGGAATATTGTGGTTTATCTCTGCTCATTATGCTAGAGCTTGAAATGCAACTGTATCCACCACTACATTCCTAACTTTCTTTAACGTGATAATTTCAGATTTGTGAGTTTCATTGCACTGAAACACACACTAAGCAGCAGTGGCTGAATTCTGGTTTACCTTCAGTTTATTCAAATATTTGTATCTACTTAAGTTATTTCAGAAATTCATTCTTTCTGTGACAAGCACATCAGTTCCTTACCTGAAATCTGAGTTCTTTGTCTTTATAGTGCCACAAATTGCAAATCCTGCAGCAGCTTCTTTTAAACTTTTTATTTGAAGTTTGTACTGCTGTCTGTTGTGCAAGCATGGAAAGTGCAACAGTTGTTCCTGCTGCCTGATTTAAGATTCAGCTGAATGTACTTTGTATGGTCCTCAGGTTTTCTCTGTGCTGTAGCTGCTTTAATTTGTTACCAATTAATGGCATTGCCAAGGCTGCTTTGGGAAAATGACTGACAGAAAGAAATGGAGTCTGGGGGTAGAAGAGAAAGGATTAAAGCATTTTGTAGTTATGGGAGTAATTAATTAGTGAGGTGGCTTGGAAGATGGGTGGTTAATTCCCCAGGAAAATTCCTCCCATAATCTCTCTCTGCCTTGTGCTTATTTTAGCTCATGTTCTTCCCACACCATCAGCCATTTCCAACTCCTCACACTGCTTGCCAAAGAGGGACTGAGTGTTACCTGCCAGGGCAAGTGGTGTGCAGGATGATCTGTAGCACTGCCGTATGTTCCCTGGCTCCAGCAAGGCAAAGGACAGGAATCTCCTGTTTCTGCTCTCATTCCCTGAGACACCTGAAGCACAAATCCTCAGCTCCAAATCAGTCTAGCCTGGACAGACGCAGTGCCCAGAGTCAGGTTTAAGCCAGGTTCTTAATTTATTACCTGAGAGGTAATATTAATATATTAATATTATTACCTGAGAGGGTATAAACGAGATGATTACTTCAGGTGAGATTCAAACACCTATTTCCAGCAATTAGTGGATTATGAAGAGATAAAACCATAAAACATGTTTTTTATGACTTCACTGCAATCTTAATTGAGAGGCAAGGATTTCTCCCTTAGGCTAGAGGTGTATCCCAGCAAAGTTTAACTCTGCCAGGACAGTGTGTCCTTCCTCTGTCCTTTCCTTTAAGTGTAGCTCATTGTTTGGACACTTGTTTCATTAGAGGTGACAGGGAATGGGAATGGTGTCTCAAAGGAGGTATCTCTGAAGAGTGTTTGCTGCCTGAAAGATCCAAAACATGGCTGAATAACTCCCTTTCCTTGAAATATTTGGGAGCTCTGTATGCAAAGATCTTTGGCATGTGGTGCTGTTTAGTGTCAGGAGACTGCTGTGGGAGTGCTTTTTCATCTGTGTAACAATTCAAGTTAAATGAAGAGCGTTACTCATGTGCTGGTTTCTCATACCTTTGCATCTTCCACTGTGATCACAAATCTACATTTCTGTAAACTCTTACACCTGCAGTAGTTTGCCCTTCATTTTTCCCTGCCATGCTCTTCCTGTCCCTTATCTAAAGATAAAATGTGAGCCCTTTCATTTGATTCTCAGTACCCTTTCACATACCTAATAATGAAAGAGCACCAGTAATGTATCTGAGAGACCTAACAGAGGCTTGTAAAGCCAAAACTCTGGGCTTCCCATGGATTCCATACAACAAGCCACAAATTACATATAAATGACTTTTCACCTGAAGTCTCTCAGTCTTCCTGCCTTTGACATATCTGATCAGTTCTGTCCCAATTCCTACCTAAAAAATAGTGATCCAACCTGTACAAAGGCTTTATTAAAAAACATTCTTAATTGATTAAGAAGGACAAAAGAAACTGAAAAGTGTTGTTCTTCACAAGTGTTTCTTTTCTCAAAGTCTTCTGTGTCAACATTGCTGATCTTACACATCTAATCCTGATGTTTCTAATGCTGGTGTTGAAAATCCAAACCACAGTGGAAAATTGAACTGCATTCTTTTCCCATCATCAGAAATAGAAGTCCTGCAATCAGATCTGAGCTGTCAGGTTTATTAATGATGTGTGAAGCAAAACTGAATCCAGCTCAGCCTTCCATGGCTGTGTTGGCTCTGCAATGATAACAGTAGTAAAATCGTCATTACAGTTATCACTAAAAAAAAACCTCAAATGAAATTCAAAGAACCACAGAGGGAGCCAATATATTGAGTAGGATGATACTGGTTTCTACAATGCCTCTGCTTGCTATAATCACATTTTAAGTAACAATTTTGGCGTATGCTTGATTGTTGCTGTATTCATACAGAAATAAAATGCAGTATGATGACACTGACTTCCCTGGAGAATGAAGGTATATTTAAAAAAAGTTTGGAAGAAAGTAAAATGTCTCTCTAGAATAACTAAGCAACAGCTATTCAGAATCAAAGACTGGAACAAAAATTTAACATGCTGAGAAATGAGAGAAAACATCCAAATAGATGATCCCAATCTTTGGGAAGCAGTAAGCAATATGGAAGTTGTGAGGTTAAAGGTAAAAAGACAAAATTCTTTTAATAGGTATGAGAAGGTCTGTATAGTACTGGTAAATGGCTCAAAGGTTTGAGATTTTTACATTAGAACGTGTAAGAGAGCAGAGCTGCATTCCTTGAAAAGTAGCTGCCACAAAATATTATACAATGCAGTACATTTTTCCATTTCTTCTTATGATGATGTGTTTAGGACTGACTTTGGAAGGAAAACCTTATGGGATTATTCTTCTCTTATTTTCTCTCCTTGAATTTATCTGTAAAGCAGGTCTGTGTGAATGTCAATGGCTGTTTGTCATTGAAGACATGGTGAAACACCATCTGAATTCACAGTTTTGCATTACAAAGCAGGGTATTTAAAGGATTAGAATATAATTTCCAGATAATTTTTGAAAAGAGGATCTGGCAGTCCAACAGGAATACTCTAGATAGTGCTACTTTTTGTTCAATTCTTTGCCTAAATTAGTGTCACGCTGTGAATAAACAACTTGGATGTCATCCAAGCACAAAAGTTTTCAAACAGTAATTGTGCAATATAAGCAAATCAGAAATCCTGATACTGATTTAAATAGCACAAAGATGTTCTTCATGATCAGAAATAAATGTTTTTGAAGGAGACTTTTTAGATGTACATTTTCTTGTTATTTTGCTTCAAACGGAAATGCTTCATGCATGACTATATCCCCTTGCTAAAGAAAGGGCACTATTTTGGGGTCAAGCTATCACAAAAACCTTGTTCTCAAGCTGAGTCAACTTGCAATTATTTGCTATTGAACAACTTCCTTTTATTCTTAGTAAGAAAAGTAATTTTTGTTTTTTACATTGCCTCCCAAAAATAGTTTGTGAATAGAAAGACACTTAGGGTACATAAGATCCTGTGCACCCCAGGTCCTGATAGCCTGTCAATTGCTCTTCCCTTGTCCATCAGTGTTATAACCCCATCATAGAAAGCCACCAAATTTGTAAGACATGATTTGCCCTTTTTTGTTATTGTTCTTTATTCACAACAATTGTTAATTAAAGCTCTTCTAATTAAGAACTTTCCAGGTAAAAATGCCACCAGTTGTTCTGAATTAGAATCATGGGCATCAGAAAGTGAAAAGGTAAGCACAGCTGAATATTCACCTGTGAATGGCTTGTTTAGGCTGCAGCAGTGACCAGGCTGTTTCCAGATGGACAGTCAGACCAGAATTAAGCAGTGCAGCAAATGCTTGTTTAGGGCTTCTTGTGGTGTTGAATCAAAGACAACGACAGGACATAATGTTCTACTTCTGTAAATTAGCACCAGTAATGAAACTTGCTCATTAATTTGTACCTGTGAATATGATGCTTTACTAGGCACACTCTGACATTCTAATGTTATGCTCTACCAAGTAAAGCAGCTTCTTCCACAGCTGACATCAAAGTAAAGAATCAGTATAAACTTTATATCATGTGTTCCTGAAAAGGAAATTCAGTCATGTGCACACATTTGTTTGGATTATGTTGGAAGAAACCCTGCAGCCACTGATCAGCTGTGTAGGACTGTGAATCCAGAGGTACCATTGCTGCCACAGACAGTGTTTAGTGCTTGCTGTGAAAGGGTGTGGAAAGTGGAACCTCAGTCATCCATTCTGGACTGGCTCTAGAATTCCTGTCCCTCCTGTCCCGGCAGCTGGAGCCAGAATTATTGTCTTCACTTCTGAAAGAATAAAGTGTTTGCCTGCCCTGCTTGTGCAGGAATATTGCTCCTGCAGCTCATCCCTCTTGTACTTAACCCTTTAAAAGGAAACCTGGATGTATTTGTGGGTGATTTAACCTGATCTGGTTTTGTGCTAGCATATTTCTTTAGTTAAATGACCTTCCCTTTTTCCTTTGTTTTTAGCACACACTGCACTTAAAATGAGCAGTCATATCCTTTGTCACTCTCCAGTCTGATAAGGTTAAAGTCTGAGCTCTCCATGTTTATTCAGACAGAATAAGACTTTCCTTCTGCTCATCCCACAAACTTCATACTGAACCTTTCTGGGCAGGTGACCAAACTTGTTCTGCACAGTGTCCCGAGCACTTTCCCTATGAAGCTTCCTCACCAAACACTCTCTGCCTTCAGTGTTTGCAGGCTGCATTTGCTCTCTTCAGTGCTACCTCACACTGGGGTAGTGCCAGACCTTCATCAGCCCAAGTTCCAAGGTTCCTCTCTTCTCTTGGGTCCAATGGTGAGACCCAGATTGCAGCAGAATTTCTTGGTATAAACCCTTCTGCATCTGGCCTTGCATATTGCATTTCACTTCATTTCTATTAAAAAGGCCAAGCACTGTTTTATACAATATGCGAAACCTTAGCAAGGTTAGTACTTCCCACTGTGACACTGTCAGCAAATTTCATGAAAATGCAGTTCTACTCTTGCTATTTGAATCACTAATGAATGATTGCATACACTCTGCAAATGTTTTACATTACTCACTAAGAACAGCAGTGATTGTTTCCTGGTTTATTCACTACACCTTCACTCACTCTAAGAACATACATGGAAGTGAGTTGTGTACTTCTGTATGATTGCAAGGCTCAGTAGGAAGAAGAGGGTGGTCATTTATTTGCACACTAATAGGTGCTGACTAAGTATTGAATTTTTCACAACATTGAGAATTATATAAAGGGGATTTTTTTGAAGTTTCTGCCTTCTACACAGAGCCAAATATTAGCTAGTTGCCAAAAGTCATAATTCCTCATTCTTCTCAGATTTTGTCAATTAACCAGTAAAGAGATGATGTGGTACTCTGAACAAATAGTCTTTATTGTACAAAGGCTAGCAATATAGTCTGAAAGTCTGAGAGAGGCATGCAGGTCTGCAGGGCAGCCAGAAATCTGCTCCTCTCCATCTGGCTCAGAACTTAACAGGGACGTTAGTCTGTAGCATAAACTCTTCTCCTCCTCTGGCACATTGGAGAAACAAGGAAAATCCAAGCCCTGTCTGCTCTCACTCAGGATGGACATGGTAGGACTGACTGACCTGTCCACCCTTCATTACCTATACAGCTACAGCACACAGGTCTCTGAAATGAGCCCACGCTTAGGGGGAGCTCAGGGGCTGATGCTACAGAGACTTTGCTGAATCAACCTTTACAGTCACTGCATGGCTCTGGCACTCCTCTCAAATCCAGTAGAAATAACTGAGACTCAGAAAAAGGACTCCTGGAGAAAAAAATAAAGAAAATCCAGTGACGTTTCTGCTGAGCAAGAGAATGATGCCCCCTTTGGTAGGGAGACAAACCTTATGTGCATTCTCTGCTAGGACATGGGGAAAGTAAAGGGGTGCTCCCTTCATGGTGTTATTTCTTTGCCCTCTGTACAGCCTTTTGATGTCTGTGCCTGGGAAAACAAGATCTGGTGGAGAAAGTACATTTTGAGGCAGCCTCAGGCAAAACCACATAATGTTATTCATTTTGTCCCAGAAATCTGTACCCTTATTAATACTGAAGAAAATTCCAGCGTGTTGGCTTTTTTTTTCCTTCCCCAAATCACACCAAAAGCTTTAAAAAGTGCAACAGAACATTCAAGCAGCAAGTGCTAGCATTTACTTGTAGACTGATGTTAGTCCAGCTGAAAAGCTGCAGCCCTTCAGTCAAGTTTGTCTTGACTCTTGTGCCTCTTTTCTTTCTCCTTCATGCACTGTGATTTGTTCATGATGCAACCCTATCAGGAACTGGAAACAGAATTATTTCCTTACTGTCTCCTGGTGAAAATACTCAACTAAAATTCTATTATTTTCCCAATAGGAATTTGTTTAAACTGACAAAGCTATTTCTGACAAAACTATTTTCAGTATAGCCTTTCATGCAGTCCTAATTTGAGCCTGCTCAAGCAGATTCATTTGGATGGCAAGGAATCAGACCACAACTTTGGTGCTGTATGTATAAAACATATTCCTTCTTTGGGCAAGCACAGCGCCCTTTCCACAGTGAAATGAGAGCATTTTAATTTGGTGACAGAGACAAGCCAGAGCCATTTGTGTTCATCCAGCATAAGAGGATGAAGATTGGTTTTGCTCCCCAAACCACTTAGGATGATGAGAGCATGGTGAGTGATCAGCACGTGGGAGAGTGGGGCTCCCTGTCCCACAGTGAAACCCCAACCTCATTGCTGCTCCATTCTAGCTGCAGTTCTGCAATTTGTGTTTGGTCTGCTCACGAGCATAAAGTGCTGCTTTTCAGCCTCATTAATACTGAAGTGGCAAGTTTTGCTGATCATCTGTTCTTGTTCCAAAGTTTGGTCTGTCCTTTAGTGGTTTGGGGTCTGACATTTGCTGCTTTGAGTGGTGCCTTTAGCTGTGGGGTAGCAGCAAATGTGCAGGCTGGGATCCTGCCTAAGCCCTGCTATCAGCTACACTCAGTCTTGGCTTAACAAATCTTGGGGAAGGAAAAACTGTAGAGAAGTCACTGTGGAGACAAGGGACCTTCTTGTGGGAGTGATCCAAAAGCCCTGCAGAATTGCTGCACTCCTAAGACTGTCTTAGGTTTGACTACTACTGAACCCTAGGTTTTAAATTATTATTTCTATGACACAAAAGCTGATTTTTAAAACATTCTGATTTTTAGTAAATGGAAATTCTGAAAGGATCATGAAGCATTTTGCTGCTACATGTATCTGCGTAGCTTGATTCTCATTTTACTCATGTTTCTTCTGCTTCATCTTTGAGGAAAAGCAAAGGCACCCACTTTTGGCATGAATTTAAATCCTAAAGACAGTAAATTTGCACAAAAAACAATATTGCCTTATGCTCTTCCCGCATCAATATACCCAAAGGAAATATCTAGCAGCAAAGATAGGTGGCATTTTTCTTTCTCAGGCTTTAAAGCTGCAGAAAAATTATCAGCCTGGCACAATGATTAACACACTGACTTTCTTTTAAACCTTAAAGAAGGTAATATTTGTCTCCTACATTTTGCTTTTCTAAAATTGAAGCCTCCAGAACTAAAGGCTGCCCTGAAAGTCTCTAGCAGTACAGAAAGGGAGCCGTAGATAAAACATTTCCTGAGAACCAGGTGTTAGCACATTTGCTGAAAGAGAAAGATTACTTCCTTGGTACAAAAATTTCAGTCTCTTTTAAGGTAGTCTATACCACCAACACTTTCTATTCCAGTAAGATAATTCTTTGCCAATACAACCTCAGTTTGTTTTGTCCTGCCTCATGTTAAATTTTCTTCCAATTCACCAGTTGTGATCCAATTACCAAGAGTCTGCTAAGACCTCACCCTTCACACTTTTCCAAGTTCTATCCTGCAGAGAAATAATTCTTCTCCTGTCCTCTAATGAACATGTCATTCATGTGTGCAAGCATTGCTATTATCACCTTCCTAATGACCAGAAAAATGTAAATGAAAATGTCTTTGGTGGCAGGAGCTTGTCAACTATTTTGATTACCATGAGAAGAAAATCAGTCTGGGCCTGGAATCTGTATAATAACTTTGTACTGGAGACAATTTTTTCTTGTATCCAGCCTGAAAAGGCAGACTGTATCCTGCTGTATGGTCTTGAGCTGCACTGGAGAAACACATCAATCTTCAGCAGGAAATTACACCAGCCAAAGGTATTTGGGTTGCTTATAGCCTCCCCCTGATGAGATGAGACAATATAGATTTTTAAGAATCCATTTATCTTTGTATAACTTGAGGGTGGTATGTAATATCTCATTAAAAAGATCTTTAAAAAAAGTAAAAGAGAAAGACCTCCTTAAGAATTAACACTGTAATTAACTATAAATAAATAGGAGAGGTTGTCAGGACTTGTAACAGATGTTCCTTGCCATGTCACCACACTTGCAGCACTGCTGTGTGTCATGCTGGAGAGCTTAGTAGGAATCTGTTCTGAAACTCAACCTGAGGAGAATAGTTTGGATGCACATATTTGCTCAATATTTGATCAATATCTTCTGTTTACCAACTGTTCTTCACAAAACCAAAAAAAAAAAATATTCTTTATAGCTGTGATAACTGCTTGGCTGGTGTGAGTAAAATATTTTACATGCTGTTTTGCTCCTTTGACCCATCCTGCCCCTTTGAGTGGTGAAACTTTCTGAATTTGTAGAAAGACTTCGTTGCTTGGAGTGGAATTTTTTGCACTTTTGCAGAAACAGAATAGTTTACATTTGTCTTTTCTCCATTGTATCTCTCTCATTGTACTCCACAGAAAATAGCAGGGGGGGAGTGCTAACAGCATGCAAGGGAGCAGTCTCATTATTTGTGAGCTGATTGTGTGGAAAACATCTGTTTTCTGCCCAGCTTCACTTGTTTGTACACATCCATTGCTTCCAATGATGCAGTCCTGAGGAGAAAAAGGGAAACAGAACACAGCAAATCTGCCATGCTTGTTGGTTGGCCCAGTGTTCCTCAGCCCCACGTGTGCAGTAGCTTCCAGTTCATCAACGAGAAATGATGAGCCACTGAACTAAGTGTATCGGCTGAACTCAAGTCAGTACTGTACTGGCATTTAGGGAGTCTTCATTTGTGTATGCAGATCAGTCAGCTCTGTCTTTGCCTTTTTGCACTGCAGTGGGGACCCCTGAGGTCCTCAGTCCCATTTTATTAAATTTTGAGTGCTCTGCTTACAGCTTTCTGCTGGACATAGCCATGTGATGGCATAAATATGAGTGGTAGATGACAAACACCACTATTCAACTGTACCAAGAGTAGAAACAGGGCTACAAAACAGGAGTAACATTCCTTGTATTTAAATAGATCTTTATACTTGTCAAACTTTAAATCTGTTATCACTTTTATCTCCCCCTTTTCATTTGAAGCAGTAGAAGAAGTTTTTGTAGGGTGGACATTTGAAAAAGAAAATGAAGCCAATAGCATTATGCTTCTTACCTGTTTCCAGTCAGCTGCTTTTCTTCACTGCTGGATTCTACTTCTCCAGTAGAAGAGAACATAGAGCAACATTTTCTCTTTCATACTGGGGTGCTGATGGGTCTCAGCAACTAAGTTCAGCAAGATCCCCTTTTCTCATTGGGTGATCTTTTCTTGCACTTGCCGTCCTCACTGCAACCTTGACCTTGAATCAGTGCTCATTGTTTTCTCTCAATACTACTGAATTCTGCTGCATGGCCTGTGCATGCCTGCACATTATTTATCAGTACAGTTTGACTCAGAATGAGCCTATTTTGATGTTTTCTTACAGCAGTATCAGAAGGTCCCAAGCAAGACCAGGAATTCAGCTGTATATATCCACTTGTATAGCAAGAGGAAGCACTGACATGAGAACTATCAGGGCAGGAGTGGTTTACCTCTTACCTCCCTGGCTTAATCCTTTCACAAGATTTACACTATTCATGCCCTCCAAGACTCTTTTATGCAGTGGCTCATGGTCTCTTCCATACTGAGATGAAATCCTGTGACTCTAAGTCCCTGTAATCTGTTCATTATGAATATACTTCCCAGACCAGGCTTTTCTAAAATGTCTTATCTCAATGGACACAAGTGCCTGTACATATTCTGGTGTTGCTAATGGACCCTACTTCTTTCTCATTTATTCCCTTAAGGAGGTTTTTTTTCTTCCCTTGGTGACTTTCTGACAAGTAAGGTTGGATAAAGAACAGCCCTTAAAGTGTTTCTAAATTTTATCTCTATTCAACCCCCCACTGATATAATTCTGTCCCATAAAGAGATGATTTGCAGAACGCCCACAGGGAAATTCTGCATAAGCTTTCAATCTTCACTGTAGACCCTGGACTCCATAAAAAATTCACAACTGGAAAGGGGGCCAGGACATGTGAAGATAGGCACGGCCTGAGGTTGGTTCAGATTACTCCTTGTTGGCCAAATTTAATCTCCTCTAACATGGGGTTTTCCAACTGAAATGAGAGTTTATGTTGTATAAACTATCCCATGATCAAAAACCCAAAAACAGCTGCTTGTAACACCAGGCTTGAAACCAGATGTTCATCTGCATGATTTTTCCTTTTCTTGCCCCATCATTCCCTGCAACTGGTAGGACAGAAGGGAACACAACTTTTGTTTCAGATCCCTTGACAAGTTATCCCATGGTTCTTAGGATGGCTCAATATTAGAGGTTCTTTAAGACATATGCACTGCAAAAGCTCACACTGGCTTTGCTCATAGAGGATGTGATTGTGTGGACCCTGGAAAAATGACTGAATTTGAACACAGAGGAAGAAAAACCTTTCTTGAGGAAATTCCCTTCAATTTTTTTAAAAAAAAAATTTCTATGTTATCCCTCAGGAAAGGTTCTCTCATAATCCTCCCCCTTTGTGGGGGGTCATGTTAAAGAGCTTCTTCTGTAAAACAAATATTAAACTGGAAGTGGAGGAATCCCTCTTCCATCCCCAAAAATAAAGTCTGATCATCTACTCCTTCAGTTCTACCTTCAATGTCGTCATCTTCATATATCACCTAGAAATATGTCTGTGTTCAATGCCAATTCAATAACCTTGTAAAAAAATCTCTTTTTTAAAGTATTTTTTATTCTTTCCATGGCCAAAGGCAGCAGTCCAGCACCCATAAAAAATCTTAAAAGAGAAAAGAATTGTTCAAAATACACCACTGCTGGACCTGCTCTTAGCACACTATATTTTCCTAATGTTGAGTGAAAAATAAAAGGCAGAGAGGGCATTTATTTCACCCACCTGAACCCACAGACTCTGTAAACAGTATGGCTGCATTATTCTACAGGAAGAATATCAGTAAACATCCTGGCAAAAGTCATTTTGCAGTTCAAGGTGCCTACTGCACCTTTTCCATTTCTGTTGTTATTTGGTAGGCTGAGCTCTTTTCCTTTGTAACTATTCTCACTTCTCCCTTTTCACCACTCCAGTCCCACGTAAGTTCCTGTTCTGCAAAGACTGGCATTATTTGCCTCATGGTTCTTACAGGGCAGTACAGCTTGCCAGCTTTTGCTTCAATGCACTTCTATTGTTTGTCTCATACAATGAAGGCAAACCACAGTGTCTGAGGCAGTTGTATTGCAGAACAAATAATAATGATCTTGTGCTGGAGAGGGCAATGATCTGGGCTTTTTTTTCCCCTTGGACACAGAGTATTTGGCTCTGTTGACTATGCTATTTGCAAGTTGGATTAGTACCCAACTTGAGTACCCTTGAGCTCTTTTTACTTAGTTATAGCTCATAGTCCCTGAAAGTAATTGTACTTGGATTTCTGCAATCATGATAACTCAATCTTGCACAGTGCTTTTCCTGCATAGATCTCAAAGCGCTTGATGTGGGAAGTTAAGGTAATTCTGCAGATGTAAAATCCAGGAACCTGAGGAGATGGAGGGAATTGTTGAAATTCACCCAGAGTTTGAATAGGAAAAAACCAAACAACAATGACATGGAAGAATATTAGTTCTTAGTATTCCTGGCATTGCAATATAACTATCTTGAAGGAAAAATACAGTTTCCAGTTTAGGGGACAAGCAGAAAGAGCCTAAATACAGAGGAATTAAAAGCATCCAGCAGAGTGTTTTTCAAACTATAAAAAGTGTCTCTCCTTTCTTTTAATTATTTCCACAAGAAAAGATGTTCTAGTACAGGACCAAATCTCTCTATCCTCACAACTTTTTATAGTTATGCTGTAGATCAAGACGTTTTATCTTCTCTCTCCTTCAGCATGACTCTGTGGTTCTGGAACCTGCTCTATTTCAGTCAATGGGTAGATGAAGTGCTCAGGGAAACACAACAAAAAGATTTATAAATTCCATGGAAAAGGTGAAGTGACTATGGCCAGTAGAAAAAAGACATGAAGATTTTAATTACCCCTCAAAACCCTAAAATCCAACCACTAGGAATGTGGCCTCCAAAGTCCACTGTGCAACACAAGCCATATGCCTATTTTCAGTACATTTTAAGTAGTTTGGTTGAAGAAGAAGTTATTTCTGACTATTAACAAAAAGTAGGTAGCACCAGCTTTCCAATTAAGAATGTATACAGTGATGATACAGACCTTAGCATTTTAAAACTCCCAAATAATTTTTGTCTTGGATGGGACTCCCACAGCGAGGTAAATATCTTTCCACTGCCTCAGGACAACTAGCATTCTCTAGATGAGTAGCCAGATTACACAAAGCAGATTTAGATCCAAAGATTCCTCACAATGTTACAAGGAGTATAAATGACACACAGCTGCATTAAGAGTTTCCCATCTTTGTTGTCCAGGTCACTCTATGACCTTCATGGTATGTATACTTCAGTAAGACATGAGTAGTTTAGCATTCATGTCAAAATCATATTACCTGATACATTAAGAATTTTTATTGAAAAAGGTGAAAAAACATCATTAGGTAAAAAATTTATGTGTCTTCTAATTAAAGTCAGAAGACACAGGCTTATATAACCTTTAGTGAGTTAGGATTTCACAGGAAAAGTATTAAAACCAAACAGCACACTTGAGAGCCCCTACTGTCCATCATCCAAGCACAGCAGTCCACTTTGAAAGAAAGAAGCTGAGGACTCTATCTTGATATTGGTTTTCTCCTCTCATACACTTTCTAGTCGTAACCTCCGTGTTTTATTGTTGATTTCTGTTATGTTGAAATCAAAGTTTGACCCAAATAGAGGACTGTCAGCATGTTCACATGCTTTTGCAGCACACTTTGATCATTGTGGGCAACAGAAGAGGTACGAGAGGCTCCAATTGCAGGCACAGATCAAGCTGTGGGAGGGACAGGTTCTGCACCCAAGTCATCAGAAATCATCTGGGAGTGGGGCATCCACATCCTGTTGGCTCCCTTTAAAAACTGGAGATTGAATCTGTCCTCGACTTTGTTCCTTCTCTATTAAAAGGGAGTATTTCCTCACTCTATTTGCTTAGGTGATACATTCAGTGGGGTCAAAGATCATCTTTTACTGTGCAATGGAGTTACATTGTTTAATAAGAATCTGTTACTATAACCATATTTCAAATCTCTCTGATAACAACAGAAATATTCTCTGGAGTCTTGAACACAATGTTTTCCATGAGCCTTTAACCTCACTGCTTAAAAAATCCAGAGTAAATGTCTCCCAAATTATTTTGATATTTAAAATTTTATTCCCTTTTCTTTTCCCTGAGGAATACAGATTTTGAAGAAATAGTTTGAAGAAACTTTCAGTGTGCTCTTAATTTGCAGATGAGAAGTATTGATTTGGCTCTAACAGAACATTTACATGCTCCACAGAGACATCAAGTACAGAGATGTCATGTGGCCTCTTCATTTAATGGAATGACAGCAAGAGGGAGAGAAAGCACTTGAGGGATTAATACAAACATTACTTTCAAGATGCTTCTGTTTGAAGGAACTTGAAGAAGATTCCATCATTCTGCACAGATGAATTCATTGCAAATAATTTAAAACAAAGGCTGCAAGGACTCACTAACCATGTGAGAACAGTCTAGGTCCAGAAAGGCACCAAGGCCATTGACTGAGCTTATTTTTGTTATAACTTTTTACACTTAGCTGTCAGTACCAACATTCATATCCTTGCCACCTGGACTGAAAAATCTCTTTTTCTTCTCTATGAAGCTATAGCTATAGCTCATAAATCAAGTCACTAAGTTCAGCTAGTTCTTTCACTGCAACATAGCTGAAAGCACATCCCTCTTCAGCTCCCACTAAAATAATCTCTCATACATCTTTCATCACAGTTACCTCTGCCTAGTCCTCCTAATTCCCACAGTAGACAAGAGCTACAGCAAATCCCATAAAGCACTTTCTGTTTGTATCAGTTTATACCTAACTCAGCTCCAAAAGCAATTTAGAATCTTGACAGAGAAAAGCCTGGAACCAAATGTGTGAATTTCACACCTGGTAAGGTGCAGGTGCCATGTTTAAAAGGGAAAGGAACACCTTTCAGGAGCTTTTTGAGTGGAGGTGGTTCCCTATTAATAGTAGAAGGAATTTTACACTGAAGCTCTAGGGAGGTTGTGGAAATCATCACCAGTAATCTGGGAAAGATGGAAGTGTGCTGCTGTTCAGTGGAATGGTGCTTTGAGAGATTAAAGTATATGGAGCAGCCTCTCTTTCTAAATAATTTCCAGTGTATCACCAAAGTGGTGGCTGCTAATCTTTTGGAAATCCTTCCTCGCCTATGTCGCAGTATCTCCAACTATTGCTTTCTTCTGAACTTAGCATCAAATTCATTTTGTTCATCTTCCCTTGCAGTTCTCTGAGCATAACTTCTGCATGAATCTCCACTCTCCTTTCTCATCAGCCTGGTAGCTCTTGCCATATTGCTTTTCTATCTCATTACCCTTTCCCTTTCTCTTTATTTTCTCTATATTTCCATCCATATCTTTAATGGTCTCTCAGTTCACCCAATTAGAAATCTTATCTCTAGCCTTATAACATCTCAGAGGCATTCAAATGTTAGTTCACACTACTTGGTTAGGCAAGGAAAATGTCCTGTAGTGCATCATATATTGGTAAATTAGCATCTCAGTATTTGTACAGCACCATTGAAGACAAATTACTTGAAGAGCTTCACTGTCTCTGAATTTGCATTTTTTTCTTATGCTGGATTATTAAGGAAAGGAGACAGGTGTCCAAACACAAATAACAAATAATTGTAATGCTATGTAAGAATTTGGGATGTCAAAATGCACTCATATGTGCTGGGATAGATTCTTATTGTTGTCTTCACATCCTTAAGATATTCACAGTAATTATTCTGTATTAAAGGAGAGGTGTATAAGGAAAGCACAAATAGGAAACTGAGGACAGGACTTGAGACTTTAAACTCTGATTTTCATTTTTTTCCAGGATTTTATTTAGCAAACAGATCCATAGAGAAAATACCCAAATGCAAAACTCTGCTTACTTTTAAATCTCAATATTGAATATGAGGGTGAAGCTGTCAAGCTGGTTACAAAGAATAATATTATAGTAAGTATTCTCTAGATTACTAGGATAACACTCTCTCTAAGCATTTATAATGAACTTTCACAGATGAAAACTGACTATATTATAAGTGAGAGCTACCAGACCTGATGAGCTACAGGGGCCATAGGTACCTGGACATCAGTGTTATCATGGAAATTGCAAAATGGAAAGACCCTTGACATACTTGGAAGCCAGAAACAATTATTTCTCTGTAATACAGCCTGTGTAAGTTGTGGTTATGCAGAGTGGTTCACATTTACCTGTGCTTGTCAGAAGTTAATCCATCAAAAGGGAGGTCTTGGTTTTACAGAACAATGGTTCTGGAACAATGCATAGGTAGTGCCTGATATTATTTGGGTACCCCATGTTTTAGCCACAAATTGAAGCTAATATTCCCTGAAAGAAAAACACTCCCCTATTTGAAGCATCCTTGTTATCTAAGAGGCACAGAAACTTCCTCAGAACAGCAATAAAGATGGAAATACCACTTACCCATCTATATTTCTTCTTTCTCATTTTTTTCCAATATGGGCTGTGCACTAAATGTTTACATTTTCTGTGCATGGGTGACCAGGGTATTCACTACAGTGGTTTTCTGAGAATGAATATTGAGTCTGGCAGTATGGAGAACACAGCAGACTGACTAAAAACACCACCACACAGGCAATTCTGAGTTCAGAAATGCACTTTATCTCCCTCTGTTTCCAGCTCCCTGTTTTTTTTGAGAGAATTTCTCCTGCATAGTGCACACTGTGTTCTTCTTTCCTGTCTCCTCCCTGTGGAGTCAGGTCACCATTATCGTTTCAGTCTCCCTGAAGCTTTTTATGACTTCTGCTATCACTAAATGAAATATTTGCTCTCTGCACTCTTGTCACGTCTTGCAAGGGAGCACTGAGGCTGGAATTTAGCAGCCCTGTATAGGAAGTGTAATTCCCAGACAATGTTCTACAAATTGACAAATTCCCTGTGCCTTTATAGTGTGTAACCATCAGTAGCTGTTGTCTTCCCCCACTTTATTTTGTTTCTTACCTGAGTGCATATCAGATTACCTCCATGGGCTGCCTGGGGCACACAACTTTACAAGAGTTTTTTTTTTTGATGTTTGTGCCATCAAACATTTCCATCCCTTTTGCCCAGCAAACACTGAGATACTTGCACTGATTACATTTTTTGTGGTTTTGAGAACAATCAAGGTTCTTCATGCTGATTGATCCCTTGTGTTCCAGATGTTGCAGTCTCCTGTCTACATTGCAGATAAATTATGCAAACAATGAAAGGCCATGAACTCTGAATATGGCCTACTTAAAAGAGTAAGAAATAAATAAGGAAGTTGATGATTTTAATGAAATCTGTGTAGATTGCAACTTATTTTAAGACTGAAGAATCCTGCCTTTGAAAGGGTCCACTCCACGAAGGGAGGAGTTTTAGTTAAGATCCTAAAAATAAAACAATGTAAAGAAAAGATCTGTGAGTAATTACCAGAATAAAATGAAATTATCCTGTCCTTTCAGGTGTGCTGTAAAACAATTTAGTGTCTGAAGGCTTGAGCTATAGTATCTTCCTCTTCCCTGTGCAAAGACTGCAATTTTATGTTAGAGACATTAACAGCTCTCCCAAAACCTTCATTTCTATCAATAGTAGACAGGGAGTGGTTATGAAATGCTTCACATGATTTTTTCTTTTTATGCTAAGACACTCATGAGGCCTGTAGCCATTCTGAAGTATTAAAATAAAGCATCTGTCTCCATTAAGGGATTAACAACAACCTGCTCTCTGTTTTATAAACATTTTGTTTTCTACAAAAGAGACAAATATCCATGCATTGAAACTACAGGAGTACAGCGCTGTGGAAAGAAATTGCTGCAATTGAATGAGATTCTTCATTAATTGAAACTGATTAGTATATGGTTATCATTTTGCCAACCCATCCCAGTAGTCTCCCCACAGAGATGTGGACAGTTAAAACCCAACTTCTCCATCTGCTTCTCTTCATTGTCAGGGATAAGCCCTTGGGTTTTTTACCTCACTTCTCACTCATTCTCCTTTCTCCCTTTTTCCCCTGCTCATCTCCCATCCCATGCTCATTTCTCTCACCTCATGCCTTTTCTCTCTCATTTGTGTTTTGAATAAAGTATGCATTTCACCTTGTTTTCCTGAGATTAATTTTTGTTCATAGTTTCCAAGGACCTCTGTGGTATCCTAGACCATCACCACCATCAAACTGAATGCCTTTGTGATTATAAAATGAAGGATCTCTGAAGACTATAAAAGGAGCTAGAGGATGTGGTTGGGTTTTCTTTCTCCTAGGTAGTTATCCCATGTTTGTATTTTACCTAGTCAAACAGGGGATTACACTGAAATATCCAGTTTGATGTATGATGTATGAGAACAAAATTAAAAAAAACAAAATTGTTTTCTGACAGGATGAAACATTTGAAACAAAAATAAAAGTTTGGAAAAAAAGGGAAAACACAAATCCAAGAGCAATCACATGAAAAGGGTTGTCTTGCTGGAGTTATGACCTACTTGCTTAGGTCAGGGGTTATTCAAGCACAAGTAGTTTTGTGTTTCTCTAACAAACTGCAAAAGATTTGGATGTATTTCCAAAAATAAAAGATTTGGGTGTATTTTGTATTTGTATTTGGATATATTGGTTGGTATTTCCAGCAGCAGGTGCTGACATAGTTTTGGACACAAATCACAATATCCAAGTATGCTTCATGTCACAGCCAAAAGAAGGAAAAACTAAACTAAGCTACAGATTTGAACAAAATTAGTGAATTCATTTCTCAGATTTCATATCCTAAGTGTCTTTTTCACAAAATGGTTGTTGATCAAGAGATTCATAGCAATCTTTTGAAAAATACATTATTATGCAACTCTCAAATACAGAATATTTGTGAACTGAAGAGTGGTAGTGTTCACTAAATGCAACCAATATAAATTATATTCATTTAAATTTATTAATGGTATTCTAGACCCTTAAGGGACTGTCTGAAATTGCTTTATCTTTTATTCCCTGTATTTCTTGACGTTTACTTTGCAATGGGAGTGAAAAAAATAATTCTTTTTTAATACACAACCACTGTTTTGGGTTTTTTTAACCCTTTCAATTTTTCCCTGTAGTCTAAACCAAGTTATTCTCTAACCCTTCACATCAGCACTCTGTCTTTAAAGGGTGGTAAGGAGACTTTTTTTAGCCATCTTTTTTCCTGTCTTGTCTATTTTAGTTTAAAGTAATTGAAGGTCATAATTCTCTTTTTCTTTCAGAAATATTGCTTAGTCCAGAGATGCCTGACACTGGCTGGTGTCACAAAAAGGTGTTGCAAGACAAACAACCCACAATCTCACAACTTTTTTAACAATTCCATATAATTTATAATGTCCCTATCTTGGGTGCTTTTCTTTTCCTGATGGAATTCAGAGCTGTTCTATGTTCAGAAAGCAATTTCTCTGCAGAAAGCTATGGAAGGTTCTGTAGGGAAAGGTAGTGTTAATTTATTTTTTGTTAGCTCAGTTTTCTGCCTTTAGGACTCAGCATATGCAAAAGCACCTATTGAATCCTCTATAGTGGATATCTACTAATCAATAGGCAATTTTGCTCTTGCTGAGTCCAAATGGAAAATGATGCAGTAGAAAAAAATTGCTAGGCTAAAACTTGAAGTCCTTAGTTGTTCTCACCTTTATTTAATCACATCTCTAAATAAGCCAGAGGAAGTGCAGGATTTGTTGTAAATGTTTGAAATGTTGACAACCACATTGCACCAACAATCTGCATTTGGCCTTTGGTAAGAGACTTCAACAGACATTAAAAATAAAAAAGCTCTTCCTTGGTGCAGCCTGAATATTTCTGAAGCAGATAATTCTTATTATATTGCAAAAAAAATTATAGGAGTAATGAACATGCAGAGAGATGAGGCAGGTCAAAGTAATTCTCCTCTGAGCAGCCAAGGATTTAGAAGAAAAGGGTTAAGCATTGCTGCCCATCTTTCCACCCACTTCATAAAATCTCAGACTAAAAAGTTGTAAATCCTTACTTTTCATGAGCTTCCTTTAGTTCCTCTGGGACTTAGAAAGGCTTTTTCCAAAACAAGAAGATTTTGAAAACCTTTTCATTGGAGACTGAGTCGACAACATGAAATTTTCTTTTGTTCCTTTGCAAAGAAACCCTATGAGGAAAACAGTTCTTCAGTGCTTAGAAGTTCTTTATCACACTATTTCTTCATGTGCTTCAGAAAACTTCTGTTCTAACTCCTCAATTAGGGAAGTCCTGAGCTTCCTTCAGAGAGGAATAAAGAGGATTTCACATATTTCTTCTTTTTTTTGTCGCGCCGCCATCTGCCATCTCGTCGCTCCAAATGTGAGATGTATAGGATTACTGAAGCTTTATTGTACCAGGCAAAATATGAGAGGATAAGAGGAAAGAAAGTTTGAGTGAGATATGAAGATGATGAGTTTCTACCAAGCCTGAGACATCTCTGACTCCAGTGGCACGCAATGACCTGAGGCCATTAAAATGAATGGGATAAAAGCATTGTGTCACTGTCATGTTTTATGAAAAATCCCTTCACCAGGATTTCTTCTCCTGGGAAGCTGGCATGCTTCAGCTTCTCCATGTTTTGCTCCTTTGGGATGTGATTTGGAGAATTGTTTACCCAACATGTGAATTGTTTTTAATTAATAGCCAATCACAGCCAGCTGTATCAGGCTCTCTGAGTCAGTCACAAGTTTTTATTATCATTCTTTGATAGCCTTCTGATGTCTCCTTTCTCTTTCTTTAGTATATTTTTTAGTACATAGTTTTCTTTTAATATAATATAATATCAAAATATAATAAATCAGCCTTCTAAGAAATATAGAGTCAGATTCATCTCTCCCCTCATCCTAGGACCCACAACACCACAACAATTAATAACCGCAGCATTATTAAAGCAGCTTGATTCCTGCACAATTCCTGAGATCCAGGCAGAGAACATGGAATTCCCTCATTTCTGTTTGCTACTTACCAAATGAGTGCCTTTTGAATAGGGTACAGGTGGGCATTTTGAACTGGTCCATTCCAGTCCTGAGGAGAATGGAAAAACAGCAGCTCTCCAGTGCACATCTCCACTGGATACAGATGCCCTTCCATATGTCCAGTGACTCTTTCCAGAGCAATATACCTTTTGAGCACCTTCCCAGTCCCTGCCTCAGGTACCAGTCCATGGTACATTTCAAGAATATGTGACTTTATGAAAAGCCTGCTTTTCAAACATGGGGGCAGAATTAAAACCTCTGAATTTTGCATTTGTACATTCAAACATGGCACCAAAAGCGTTAGCAGCTGCACACGTAAATAAAAAGATCAGTTGTGCATTTTAGCACAACACCTGTCTCTGGCAAAGGTATCTTTGGATCGGAGAATTATTACAGATAAGCAGAGAATGTGTTTGTGATTTGGAGCTGGCTCATCTCTTTCCATCTGTCTCTAATACAAAAGTAAAAATCTCCTCTGTAATTTTTGAGTGTGGAGGTTGCTGTTGTTTATGTGTTGAAGGTCATGATGACCCTGGCAACTACACTCAGAAACTCAACTCTTTGGTTGAATTTAAAATGTTTTTCTCAGTTTAGGATTCATCAGTGGGAAATACTTGTTAAAGAAAAGTCTGTCAACATTGAAAGTCTCTATCTCATCAGCAGTTAAGTTTCCTACATGATGATTTTTTACACTATAGGCAATCCAACTACCTCTCCTGGGCAAGAGAATGAGGTCTTAAAAAGTCTAAATGATCCCCCCCAAGCACATGTTGCTCATCACTGATTATCTCTGGGGCATTTAGAGCTGAAACCTCTCTTCCTCCTCGGTCAATCTTCCCCTCTCAAGTTTTCCTTCATTCTAAGCTTAAGCCGTGTTTCCAGTCACCACATCAGACCAGGCTGTGGCACAGATTTGGTCTGGATCAGAACACACAGTCAGGTTTGTACCCAAACACTGACAAAAGCAGAACCTGACTTTCTGCTCCTTTTCAGCTGTGGGAAGAAAGACGAGACTTAACTGGGCACAGTCTGTTCCTATAGGGTAGACCTGTTCTTAACAAATGGGAAAACAGGAGTCTTTATGGGTGTCGTGGTTTGAGGAAGTGGTTTTTTTTTTGGAAGTGGATGGTAGGCCAATTAGGTGTTCAGATTTTAATTGA
>JAWWEY010000055.1:59078756-59202074 GCA_035582745.1 Loriotus luctuosus | reverse complement strand
CACAAAAAAAAAAAAAACAAAACAAAAAAAAACAACACAAACCAAAAAACCAGAAAAAAATCAAACCGGACTAGGTTAACAACCTCCTATGATGAATTGTCGAAATACAGTTTCTCAAGGGGTCTACTTCATCTGATATCTAATTCAGTTTTCTAAGTACTGGATTTATTGTAAGAATCAATCTATGTGGTTGGTGGAAGAAAAAAAAACCAACACTGTTATTACCAATTCTTGATAACCAAATGCTGGAAATTTCCTTCTTGCAGCAAGCTGTATTTAGTCTTATTCAAAGAGAAGCTAAGCTTTAGATGCCACAGAGCATCACTTAAGAGCACCATGTGCTGGTCTTGTGTTATTATTCCACAGACACAGGTGTAATTTTCTGACTCTTCTTTGAAAAAGACCTCCATATACATTACAGCAATGTCTGTCTACCTGCAGAGATCCTAAAGTATAGTTTCAAAGGGAATTGCTTGATCCTGTCACCTCAAAGGCTGTTCAGCCCTGAGGCTGTTCCTCATCCCTCATCACCAGCAGAGAGCTCAATGTGAGCAGCACTGACAAACGACAACCAGCTCCCCAGTCAGAATTTATGGGATTTCCCTTCCTGACTGTACTTCCCTAAGAGAAAGAATAGAAAGTTCTCCAGCTAACACCTGGAAAATCACAAAATCTTTCCTGTTGAAAAAAACTTTAAGATCCTGAAGTCCACCTGTAGTTCTGCAAGGGTTGTTGCAGTCACAGTGCAGGACCCAGAACCTCCTCTGTCCTAGTATTTAATCCTAATATGCACTTCCAACACAGCAGAACTGCCTAATCTCATGATGAGACACCACAGTTTCGGGAGTAAACAGCCTTCTGAGAATGCAGCTGCTGAACAAGGACTGGAGAAGCCAAAGGGAAGGCAAAATAACATCCTGCAGGTGTGTTCATCATCCTGCTCGCCTCTCTCAAGATCCCCTTCTGAGCACATGTGCTCATGCACTCAGGCAAACTAATTTTGCATTGGTCATAGACCTAGTGCTACAATAGAAGGTAAT
The DNA here is from genome assembly GCA_035582745.1 of Loriotus luctuosus. NCBI lineage: Eukaryota > Metazoa > Chordata > Aves > Passeriformes > Thraupidae > Loriotus > Loriotus luctuosus. The sequence continues at coordinate 59,201,034 of JAWWEY010000055.1, read as the reverse complement.
ATTCATTATGTGAGTGTTATTAACTTGGAGGATGCTTCGTTTTATGCTCACCTTCAAAACTACTGGCAATCAGCCTGCCTCAGAGGGCTCTGTGCCAGGCCCAGCAGGCTGTTGGATTTATTGCCCACAATCACCACTTTTGTCCAGATTTATCACACCTCACTGTGACCATTAGCACCCTTGATTACCTCTTCATCTTGACTGTTTTGAATCGTGACTTTGATGTATAATATCTCCTCAAGCAACGACATTTCCCCTTCAACAGCAATTCTGAATGCTACACAAACTACTGGAAATACCCCATCAGCTTTTTCGGGTACAGAGAGTTTGTGACAAGGCTTTTATTTTTAAGAATATCAAGTATCTTTTTTTCTGATGATTATTCCATTCCAACCAGTAGTCATTGTGGTGTGCCGGTGTAATCCAGATCCAGGACAACCATTCTAAGTAATAAACACTAAAGGGAGCAGAAAATTATCTAAAAGCCACAGGACCTCCTGATTGATTCTTCAGACAAAAATGTCCTTCCTTATGACCACCCGTCTGGAAATATTTGCAAAATTCCCTAGAATTGTCTATGAACTTTACACTGAGCAACAGGAAACAACAAACTGACTGGCATATTGGTCAGGTTTTCTCACTGAGGCTGTTGCAGTTTTCCCTTCTTTGTCTTCCTGAATTCACCTTTTGTCTTTTGCCACTCAGAGCAGACATTAGGCTGCCCTCTTTTTAGAAAATTTCCATTACCAATTCATGCTAGACCCCAGTGATGAATCTAATGATAGTAGTACAATGAAAATTTCTCTAAATTCTACTTCAGGAGAAAAGGAATTATTTTACTGAGCTTGTTTTCTCCCCCAAGTGAAGTAGATTGTTGCAGTAGGTAGCATGGGAAAGACTGAGGGATGGAGTGCTCCTACTTCTGTCTGGCATTGATGACAAGTAAGGTGTTTTATAGGATTCCTGTAGGACCTGTGTTTGAATATCTCTCACCTTGAGATGTGTGATTCATAGCAATATTGTCCAGGAAAAAGCAGGTGGACAATCATGAATGTTTTTGCTTCTTGGGCCCAGAGCACAGGGGCAGCAGGTGAGCTCAATCCCATTTCCTCAAACAGCTTATCCTCCTGCCTGGCACACAAAAAACCCCCAGACCTGAGCTTGCTGACCTAGCTGTGAGCACAGCCACATGCAGGCACAGTGCTCACAGCTGGGAGGCTCTGCAGAAATCCCTTCCCACCACAGCATGCAGGGATTACTCACTGGGTACCAGCCCAGCAAGTTCACCTCTGGCAAGAAGCAAAACCCCAAGAAATATCACGGTATGACATCTAATGAACTTTACTGCCTTCCCTCTGCCAATCTTAACTGCCTACTCTTTTTGAGCTGTAGAATTCCTGGCCTCTCTGCTGCATCAGTGAGGCTCACAGGTAAAAAAATTCCTTAAAAAATCCTAAAAAAATCATTTTATAGTCATTCCAAACACCTCTTCTGCTTTTGCTCCACTCCTTCTTTCCCAGCCGGGCAAATTCTTATGTTCCTTCTCTATAATTAAAAAAAGTCCCACAGAGGAAATCTGTAATGGCAACTGCCCTGACAGGTGGAATAAAGATAAAAACTGGTGGATAAGGAAGAGGTTCAAACAAAAATTGTAGTAATGAGTCCACCCAGGAGCCTGCATTTTCTAAGTTTGCTTGCTACGAGGATCCTCACAGCCACCAGAACACCTGTTTTCTGTCACTGCAGCTCAGCTGTTGTTCACAAATTTCAAATATTTGTGCCAGTAATTAAATTGTGCCAGCAAACCACTATTAAATTTAGTTATTGCAGAAAGGAGCTAAAATAATTTATCAAATCTGAGTGGATCATCAATGTGGTTTTGAATTTAATGAAAATGAGAATTGGGTCAGCAGGAGGAAGAGGAGACATCAATTAAAAAATATATCTATACTGGAGTCTCAAAAGCCATTAACATTGATTTTAATCCAAGACACAGGGCCTGGCTGGAACAAAGCATTGAGGAATAATTAAAGAGGTTATTTTTTTTCCTACGGATAGAATACAGTAACAGAGCTTCAAGAAGTGGAAGTAAATAGGATGTAATCACTCCAGAGAGCTATAAAGGGCTATGAGAAGCTGTTAATGCTACTGCTTTTGTTTGGTTTCCTTTCATATCTTTATTTGCATTTTTAAAGTTGAATATTTTCTTTTAATGGACAGGAATGTGGGACTGGAGCTGGAATTCATTCTGCCCCTTCAAGTTGTTCTTCTCTCAGGCTTGTCCCTGCACTGAAGCATGGTGAGAGCTGCTGCTGCTGAAGATGGTACAGTCAGACAGGCTCCTCACAGCTGAATCCTGTGCAGGTAGGGCTGGTAACACAGACTGGCTTTGTTTGACTGTGTTTTCATAAGGAATGTAACTATTCCATTCTTGAGTCAAAAATGTGTCACTTCTCAGTGAGCCCAATCATGTGGAGAGTGTAGATGACATAGATTAACTGCTCTCATCTTCCTGCTCTTTATTCTCAGGTCGATATGCTCTGCTGTCAATGACCCAAACAGGATTGATTGTGCACTAAAAAATAAATCACAGATCTGGTATATGGCCATACAAACCTTGTTGCTGACTGGATCCAAGAAGATCTTTGGGTCTGCTAGGAGCAGCTCTACTGCTTCTCTCCTTGAAGGATTTTCAAAACTGCAGCTACACGACTATCAAGGTCAGTGTTTTTTCAGTGTGGTTTGTGAATGAGAGGGATTACATGATAAAGAAATAAATTAAAATTCAACCTCCATATAAATGTCTTCCTCTCTCACCTATTCTTGAATAAATGTCTATAATTCTGCTTTTTGCATCTTTGGTAGACCTTTTCTCATCTAATTCAACCCACTAATCCTGCAGAAAAAACTCTCCAGGCTCAAGGGTTTCTCTTTCTTGTTAGTTTGCAAGGATTTTTCTTTTGCTTCAGCTGATGAGTTGACCACTCACACAGCAGCCCAATAAGTACCAAGCTTTCTGAAAGTGGGAAATGGGGGAGAAAGGCAGAGCAATCCAGGGTCTCAAGTAATCCCTAAGAAATAGCATACACACCACCTGTTTGTTTGTACCCTACTTTGAGAGCCATTCATTGATTTTTGCTGGACTGTCATTCACAAGGAAGGAAGGCAGGTTTGTATCCTTCTTAAACTTAATGCACTCAGGCTAGAAAAATAAGAACAAAACAATTCTGTATGGGCTTGGTTGGCACATATTAGCCCTAATTCCACTAATTAGTGGAAAACAGCTTTTCAAAGGTTGAGTACTTTGTTCTCTGCACCAGAAAATGCTTCAAAACCTTCTAGTGCTATACCAGGCACACAGGTTAGCTAGTTTATGTGTGCCAAATCTAGTTACCTATCAGAACCTTCATAACTTTCTTTTCTGAAAAAGGCAATTTACATCATTTAGACACAAATGTATTTTAATTAATGTAGATTTATGTTGGAAACAGTTATCAGAAAACTCACAACATCTTGATCAGAAGTCTTGTTGATCTAAGGCTTAGAGCTGGTAGTCAAACCTCTTCTGGGGATCACTTTACTTTCTTCCATTTGCTTTTTTTCCCATTGGCTGTGACAAACCAAACCACGTGGTATTTAAGGAACCTTGCAAATTCATAGCTCTTGCCAGGTTCCTGTCTGTAGGTACGAAAATTTGAGCTTGCTGTTATTTGGAGTCACTGTCCCTGGAGGTGTTTGAGCAAAGTCTGGATGTGGCACTCAGTGCCATTGTCTGGTTGACAGGGTGGTGTTATGTCATTGGTTGGGCTCCATAATCTCAAAGGTATTTCCCAACACAGTTGATTCTGTGATTTTTTGTGTCTAATTATTTCATATGAGCAGTGAAGCTGAAAAATATGTATATCCTGAGATGCACATTCAGGTCATTAAAAAAACCAAAAAACAAACAAACCAAAAAACAGCAATTGAAACAAAGTTGAAGTTTTGCAATGCAAACATTCTTGGACATCTGCCTGGTGGATACATTTGCACCTTTATAGTAACTAAAACATTTCCCTGTACATGCAGGAATTCTGCATCAGATGTACACTTTATCAAAGTTGGCTTAAATAAATTGAACAAAAAAATCACCTAAGCAATTAGGTAATTTTTCTGATACTTTTCTTTCTTAGATAAAATCAACTGATATCACCACTGTCTTCATTAAATTGTAGCTCAGTCAGTGACATACTACATGTAACTTTTAGATATTGTTGAGAAACAAAATTAATTGCCCAAAACATGGACAATTGCAGCATGAACAAGGGAAGGCAGAAAGTAGGGCTACAGATCTTGAAAATAGCACACTTTGGCCAGCATTTTGAAAATTAATTTTACTGGAGTATGACTACAATTGTTAGAAAAATTACTTGACAAATAGAAGGCCCAGCAATTACCGTTTCATGATTTTAGCTAAAATATCATTAAAATTAACTTATCTTACAAAACAAAGTATTTTGGTGCAGAATTTCTCTACCTAATATCATGGGGGCTTCTGCAGATCTGTTGGAATTCAGCTCCTTTTGCTTACTCTCATCTGCTGTCAGCACATTTGGCACAATTCCTTATCTTGCATTTACATTGGTCTGAGAAAGACACATGAGTGATCTCTGAAACCTCTGGAGAAAAACAAATATGTTGATTAGTTAGTCTTATTTTGTTTTGCTGCCTGAAATTTTGGGAAGATCAAGGGAGTATTTTATCAACAATTTCCTAAGTCCATAATAGATTTTTTTTCTCTTTTGAGCAAAATCAGAGGCTTAATTTAAAGCCAGTTGGTTTAACGTTAATGATTTTATAGAGAATCAAACTGGCTCACATATCAGCTCTTGGAGAAGTCATTCTATTTCTGAAAATATTTGGTTGGATAAATAAATTTGCTTTTAAATTCTTCTCAAGTTGTTCTTTGGCACAGAAATGACCTCATGTAGAATTTGGGAGTCTGGAATGAAGGAAGTGACATAGGAATATTTGCCCTTCACTACTTCTGGAAAAAAAATTCTCATAAGGCCTCAGGCTCAAACAAAGACCCTTTGATCACAGGACTAAAATATCCTTCCATTTTCAGATATAACCCCATCATGACCTTTAGAACCAAGGTGACATCAAATCTTCAACTGACAGCATTAAAAGACAAAAAGTAGTTTTTAGGGATTATAAGTAGTCGGGGTGGAAAATGAAACTGCAAAGCTTCTAATATTCCCTGACTTGACACAGGCAGAACCTAGCATTGAACAAAATCAGTTTGAGGATCCCAATCATATGTATGAGCACAAGTCTCAAGTGCACAGCTAAATTTGTACTTTCAACATGTTTGCATGTAAAAGTGCAGATGCTAAAATGAAGCCATTTCTAAAACATTTCCAGAATATCAATTTACTGTTGGCTAGAGAGGATGTTCTCATAGAGGAACCCCTGGCAGGGGTAGGTCAGGGGCACAGCCAGTGAAGCAAGGGAATTTGAAAAGCCACCTCAGATGGGTGGGCTCCAGGATCTGAGAGGAATTTATTGTCACCTTAACCCATACCTATGTAAACTGCACCTGGACTTAATAAATAAATTATATCTGAAGATACACCATTTTAATTTATTCTTCCTCTCCTGTAAAAGTCCAAGTTTCCTTGCCTTGATGACACAGCCTGTCCCAGGCTTTTCTGCATCTTAACAGCAAGCAAAATACTGTCCACTACCTTGTACTTGTCATACCAAACCCACCAGTTCACAACCCCTCATTTCCAGGGAAATCCCTGAGCATCCCATTCATCTCTGACTGAAAAATGCCTGCCTTGTTAGTGCACACTTCCAGACCTTGCATTTGTCAATCCTTCTCCTTCCTCCACTGGTTTAACTCCAGCTTCCTCTGACCCTCTGCACAGCCTCTTGCCATCTGCAGCAGCCTTCCAGTATCTCTCTGCCTCATGAACTCTGCATCCCTTTTCTCATCTGCAAACCTCTCCTCATTCTTCTGCCTGCACCTCTTAATTTCTTCCACTCTCTTCTCTTTGTTATTGGCCTTTGTCTCTCTTTAATATGTTCTGCAGGCAGTATCTTTCTGCCTCTGTTGGGTTGTAATTTATACAGTATAATATCTATGGTCTTGTATTATTTATTTTGTAAAGCATTTTAGGAGAAGTGTTTACATGAAAGGAGTGATGAAAAATAAACTTGCATTGAATTATTGATAGTCTGTTAAGATGAGCTTGTACTATTGTCATCTCTTACTCTTTCTGTTCTGTCTTTTCACTTCCATTCCCAAAATTTCCCAGAAATTTTATCTGTCTGAAGTATGCACCTCCTGATAACTGAACAGTGATAACTTCATGGAGTTAAATGTGGGTGATTGATGGGGTCTGAAAGTAATGCTGTCCAGGACACCCCAAAGAAAGAATGAAACTTTGAAACAGAACTCACCAAAAGAAAATGGAAAAGATTATTTAATGTCATTCTCAGGGGCTTATGGCCTTGGATAATCAAAGTTCATAGTCACATTTCTGGGGACAGAGAAAGAAGAGAGCAGCAGGAGGCTCTGCAGTGCAGTCTGTCAACTTGCAGGTACACCAGCATCACTGAGGAAATGTAAGGAGTGCTAATCTCTTCCTTCTTCCACATTTGAGGAACTTGGTGGAGGTGCCAAGGCTCCAGAGTACAAAATCCACCTGGTAGATTTTATGTCCAGAGTATCAGCTAAAAACTGGGGAGTCACATTGCTGGCCACAGCAGCGTCAGGTGTTTAATACCTTGGCAAAGGGTTTTGCAGAAAGGAAGGAGGTGCCAAGTGGGAATGAAACTTGGAAATGAATCTTGTTCTTCTGGTCAACTGAAAAACCCCTGCTGGAAAACTACAAAGCAATAGCAAAGTTAGTCAGGCAGAATAACTTTTATATATATCTTAAATTTATTCTTTTAATTTCCTTTCCAATTCTTTTTTCATGAATTGCATAGATATGAATATCAGCCATCAAAGTAGAACTTGAAAGTCTTTTATAAAATTATTTCTCTAAGTCTCCATTTTCATTTTGCCTTTCTGTTTCTCTCTCTAGTACTTTCTTTATTTTTTTATCTATTTTCATTTTGCTTGCAATTACCTGCATGAAGCTTATTTATATGTTTAATTTACCTTATGATTACAGGTACATTCTCACACTCTGGTAATTATCTCTGGAGCAGGATATGATTGGCATAGCTAATGATAGCTAGCTTCAACAGAAGAATCTGCAGTTCTCTCCTTTCCCTGAGAAATGACATATTTTTATTCAAAGATTTACAATAAAAGGAGAAAGGTCATCTCAGTCCATGGCCCAGTTGTTGCTGTAGGCTATGAGTCCTTAGCTGAGGCAAGTCATTGCAACTTTGGGTTACGGGAAGTGAATTACAAGGTCTAAAGCTCTGCTCCCTATTTCTTGCATACTGCTCTTCCTGCCCTGTTAACATTGCAGAATACTTTATGGCCACTTTATGTTCTGCAGGTAAATGAGATGTTATGAGATGCTCAGGGAAACTAAAAAAAATAAAAAATAAAAGTAATTCGCTCATCAAAGCAACATTTCTAGAAATGAGAGTGTAGGAGTAAAATGTGAAAATATTAAATTGCAGCCAATGATAATATCTGGGTAAAGCATGCTTCGAGATTTATGTGTTAATGTAAAGATGTTAAAAATTATCTCACTATGAAATTTTTGTCTACAGCCAAGGGTGGAGAAAACATCCCCATTGACTGTATCTGGTGCTGCTAGGGAGGCAACAAGTAGGGAAATAGAAAGGAAAGAAAGACTGATGTTAAGGAATTTTGGACTTTTAGGTCAAACACAAACTCAGCCAAAGTAAGTGAGAGACATACCAGTGTCTTGGCCAGTTGGGTTGTGATGTGGCTGAGCTGCCCCATTTGTTACAGGCGAGAGGTCTCCTCACTCTACTCAGTGCTGGGCTGCTGCTAAGGAAGACCCAAACTAAATTTCAGTTTAGGAGAACTGCCTTCAGTAAAATCAGGTGGGATTTCTTTCCCCAGTAGGTTAACACATGTAATTAATAAAAGAGCAGTAAGGGCACTGATCTGATATTTGTATTCAGTGTTGTGTGGAATAAATCAAGAAATTTCCTTGCTTATATCTCCAGACAAAACACAGCCTAATCAAGACTAAATCTTCTGAATTTGCATTTGAGGACAAAAAGGAAAGATTTTTTTTAACAGTCATGTAGCAGAAGTTGTGATGCAACAGATTAGAAATAGGGCTTCACAATGGCTTGTTATAGATGAACTGCTGTGAGGACAAATTATTAGATGACATTTAACCTATGCTGGCATTTTTGTTTGCCCTTAGAACATCACCTAATTAAATGTGGATTTATTCTGACAAGCCAGATGGTCCTTTGGTTACTGCAAGAAGCCATGACATGCCAGATCTATTCCTGGCTCTGCCACTTATCTGTCCTGTGACCTTTGCAAATCACTTAACCTCTTTACACCTCCAAATTCCATTTATGAACCAGAAGAATAATGTGTTTTTTTTGCTATTCAAAGGCTTTGCACAGTCCAGTGCATTAAGATCACTGGCTGCACCACTGTTAATGAGAGGGCAACAGATTGAAGTTTGTGGAGCTACATGGTCAGCTGGCATTAACTGCTCCATCTCCCCTGACTTAAATGGACTCTGACTAATTCATGCTCTCTGAAGATTTGCCTCATCTTGTGTTCTCATTTAATTTGCAATCTGAATGTTTCATTTGCTGTATTTTACCATTAAGGTCCTGTTCTCTTATATTGTTTTTAATAAGCTATTAACAAATTTATTCAAGGGTAATAAATCCTTATGAAGTCATAGAAATCAATTACTTGCTCTTATTGCTGCTAATAGATACCTCACATTTCAGCCATGTGTGCTTCCAAGATGTTTTCTTAAAAGTAGTTATAGCTATGTCAATTTAAATTTTTAAATTAGAATTAATTTTAATCTCTTCTCAGAATTAGGTTTTTTGGGAAATATTTCTATCCCTTTGAAATTTAAGAGGTTCTTTTCCCTTCAAATTGGGATATTTATCAAAACCAAGAAAACATCAAAACCTACTCTTACACTTTTCTCAAGCTTTCCAAGAAACACAAAAGCTATTCAAAAAATATGACTGTTTTTTCAGAAAGGAAATCTAGAAAAAAAGGTGTAGCTGTCACAAAGTGCAAGTAGAGCATTGGATTAAAAAAATATCTCTACTCCTTTATACTGGGCTCATGGATGCTCCTTCTTATCAGGAGGAGCTCATACAGTCATGTCCTCTCTCACTCTTATCTTCACCACCTAATTTTCTAAAATTTTTACATACTTTAACATTTTAATGTACATTTACAGAAGATTTTTTTTATCCACAGCATCACCCAACAATAAATAGGTCCTTCAAAGTATTTTGTGTTAATTTCTTTGCAGCCCATCCAGTAAAGGTGCCTAGACTTCAAAGCAGAGGCAACTACTTTTTTTCCCATGTTTTGCTGATGTTGGAACTTCGATTTTTCAATTATAAACTTAATAATTTGCATATTTAATTATTTGCTTCTATAAATTCAACTTTCAATGCCATTGTGCCTACATTTGTGATCTGAAGTCTCTGAGGCATGTGATTATTTGCTAACTGTTTTCTCTTAAACACTTTTTCTGTTGACTTATTTACTTGTCAGAAGATGAACGTGATATGGATGTGTGTTTTGTATCCCACATAGCAATAGCAAAGTTGACTGTTTCTGCAAATGCTTTCTGCCTTCCTGATGCCATGGACCCTTGCTTCAACTTCTTTAATAACAGAAGCAATTTTTAAAAATAAATGTAAATTGCGAGAAAAACTTATTACAGCAACACTAACATGTCTGAGATACCTGCTCAGTTTATAACATTGTGGATTGTAATTGGTTTCTGGAACTTAAAATAGATAGAAATTGGCAGGGTCAGTACCAGATGAGATGTTTCTATCAGAAATCTCAGTGATTCATCAAGTAGACATATGTCTACATTTCTTCAGGAGCCCAAGATGTATAATGGAGTTTTAATAATATCCCCAGGAATCCAGTTTTAACAGCTTGATTTAAAGCTCTTAGTAGGGAGTATTTCCACTGGCACTACTGGGCTTTTAGTCAATATGCTCATAACTCCAGGAAACCTCCATTTGCCCTGGACATGCTACTCATGAGTCACCATCACACCTTTGGCACTGAGCCCAGGCAGCAGCATTTGGCTCTGGAACCAGATTTGCCTCAGGATGATGGACGTGTTGATCTGGGGTTTTGACTCGGACTCCTACAAGAAATATTATTCCTTCTTAGCTCTCAAATGAGCTTTAAAATTAATAAAAGAGGGAAATCCCATGGCCTTCAGTAACTATGGAATAGCACACAATCCAACAACACTGAGGTCTCCTCCTTGCATGTGACTTCTTTAACCTGACCCTCACAAGGGCTCTCCCATCGATTCAGCATTATTGGTGTGATTCCACCCTAAGCTTTTCCACAGAATTTTCCCAGCCTCTCAAAAACATTTCTCATTGCCTGATACTTCATTAAAATGACCATGTGTTTCTGTTCCCCTCAACAGTGGCAACAAACCCACTTTTCCCATGGAAAGCTCTGACACTTGTGAAGAAGATGTGCTGGAAGTGACCCCTGTTTCAACAAGTGCAAGATGGGAGCTCTTTCTAGGGAGGCTCTTTCTAGGGCTCTCAGCTTGGTTTTGCTGCTCTGTTCAGCTCTGTGTTAGAAATGGCTGTAGGCTGTCTAAACACCATCCCAATTATTCAAACCATTTGTTAGAAATAGAGAGTTCAGTCATGTTTGCTCTTCTTGTCCTTGGTGCATTTCATACCCATCCAAACAGGAGAACTGGGATCCTTCCGTGCAAACAAAAGCATTAACACTCTGATTTTTGATATACTTCACATCATTTGCTGGTTGTAAAGTGTTCACTAATTCAACTGGGGAGCAGAAACCTTGTCATGTGATGTAACTATTCACCCACTGCAAGCAAAAACCAACATGTAAATAAAGGCAACTGTGTGTGGAGCTGCCATATGCTGAAGTTTACTGCTAGAAACTATGTGATGAGAGCTGTGACTAGCAGACACTTGTTACATGTGTGCAATGAATATTTTTGACCAGCTTTTCTCAGCATATGCATGAGTGTAAAATAATATTTTTTATGGAAAGTCTCTCTAGAAATCTCAAGTATGACTTAAAGTAAAAAACTCATAGTCCCAGCATGATGCTATCTTTTTTTCCTAAGGAATGCATTCAGCTGGTTTTCTGGGTAGGTTTATTGCTCTGAAAATGTGAGTCAAATTCCATGAAAAGTTTGCATATTTTTCTGAACAGAGACTGAACACTGTGAAATTTGCTGAAAAGGTTGCATAAAGTTTAAGTCCTCCTGTATGAGCAACACTGTGGGATTAAAAATGAAAAGGCTGGGTTTGTAAAGTTCCAATCTATGTCTACCTGAAACAAAGGAATAAGTCATCTTTTGCTGCAAACCTTGCAAAAACTCCAACATCTGTTCCGTGAGTCTCATTGAGAACACCACCCTGTATAAATAAATCGTACTTTTGCAAGTTACATTGACAGAACCAGGACTTGGCCCTCTGACCACAGAGCCATGAAAGGTTATTACAAGTTTGTCATATTATTGCTGTATGGTAAATTTCCTGCTTACCTGCAAAACACACACAGAAAGGAGGCAAGGAAGGGAGAATATAATATTCTTCTAAATTACTTTTTACCAAAGCATGCTCTCTTGTTTTGCCTCTTTTTCTCTGAGTAGAATACACCATTTCTTCAGGGGGTTTTTTGAGGTATGTTTTGAAGTGGGCAGGAATCACCTCTTTTGCAAATGACTTTCTGCACCGTGGAACCTGTTCTCCTCTCCAGAAACAAAGTAAGGATATGGCAGCAAGTACAAGAGGAGTTTGTCAAACAGAGGAGTTTGTCCTCTGTTCCCTGGCACCATGCAAATATCTCTGACAACATTTGAAGATGACACCAGAATGATATCTTCAGCAGTATATACATTTTCTTTTTTTAATAAATCTTTAAACAACTGTTCTTCTTCAGAGTTTTCTTTACTTCAATCACTCAGTCTGCATGACAGTTATTATTTTCATGAGCCTTCATAAAGGTGTTTGGGTTTGCAAAAACTTTCTTGCAAATTGAAGAAACCAGGAGGAGTTAAGAAGAAGCTGAAATGGAGCCAGATGTATCTCGGGAATTTCTTTGAACCTACAAAAATATTATCTATGGCAAAATATCCAGAATTTATTACAATCTTCTCTTCTTAGACCACAGGCCATGGTTCTCTTTTCACTAAATGAGAATAGTTACCCTGAAATACATGTAGCTTCCCAAGTGCAAAACCAGTGTGATGGGCAGAGAAATCATCCTCCATAGATTTATGTTCATTCCCTTATAATAAAATTTCTTGATCTCATTTTAATTCTGACTCTGTTTTTAAAGGTAGAAGAAAATGAACCAGCATGTTTCCTCAGACACACAGCTACAAGCTTCTTAAACTGATCTTCACTTCAGCACAAGCTGCAGAAGCTTCACACTCAGCTGAGAATTCCCAACGAGGCCTTGGGAACATTCAGTATCTGCCTCCAACAAATTAATCCTTCAGGAGATAAGTATCCAACATCTTAGAAGGAATGAAAACCTTTTGTAAGTGAATGCTTTTATTGTCTATTACAGTCCTCATATGAGTTTATTTAACAGAGAGTTGCCAAGAGACCACTGACACTTTGCATTTTCTGCAGGTCCTTATGTATTTTCTGGAATACACAGGAAGCTGCTGTGAATTTACAGAACAGTTTGTTCTGGTGCATCCTAGTCACAGCTGTGTGTGTTCATGTCATGAGTAATTAGGCAGGCAGAAGAGGTGTGTATAACATCTTTACTCATTTTAACCAACAGCCTCTTTCAAATTCCCTCCTGTTGTTTCCTCAAGAGGTGGCATGGAAATTTCTACTAGCACATTTAATTAAGTAAAGCAGAGATTAGTTAAGACCCCTCTAGCTCCATGAAATTAAAACACATTCCTCCTAGGGAAGAGACCATAATAAGTTTCTCTACACCTGGTCATGATTGCAATTCCTGAGTCCTAAAAGGCTCCTGAAAGCCTCTGGTCTGTCAGGTGCAAAGGCAGAGATTGCTGGATTGGTGTGGGATGTATGATGAGGGTCAAACCCTCAAACTGCACCTCTTGATACAATTTTCTCAAGCACTGCCAGAGAAGGGTTTAGCAGCATGGGTTTCAGATGTATCTGAGCTGGAGCCCTCAGTTTCCAAACAGAGTCTGTTGTGCCTGCTCCATAACCTAGAGCTGCTCAGGGGGTGGGGGCTGGAGAATTCTTCCCTTGGCAGATTTGAGCCCACTCTCTCTTGCCAGTGGCAGAGCTTCCACCCAGGAGGTGCAGATGGGAGCTCAGTCCTCCAGAACTTGTAGCTGACTAATAGACCAGGTCTCTGGACCTCAGAAATCACTGTTCATAATTCAGCATTTTTAGAGCCCCTTCCAAAACAGAAGAAGGCAGTAGATCAAGCTGCTCTGTTTAATGGCACACTTCCAGCTTTGGCCGAGGAAGAGAAATGAAAGCAAGGAGGACACCTGATGTTGCGGTGTTGTGGGTCCCCAGGACGAGTTGAGAGATGAGAATTTGACTCCAAGTTCTCAGAAGGCTGATTTATTATTTTATGATATTGTATTCTATTAAAAATGCTATACTGAAACTATACTAAAAAGAATAGAGAGAAGATACATCAGGAGGTTAGAAAAGAATGAATAATAAAAACCCACGACAGACTGAGTCTGATGCAGCTGGCTGTGATTTGCCATCGATTAAAAACAATTGACATGTTTGGATAAACAATCTCCAGACCACATTCCAGAGGAGCAAAACATGGAGAAACTGAGGCTTCTCATCTTCTCAGGAGAAGAAATCCTGGCAAAGGGATTTTTCATAAAATATCATGGTGATAACCTGAGATGTGGAAACCACCTTCTTCTTCAGTAGCGCAATGCTTGACACTGATTTTTGGCTCAGAGACCAAAACCTTTGGTTTTTAGCTAAAAGCAAGAATAGGGTTAGTGCTTACTAAATACAAGTAAGCATTCTTTTAGTCTAGCCACTCAAGAATGAGAGTTCTATAGAACATTATTTTTTCCTGGTCTTTTTTTTCCTTCTCTTCTGTGCAGTGAGAGATACTTCTTCGATGAGAGATAAGCAATAGGTAATCTAAATCAATCCAAATCCATAACCATTCCAGTGAGTGAGATCTTTCTACCAGATAAAGATGGGCTTGCCCTGCGTTTTCTGAGCTGCCTAACAACATCAGTGGAGAGGACCCTGCTGGCAGATGAAGGAACAATGTTGTTAGGAATTTTTTTTAATCTATCTCCTTCATTCACTCAAGGTATTACAGTAACTGAAGTGTAAAGCAGTGATTTTTTAGAAAATTTGATTATAAAACAAAAATAATAAATCTGGAGGTATCTAGCACACCTGGAGTGACAGTTACAGACAGGGAGAGGAACTGGTTTATGAGTCAGAAAAAAACTATAGAAAACTTTAGGCCATAAAATTAATTTTTTATTGCAACTCAAAACAATCTATCCTTTCTTATACAGGCAGCTAAACATAAATATGTATGTTCATGTATAGAGATCCCACAAGGATTTCATCCAAGGATCCCTTATTGCATACATTTTCCACTCTAAAGACATTATTAAAAATGCCTGAAATAATTTATCTAAATTTTATTACAGGTATAAACAAAAATTGAGTCTGTCTAAAAATCTAATTTTTAATTTCTACTGAGTTGTAGACATACTAAATCTTAAGGTCTGAACTCTCTCTGGAAAAAAAAAATTATATTCAGACATATGCTGAAATAGGAACAATAAGCACTGTCTTTTCCATAAATCTATTCCACCATGTCAAAAAGCCATTTTCTGAGAGTGGCGTAATCATTGAATTATTTCTCAGCTACTATTGTCACTGATATTCTATTGAGTAATGTAAATTTGAAATATATAAATGAAAAAATTATTATATGCTATATCGATCAACCACTGCTGATCTTAAAACCATTTAAAACTATGTACACTTATTTGTGCAACTTCCACTGCATTTTCTGAACAAATAATAATAAAGGAAAATATAGTTTTGCTAAAAGAGCTGAGTCCCAAAGGTACCCTGTGCTCTTCAAATAAAGAATAATTCTGTATATTGTTATTGTGTATTGTCTACCTTGAGATCTACTCCTGTCAGATTAAAAAAGACCTGTTATTGTCCTTAGTCTAAAAATCCTGTTTCTCTCTGTTTTTGTTTCACGTCAGACTCCATCAACTCTCTCCCACAATGTACGTCTTCCTACCACATCCCTACATCCAGAGCTGCAGAGGAGCCTTCTCAAACCCTAAAACTCTGCAGAGAACACCTGAAATTTTGCTTGACTCTAACCCCAAGGTACAGAAAACTCACCTTTTAGATCTCTGTTTTCCTGTGGTTTGTCTACAACCCCCTGGAGGTACTTTGGCTATTTCTAGAGAAGGCAGGAAATATAGCTAACAAAAATAAATCTGTTCTCACTAGTCTTATATTTGTGGCTCTATTAGGATTTTTTTCAGAGTATATCAAACACAAAATTTTGAAAACTTTTACTCTAGGATCTTACAGTCTAGACATTGGGCAACTAGCAGTATATGGAAGAAAAACAAGTAACAAGGAAACTAGGGAAAAAAGGATGCAGCAGAAATTTACTGAAAGTGCAGATGCTGATGGGGTAGAATTATTATTAATATTATTTTTGTTGTTGTTTTCTTGTTATTATTTCTCTTGTTGTTGTTATTAATAACATGAAAAGCAAACCATAACCCTTGAGCAGAAAAGTATCAGTGCAGGGAAAATGTTCCATATGCCTGTGTATAAATAGATCTGGTAGAGAATATAACAATAGCTCTGCTGCTGTTCTCTCAGAGCTGGGCTGAACCTGACAAAAACAAGAGGTGATTGTTTCTTGCTGCTTTCACTGAGGATGTGAGGGACATTTGTAATGGGACTGCCTATTAACAAGGATGTAACTCAGTGAGGCAAACAGTAATTGTACAATAGGAAGAGCAGACTGGGCAGGTTTGACATGTCCTCAAATTGGTTGTCTCTGTTGGAAAGCAGTGGCAAGCTCTGCCTCTGCCCCCTAAATACTTAGAGGAAAGAACAGACTGCTTAATCACTGCAAGTGCTCTTTGCCCTGTACTGTGGGTTAATCCCAGAATAATCAGTTTCTGTGAGTCATGTCTGTAGGAATCTTACAGAACCACAGAATCACAGAAATTCTGTGCTGGAAGGGATCTGAAAGGTCATCTAAATCCAATTCCCCTGTCATGGGCAAGGATACCTTCCACTAGGCCAAGTTGCTCAAAACCCCATCCAACCTGGCCTGGGACATTTACAGAGATGAAACATCTGCAGCTTCTCTGGGAAACCTGTAGCAGAGTCTCAGAATGCTCACAGTCAAGATTTTTTTTCTGACATCTAATCTAAACCTACCTCTGTTGGTTTGAAGTCATCACTCCCTGTCCTATCACTAGCTGACCTTGTGACATGTCCCTCTCCAGCTTTCCTGTAGGGTCCCTTTGGGTGCTGTAAGATGCCCTAAGGTCTCCTTGGAGCCCTCCCTTGTCCAGGTTGAACAAGTCCAATTCTCTCAGCCTGTCAGCATAGGAGAGGTGCTTTCTGACCATCCTCATGGCTATTGTCTGGACTCCAACTGGTCCACATCCTTCTGATGTTGAGGGCATCCCACCTCCTTGCTCACCACACAGTGTAAGAGGAGCTGAACCTGCTCTGTGGTGTCTGAACCAAAGCAACCCAAAAGATGCCAGTTAGCTGATCACAGTAAAATAAAGTACTTCACATTTAGTTTGAGTTGTGGGTTTTTTCTTTAAGAAACAAATTACATAAAAATATAAAGTGTTCTTCGGTTTTTGTTTGTATTTTTCCTTCTCCTTCGTGTGCGTGTCTGTGTTTTGGGCATTAATTTCCTATACCCAGGAGGCATTAACAAAGGTATATATTTTCATTTTGTGGTAGTGAGTCTGATTACACCATTCAAAGGAACATGCAATGGGCAGTATTTGTATGATTTTGTGGACAAATATTTATCTTTCACAGGGGTGTTGTGGCTTAGCAATTCATACTTCATTACATAAGTCACATCTGAGAACACCCTCTTGATTTATTGTCTGTGGCAGAATTGGACTGCCAGCTCTGAGCTATACTTTCTTACATGTCAAATTCTGAAGTACTAATACATCTAATTCTTTTATATATATATGTCTGAGGGTAGTAAATGATAAGAATTATTAAAGCTCTTCAGTTCTTCAGCCCTTATTTTCAATCTTCCTAATTGTCAGAGTCTACCATTTAGATCTAATGGAAACGTTGTAGGAAGAATATTTTTTTATTTTATTGAATTTTATTTGGTGTTTTTAAGGCAGGTTGTTTTGGCCACTGAAATCTCCCTGGTGTCTACTGGTTATGGAGAAAAAACCTTTCCCCTGCCCTCCTCCTCTAAGGCTGACTTCATAGAATCACAAGTTGATGTTCTGGCACTTCTCTGAGAAATAAAAGACTTTTTTCGGAGTTCTCCTCTTCACAGGGAACAACAACAACGACTTGTGAAACATTGATGGGTGCCACAAAATGAAATTGGCCTTCTCCAGCTGGTTTTAATTTCCTCAGTAAGGGCACACACAACCACCCTAGTCCTTTGTGAATTCATCTACTTGAGACTCCCTATGTAACCATTATTCCATAAGCTGCCACACACAGGGCAGCCTCAAGTGGCATCTGTTGTATTTAGACTCAAACATTTTCTTGAAGGAAATTATAACCTGTAGTTCACGTTAGTTTTTTAATCAGAAATCCTGGACAAGCACCTTTTTTTTATAATAAATTTCGTTTTGCCAGATTTTAAACATTAGAAAAGAAACTCCTTTGTTTAGGAAAAATAAAGGAAAAGCAAGTAAACAACTGGGAATTTGTGCATGCAGCAAATTTCCTCTTGATTATCCCCTCTACTGAAAAACTAAAAAAAACCCCAATTCAGATGTCCTGCCCAAAGTCTGGACAACGTGAGCCCAATGGTCTAAAATGCATTAGCAGACATCTAGAGGTTGGGATTTCTGCATCACATTGGCTGGGCAAAAAACTATGGCTGGTCAGTGCTGTGGTTTTACCCTGGCAGTTAGTTTAGCACCACAGAGCCACTATCTCGCTCTTCCCACCAACCAAAACAAAACAAAACAAAACAAAAAAAAAAAAGAAAACAAACCCAACCACCCAGAAAGCCAAAACCTAGCAATATAAGCAAGTGGTGCAAAAAAATCCCATAACTCACAACCGTCCAACAAATTCTCAGTCTGTCCCCAAGCAGTGTCAATCCTGGCAAACTTCCTCTGCTGCTGTATTTATTACCAAGCACAACAGAGCATCATATGGAATATTGGAGTATTCCTTTGGTTAGTTGTGGTCAAGGGTGCAGGTCGTGTTCTCTCCCAAATTGTTGCCCAGAATAAAGAGTAGAAAAGGCCTGGATTCTGTGTCAGCACTGCTCAGCAGTAGCTACAACATCCATGTGCTACCAACATTTCTGCCATCACCTATCCAGAACACAGCACTATGCAAGCTGCTATAAGGAAAACCAACTTTATCACAGACAAAGCAATTATTCTTATTCTTATTCTTATTCTTATTATTATTATTATTATTATTATTATTATTATTATTATTATTATTATTATTATTTATTATGTGGGCAGAAACTGGTGAGCAAGAAGTCCCAAATCTTCTTCCTCACAGACACACATAGAGGATGAAACCTAATCTAGTGGTATATAAATGTCCAGAAATATTGAGCACCAAGGGTCATTCTTTGCCTGGACTCTTGTAAGTCAATTGTTGCCCTTGCCTGCTGACTGAACTATCTTTTATGCATCCAAAGTCTTAAACTTCTACAAGAAGACTCAAGGGCTTAGGTCCAAGCTCTGGAGTCAGCAAGTTAATGTTGTACAAACTAGTTCATTTTGCAGGGCTAGATCTGGTTGCTTATCCTTCAGAGACCCAGAGGATGGCTTGGGATGATGAAAGAGAGTTTTTGTTCTGTTACTGTTTTCCTGTATAATATCATTGCCTGGAATTGAAAAGATTTTGGTCCTTGTTCTCCAGCATGTTTTGTTTGGGCTCAGCTTAGGTAGCAGCTTGTACAAAAATCCTGGGATTGATATAAGGAAGTTTTTTTCTGGTATTGCCATTTTCTTTCTATAAAATCAAGCTCACTGTAGATCAGAGGTGGAAATCTCTGACAGAAAGGACCATTGGATAACAACAGGAATTCTGTAAAATGTGCTTTAAAAAAGAGGAATAAACAAAATCTCACGCTACCATCACTAACAGATAAAAAAAATGACATTTTCTGATGTACTTTCATTTTAAAGAACTGTATAAACAACATGATCTATTTCTGCTTACTGGTACAGTGAAAGGATCCTAAATCAATGAAACAGCTTTACAGAAATGTAATATTAATTGTGAACATGAATCTAATGTTATTTTATGGATATTTGGCCGTGTCAATTTTAACTTTGTTGAACCAGACACATGAGTAGGAGGAACAAATAGCCCACCCATTACATGAAATAGAAATGTGCCTCTCTGCTCCTCTCAATAATTTGTCCTATGGCATCTTTTCCGCATGAAAATTTCAGTTAGTAATGCCTCACAATGCTCCTTTCAGGGGGATAGTCGCTGGAGTGAATTCTCAAATGAGAAAAGGAAGCCAAGAGAGATTGTAGCCTATATTCTTCCTAAGTTCTTCAGGTTCTAAACAACCAAATTGACAAAGCAAAGCCCAGATTCTCAATAGCAGCTGCTCTGCTCAACAGCCACACACAGAGTAGATATTCAGCAGTTCTGTTTGGAGCACCAGAGCTGTATGACCTGCACTTGAAGGAACTGTTCTGAAATCGGGCATCAAGTGAGTATCAAAGTAATAACTCTGACTCCTGAGCTTATTCTTTACTCCATGAGGTCCAGATGAGAACATAACATCACATTCAGGTCCTTTAAACCAACACATTTGTGCAGAACACTGAGCACTCACTTAGGCATTCTCATGAACTATTTTAATGAACTATCAGAATAATAATTCTGATGACATCATTTTGCAAAAGATATCAACATCTAGGTTTATCTTGCATATGGAAATAGGCATGAAAAGGTCTTCTGTAATGGTTTACAGACGTAGCCTTTTTACTTGGGCCAGTTTCTGTGCACAAATTCAGCTGCCATGCTAAGTACAATCTTTAAAAATACACTATACTGGGTTTGACAGTTCAGGTACTCAGGAATATCTTTTCTTGGGGAGAGAAATCAGGAACAGAATATTAACAGTCTCAGCAGCTTATTAAGTTTGCACCAGAGAGTGACTTCTAAAGGTTCTAAAAAACATTGAAATGCTAATATTTCAAGTGGAATAATTGAATGCAACTAAATTTACTCACCATGTTTGTCATTAATGTCAAAAAGGGTCTATCTATTCATTCTGGAAGAAAACACATACTTTCTTCTTCTTAAAAGGCATATACAGAGTTTCACTGCATCATCTGTTGTCACTGCAAGTGATGCAGAAGGAACCTGTCTTAATAAATGCTATTCAGTTGTTGAAATGTGTGCTACAGTGAGGAAGAGTAAAAATTAAAATAATTTGGTATTTCTGGTAGAAAACATGGTTTTATGAAAGTACTGTTTTGATTAAATAATGTTTGACCTAGCAGAAGTCCACACTGATGACTTGAAATTTGAAAAAAATGTATGAAAAGAAGGGGATTTTCAGCTATTTCTCATTCTAAGGATTCACAAGAGAATCAGACAGCCATGGATACAAATCTCTGTTCCTCTGTAAGATTGCCACATGCTGTGATCTACAGTCTTGCTGGATCACCAAACAGCATTAAGTATTAAAAATGTGACTGCAAGACACATTCTAAAAGTGCTCCAAAACTAATTTAGTTTGCTGGCTGAGCTTGACCCCACATGATTCATTGCTCTTAATAATCACTGCAGCAATGTAGAACTTCATCTGAGAGCTTTCTCCTTCTAATTTAAAAGCTTATTAGAAAGGCTGATAATACTTGATTTAATACCAGCTTGAGCTACAAAACTATTGTCATGTCTTTCCTCATGAGAGTCTGTTCCTTCCAATGCAAGTCAATTCAACCAAAAACTTAATGCAGAGGAATGTGAAAACAGGTAATTGTAAGCAGTACAATGTAGAAATACTGACAGAGGGTCTATAAATGTTGTGCTTGTTGAGTCAAACTGAATCAGAAAATTTTGTTACTGTCTTTTTATTAGTGTTGTCATAATTAAATATATCCTATTGACAAGAAATAACCTAAAACCATAGAAAGAGGCAAGGAATGGCTTCCTATTGCCATATTTCATAGACACATTTCATATTTCTAGGTGGGAGTAGTTTTCAGCAAAATACACAAGTAAATTCTCCAGGATGCTTAGGAATATATTGAAGTTCTTTCTGTGTTGGTAATGAAGATGAGGAGATAAAAAACATGGCAGGGTTTTTAACTTGTTTTGGAATGACAATACTGGCTACAGTTCAAAGCTGCACAAGAAAAAGAAAAAGTATTTAAGAATAAAAAATTGAGTTAGGGGACATGTGAAGGTAATTGTTTCTAAGCTTATCTTGATTTACAAGCTGAAGGTTGAGAAGCTGTAGGTACACAGGTGATGTGAGTCAGTACAACTGCTAGAAGTCGAAAAGAGGGAAAGTCTAAGCAGCTCCATTTGCTTGGAGTTTTATTCTCTTTCAAAGAATAAGCAGATAAGATAGGAACAATGCAATAAAGGAAGTAAGAGTGGGAACTTAGCACTCAAACACTAGAAATAAATGAATTTGCAAACTGGTTCTGACAAAGGGACTCCAGTAGCAGTTCAGAAGAGTGCAGTGAATTGAGAATGGGTTTTGTGTTGGGCTGGAAGCAACAGAAAAAAGTGAAGAAAATTGAATGCATTAAAAAATTTGGTGGCTGAACAACAACACAGTTAACAAAGCTCAGTGTTGAAAAGTAAAAAGCCGTAGATGCTGAAAAAGAAAAAAATATATGCTGTTGTATTTTTTTAAGGTTTTCAGTTAAACATACCAGTGACACAAGTATAAAAAAAACAGATTAGCAAAGGTGTGTTCAGAGCTTAGCTAACTAAATAAGGCAGAAGGATGTTAAGCAACAAGGTTTATGCTGATTTATGAAATAATATTGGGCAATCATATTAGAACGTTATACAGATATTATACAGACCATCTATCTACATGGTGTGGTTTCATGCAGAATAGTATCTTCAATAAAATTAACTTGTCTCAAGAAATATGCTGTAGAAGGGGAACAGAAAGGGGGAGAAATAATTGCCATGAAGAAAGAAAAAACAGAGACATTTGGCTGAACAGAGGGTAAAGAAAAAAACTGGAATTCTAACCCTTAGAGAGTAGGGACATAAGAAAAAGTAAAGATACAATGAATCATTTTAATCTGGGAATTTGCTTTTACAAGATGTAATATCACAGTTTTTACCATGTCAGACAAAAAAACAAAACATTGTGGGGCCATCAGTTGAGGTACTAGGTATCATCTTCAAAACCCATATAAGAAAATACGTTTTTTCACAGACCTTTGGAATGTAGAACATGTACTTATAGTGTTGTTCTGAAAGCCGAGGATGACTTTGTGTCTGAAAACTTCTCAGGGTTCAAAGAACAGGGTGTTTCTAAATGTATTAGCAATATCCTAAGTTACAGAATTTAATGGTAAGATAAACAGGAGAGACAACAAAAAACATGCAGGAGAATTTATGCAAACCCTAATTCTCTGTGATTTGGAGGAGCCTTCTAGGAGGAGGCAGATTTTGTCATGTCTGAGTGTTAAACTGCTTGGTTTTTTCTGCAGAAATACCTGAATCTGGCCATCACTGGAGAAAGTTTGGCTACATTTGCCAGCCAACAGATTGGAAATTCTTTTCTTTACTCATGCTGTGAGCCTGAGACAAAGGTAAAAAACTTCAAGAGAAATTCAAGCTGTGAAGGAGAAGAAGTGAAGAATGTAGAAAAAGAAAGAACATGAAACTCAGGTTAAAGAGTAAGGTAAACAAATGGAAGATGTGTTTTTAAGGCCATATCTGCAGAGGACACTGGAGTGCAATGGTTCAGGGGTTGAAAACAGAGCAGGCACAACAACATGGAGCTTTATCTGACCCATAGAACAGATACTTATAAAATATTGTGCCTCATTGCAGAAACACCTCTGACATCTCAGGACTCCTGGCACAGTGTGGTGCAAACCCTTTGGTGAGGGTGTCACTCCCATCACCACCAGTGGGAGAAGGGAAAAGGCTAAAATAATGTAAAAATGTCATGTTATTCCTGAGCATAAGGAGTGATGTCTGCCCCACAACACAGAACAAATATAGCTATTTTCACTCTGGTTCAAATCAGCAACTCACTGGACACTGAGGAGAAGGTGCTATCCAGCACTGTTACTGCTTGGTTTTAAATGAAATGGCTGAAAGGGTTTTGCTATTGTTGCTTGAATTCTCATCCCAGCTGAGTGTGACCAACATGAAGTTAAGCCATTTAATCAGGCAATGTCTTTCTTCTGCAAGCACCAGTGCTCCAGTAAGTGACAAAAGGCACAAAGCACAACATTTTCAGGAGAAGAAAACAAGAATCTCACAGAAAAATGCTCAAAAGGAACCTAGAAGGTAAAGTTTCCAATATCCTCTCCCCAAAAGAAACTGAATTCATTTTCCTCTTTGGTTTTTGGGGTGTTTTTTTGGCTTTTTTTGGGTTTTTTTTTTTTTGTTTTGTTTTGTTTTGTTTTCTGGTTTTCTTTTTTGTTTTGCTTTGTTTGTTTGTTTGTTTGTTTGTTTGTTTTGGTTTTTGGGTTTTTTTGTTTTTTTTTGTGGGGGGGTTTTGTTGTTGTTGTTTTTGGGGGTTTTTTTTAGGGTGGATCTAAGCTGTTTGCTGGAGTAAGCTTTAGCTTACTAAAAAACTTTTCAGGATCTCCTATTTCAAGAATCCTGGATTTATGTGCTTCACATGAGCTTCAGATCATTTCATTCCTTGTGTGTGCTTGGGTGAGCAGTTTTCAGTGTGAGATCTGTGGCAGAATCAAAAGTTCAAAGGGGAGGTAGCTACAGAGTTACACTGCAGGAGACCTTCCTATGTGGGCTTGAGTGTTTAAAAAGCAGACAGAACCCTTGGCTTCATACCCAGGGAAGATGATCTATTGGGTCTGTTTGTAAAGTAATAATGGGGGAAAAAATTTCCCCCTGAACTGTGACCCTCTTTAAACCTCTTCATCAAACAAACAGTCCTTGGTGCCTCTTTGGAGTCACTGGAGCGCACATAAAGCTGCCAACAGTCTGGCTGCTCTGAGAAAAAATTGTGTTTGAAATACTTCTTGGTCTTTTTCCCAGCTAATTAAAATTAAAAGAAGTGCATGGCCAGCCTGACACCTGTTTTTCTGTGTCCAGACATCATCCTTGTGTATAACATGAGTGAAGTGGGCAGGGTTCCAGTAACTGAGGCTCTCTGCAGAAAAATTCCTCTTTTGCAGTAACGCAACTATTTACTTAAGTCTACTCTTAGGAACATACTGGAAAAGGAGTTTTCCTAGTGCTAACTTCAGGTTACTGTGTTCTTCTGTGTGTTTGAACTTCTCCTGAAATATTCAGGAACTATCTGAATGCAGTCCTGACTAATGTGCTCGAGGGGACACTGGGAGGTTGGACTTGGTGTCCTCTGGTTCTTCCTTCCAGCCCTCCCTATTCTGAGATTCTTGAACAGTCTCAAAGGCACAATGAACTCTTCCTTATTTCCAGCTCAAGAGTGTGTGAAAGGCATAGAAAAACCCTTCTCCAGCTTCCTGCAGGGAGTCATCCTCCAGGTAACGTGGGATTCATAGCTGGAGATGTGACCTCAAGGGACATGCAGCCGATTATTGGTTTGTGTTTGCCTGAACAGCAGCAAGCACAAATAGGAGCAAGGGGCGTTTGTGTAAAGGGGGATGTGGGGAGGAAAAGTTCCTAAGTATGGACTTAATTGTGTGTCTGTCTGTGTGTCTGTGTGTGTGGGCACAGACTCACGGGCACAGGGACACACGGACACCGGGAATCAGGGACGCGCCGGTGCCGCTCTCCAGGGTGCTGCAGGCGGAGGCTCCCAACTCCTCCGTCCTTTTCACGGTTTTCCCATTTTCTCCCCATTAGAGACGCTCCAGGATATGAACCCCTGAGGTCCAGGTCAAGGAGGGACTGGTTTTCTATAGTCAACGTCAAGTAAAGCTTTTGTGAGGCAGAGAACCCACTCCACACACCTGTACACAATTTAGAGAGAATTTTATGTAACTCTTTGCCTTTTAAGAGCTTTGTGTCACAGTTCTAAAACTTACCATGTTAAAAACAAAATCATATCCGTGCTTGTCCCCTTGTTAATGTTTTTTAACTCCTATATCACATAAATTTAGGCAAAATACTTCTTTCTTGTTTTCTTTTTCCCAAAACAAACATTTCTGTCTGTAATCTGAAGTATGTCTGACAACCTTGAACGTATGCTATATCGTGATTATCAGTCACTGTCTTCCCAAATCTGGACAAAGTTGACACTGATTCTCAGATATATTTTGCAGCTTGTTCTCCAACTCATTTCAGATCTGCCCACCTGGCTCACTGCAGCATTTGCAAGGAATAATTATTCCTACACAAAACAAACAAAACCAAAAAACCTAACCAACAAAAACTGCAGTGAAGATGTGCAGTTGATAAGGGTTTATTGCTAGGATGATAACTACATGCATGCTTATATTAAAAAGTGCTCCATCAGTTTTGCCGTGCCTGGCAGAATGCTCTCCAGATACTGTGCTTATCCTTAATAAAAGAGTAGATTTGATTTTCCAGTTCGCCACCTAGCTGCTCCACAAGAGAGAGGATCAGTTTGGCTCTTAGAATTAGACCCTGAGCCTCATCTAAGCCTGTTGGGAATTTCCACTGCGTCCATTTTCATCTGATTTGAATAATTCCCAGTATGTTGGGCTTTGAGACTCAAAGGGGACACACAAAACAAAAACAGTATCATCGTGGAGGGGAAATGGAAAAGAAAAGCTTGATGATTTTGTATTAACAAAGCAGTTAATTGTCACTGGTAGGTGAAAGCAGCACCCCTCCTTGCCAGCTGTTCTGGAGGACTTTAAGGTTTGAACTGAGAAGAACCAAGTTGTTCTAAATCCCCTAGCACTAGTGAGATTCAAGCTACCACGTGTCAATGCTTCACTGCCTACCCTGGCAGATCTAACTGTGCTTTACAACACTCCTAGAAATGCACTGCCCCTAACATAGCTGAGGGATTACGCATCATTTTCTGTTAAAGGTTTGGCCATCAGTTTATTTAACTCACTTAACTTCCTCATATTTGTGTCTATTAGGAATTTATTTTCACATAGTCTGGCTTGCCTTTGTCTCAGTTTGGATTTGTTCCTTTCTTACCTCTTTCTCTCTGTGTTCCACGCTGTCAGGATGATTTGCAGTTCCATTGTCCCACTCTCACCAGCATTTTCCCATCATCTTTCAGGCACCTGCCTCCCCCTTGCATTAAACCCAGCTATCCACTGCAAGGCTGGGAGTAAATAAATGTAGAAGTCCGAGAGCCTTTCACTATTTGCACAAGAACCTGTGTGCCTAGTGTTTTCTTGCACAGAGAAATTAGGGCTTCATCCTGCTCTTCCCAGTCCTGTTTGCCAAAAACTCCTGGTAAAACCTCACAGGAAAGAGGTGCTCTCAATACACATGGCTCTCAGAGCCCCTTCTTTCCCCTGGGAGGTGACATGTCCACCTCCAGCAGACACCAGGGAGAGGACCACGCCTCCTAAGGCAAATCAAGCATTTTGGCTGTTCCCTGGCCTTGCTCTCTCAGTCTCCCAAGAAAACTGTGTGCTGGCTGGGAAATAGTCACCTGAGCCATGGAGAACATATTGAGAGGGAGATGAACAATCAGATCCCCATCCACTGGGCATTGGGCACATCTAGGCATGCACCTCCCTGTTTCCCTCCTCCTAGGAAATTTGGCAAGCAGGAAACAGCCCTGGCTCTAGGTGGACATGAAAGCCTCTGGGAGTGGGAGGGAAGTCACAGTCTGCCCTTTTCTCATACCCTCTCTAACACCAACCTTGTGGCAATGGGATGAAGCAGCATTCCCCCCAGTGGGAAGGGGTAAATAGGAGCTGTGGGAGCATGGGGACCACCTGCCCAGCCCCTTGGTATCCTCCCTCTCTCTTGAGGGAACCTTGAGTTTCTGCAGGTATCTCTGTGACCCCCAGGTGCAGATGAGAGCTGAATCAGGGAGGGATCTCACCCTAGGAATACAATAGAAAAGCTCCCCTTGGAAGTGGCTGCTGGGACAACACTGCTCCCTCTCCACCCGAGCTATGCACCCATGGTGACAGGGACTCATCCTGCCGGGGCAAGCCCCAGCGAGGCAGCTCCACGCCGGGAGAAGGAACCGTCTGGGACATGTGCAGCCAAAAACAAGGAGAGCCTCCAGCAAAGTCTCACTAGAGATCACTGGGCATCTCTGGATACGGATGCGGTTTCCTTTGGAAATTTCCTCGCTGAAAGTTGCTGTCTCCGCCTGCGCTCCCCGGGAGCGACTCCCGGTCGGTCCCTCTGCGGGAGGGGAAGTTCAGCATGAGCAAACACTCGCTTCCTCACGAGCCTTATTTTTATTTCCTCCCAGTGAAGGGTTGAGTGCTTTGTTCTGTGGTTCTGGGAAGAATTTAACCCCACTGCGGTTTAGAGCGCTGTAAATTACTCGGCTCCCTCGCCCTCCCTCTCCTTGCAGGACCCGCGGCCGAGGGGCGTTTGGTGCGGCTGAGGACTGAGGGGGATCGGGGGAGGGATGTGTTTTAAACCTTTTGAACTCCGAAGAGGCATTCTTTCCCCCTCAGGAGGCGTGTCTAGCACGTAGATCTATAAAGAGGAGAGCCGGTAATGACGGATGCTCTGTCAAACTTAAAAGGTGCCAATTACCACGGAGTCACCGGGTGCCACCACGGTGTACCTGCCGAGGCTGATTGAGAGCCGGGCTCGGGAAGGCAGCGCTGCTCTCACGCGTGTCGGTGGCTGGGGGGAATCTCCGCTGACAAGGCATGGAGAAGGTGAGGGTCACACGCCAGGGGTTTTCAGGACAGCGCTTTTCTTTCCTTGGGAGAACACCCTTGCGAGGAAGTGAGATGCTGGCCGCTCGGGCGAGGGGATGTCCCTGCAGCGGTCCGTGACGGCCGCACGGCGCTGAGCAGTGGCACTGGGGAGCCCCCTGCAGCTGGGCACGGCCACCTCCTGCCTTCACTCCAGCCGTGCTGCTGGGAGCCATCCCCGCACCTCTGTCCCGTCCTGCAGTGCAGGGAGCCAGCCCGGGGAGTCCCCAAGACCGCCGGGGTCATCCCAGGGCAGGCACGCCGCCCGCTCCCTGCTCGCCGCTGTGGGAAGGGCTGAGCCGCGCTCGCAGCCGCTGAACTCTAATTAAATCTCCAGAAATCAACGTGCACAATCAAACGCTCGCTGGGAGGGAAAGAATAACAATAATGATAATAATAAGGGGAAGAAGAAGCAGGCGTTGTGACTTTTGAGGCTGCTGATCATCCTGATTAGTGAATGTTGAAGTGTGTTAAGTGCCAAGGGCTCAGAGACAAGCCGTGGGAGGTGCAGGGGCGGCCGGGGCTGAGGTTCTGTCTGTCGAAGGAAGGGACACCCAGACTGTGGAGGTGGCTGTCCCTGCCCTGGCACTTGAAGTGAAGGGAGCAATCAATCCCATGGGGCTGCGGCGTGCTTATGGCATGCTTCCCGCCTCCAAATAACAAAATCAAATATCCAATACCAAATATCCGCTACCAAATATCGTCCAAGTGCTTGGATAGGTGTCTTCCAACTCTGCTGTGAAGTCCAGGCAAAATTTTCTGTGAAAGCTGAGAAACCAAGGGGCAGAAGTCAGGTCCCAGGTGTCTTGATTTTCCTGAAGAGCTATAAGTAATCCAGCCCTTAAATCATGTGAAAGTGCTTTCAGGTAGAGAAATACAGCCTTGTTTACTGTACCTCTGCTGTACTTGTATAAAATTCTGAGCTCCCCATCTCCAAATTAAGCTGGTAGTGAGGAACATAAAAGATCATTTAGTTCCAACCCCACTGCCATGGGCAGGGACATCTTCCACTAGATCAGATTGCTCAAAGCCCCATCCAGCCTGACTTTGAGCCCTTCCAGGCAGTAGCCCTACCCTGAAGGCACATTACCCTTTTTGGGGTGAATCCACCCCTAAGACCCTTCCAGTAGCAACAGCTACATGTATGTGAGTCGTGTAGACAGCTCTCTTCCTGCAGCAATCTCAGGCCTAGAAATATTTGGAGGAGTAGAAGTTGGAGTGGAGAGGAGGGGAGCGCTGGGCTGTAGCTTCTTCAGCCTTTCAAGACAAGAGATGGGGCAGGGGAGGCAGCAGCCAAAAGCCTGGATTGCCTTCATAAAGTCCACTTCTCTTTTCTGCACTCAGCACATCCCCCCTGCTATTCTTTGGACAATAGATGAGATGGGTTCCGCTCTCCTGCTTCCCACTCCGAGAGCCCTATCCCAAGGGAAAAAGCAAACTTCAGACCACGAATCAGTTCTGGTCCAGGAGAGAGGCAAATAAAAACAAAGAAAACCTAAAGATTTTTGTATCTAGATTACATCCACAGAAGTGACAAGTTTTCTTAAACAAAATTAATACTTCTTAGCCTAGTGACTGTTAGTTAAAGAGGAATTCTTTACACCCTGTGAGAATTAACTTTTCTTCTCAGAATGTACCTGTTTTCCCTAATTTATTTGTCATTATGCAAAGGAAGCCTCTCCCCATAGAAAATTTCAGAACAATAATCAGTTAAAGAAACTGAACTGGATTTTGTGTAACATCATTTTTCCATGTGTGGAGCTTCTGATTACTGCAATAATCTAAGAACAAGATCTCTTTCTCTCTTTCTCCTCCCATACATTGCTTTTACACTTACAGCTACAAAGAGTTGAAAAAAAAATTAAAAAAGAATAAAAGAAAAAATAATCAGAAATAAAGAGGACAGTATTGCAAGGAAAGATGGGGAGAAGGTAATTGAAAAAAACAAAAAAGCGGTTCTGATGTGCAAATTGTAGATAAAGACTTGTGATGAGAAAGAGGGGAGTGCCTGATGAGGAAGACGGGAGAGTGTGTTGAGAGATAACACGAACCAGTAATTTCTATTCAGCAAAGCCACCAAATCAGAGAGCAGTGCGATCTTATTGGAGGAGAGCCTTCAACAGCAACTAATCCTGTCATATTGAAAGAAAATTGTAAATGTTCTCTGCAGAAATTGCCTTCCCATTGCAGCTAATCGAGCCCACTTGGCGCTCGCACACATCACACACCCCCGCACACCCTCCGGGCGGGCAGCGAGCGGACCCACAGCCTCGGAACCCGGCAAGGACATCCACCCGAGATGCTCACCTAGGCACAGCTTCCCTCGCTCGCCACCAGCCCAGCCAGGGCGGCAGCTCACCCTCATTTCCCCACCAGCTCGGGGGAAGTGTAAATTATCACCGGCTCACTCACGAGTCCCGGCTTCACCTATTTTTAACTACTCCAGTTTTGTCTAAACCTCTAAGTCAGGTTCGATAGCACTATTGTTCTGGGGGGTTTTTTTGTTTGTTTGGTTTGGTTTGGTTTGGTTTTTTTTTTAATTTTTTTTTTAAAGCTCATCTTGGCTGAACTGAAGCAGCGACTCCTGAGGGTGTGCGTGTATATGTGTGCGCCTGTGGGTGTGGGAGGGCGAGAGGGAGCGAGAGACAAAAACTCCATCAGCCCGGACAATGCCACCTCTGGTTTAAAGCTCCCAACCTGTTATTCTTTCCCCGCACTATCACGGTACCGAGCGATCTGTATTTCCCCCAGCCCAACCCCCCTCGCTCCTGGTGGAAGATATGGAAGAGGAAGATAAAGCCGCTGGCTGCGGGCGCTGACGGCGCGCAGCCCGCATGCCTCTGCCGCCGCCGCTCCGGAGAGCCGCTTGCAGCGGGATGAGATGCAACTTCTGCTAATTGGATCACAGGTAGGAAAGCTTTGCTTTTTACTGACGTTTCCTCTCTCTCTCTCTTTTTTTCCTTTTTTCTTTCCATCTTCTTTTTCTGTCTTTTTTTTTTTTTTCGCTTGGCTTTTCTTTCACGTCCTCTACCCTCCGCCCCTTCTTCGCCGCGCCTAGGATTTCATCCGCTGCTGTCATAGGAAAGCTCCCGCCAAGGAAATAATGTCTAAGAAACGAGCTTTTGCTTCCTGGCAGAAGCAGCAGAAGAGACCATAGGGAAACTTTTGCTGAATGGGTCACAGCTGAGCGGGCCAGCGGTGAAAAGCAGCGAGAGGAGATTTGGGAAAGCGATTGTCCCCAGCACAGAGCCCTTGTCTGTCGAGTTTCAGTTGCGATATTAATCCCAGAACCGAGTTTATCATGGTATAGCGGGAGAGACACAGTAGCCTGATTTAGAGAAACCTTCACATTTTTCAAGTGCTGTACACAGGGGGTTTTATTACAAAAGCTACATTCCGACACGGGTTCATCTGCCGGGCTACCGCTCCCAAATCCCGCTGTGACATGTTTGTCGACTCCTGCAAAATGTCACCGGGAGCGGGAGCGGGAGCGGAGCCGTCCCCGGGGAGCGGAGCCTGCCCGCGGTGCGCGCTCGCTGCCGGGCGGGACGGGGCGGGCGGGATCGGGATCCCTGCCCTGCGGGACCAGGAGGGATGCGGGGTACAGGGAGGCAGCTGCCGCTGTGCCGGCGTTTCCCTGGCCCCCAGAATCCCCGCTGTGCCCGGGAGCAGCTCCCGCTGCCTCATCTCCCATGTCCTGCCCGGGGAGGGGAGCGGGCTCGGAGGTGGGAAGGGTCCGGGCTTTCCCCGGCTCATTTCCGGCCTCACTTCCCCGCATCCTCGCCCTGGGCTTCTCTCCGCGGAGCAGGAGGCAGGGTGATGCGGGAGAGGATGCTCCGGGGCCGGCTCGTCCCTCTGTCCCGGTCCCGGCCGTGCCGCCGGGCTCCCTTTCCTTTTGCCCGTGCCGCCACCATGGGGTGCTTAGGGCCAGAAGGAGCGAGCTGACACTGAGGGGGAGCTCAGATCAAGCTGTGGGAGAAAAATTTCCTCCCAGAAACAGCCCTGGGGCATCGAGGTGCTGGTGCAGCCCCACAATAAAGCTGTATCGGGGGCTCTGAAGGGACAAAGTGCCTTCTGCTTCTTCTCGGGCAAAAGCTGATCCTGGTCACCCCTCCAGCTAGGGCACTTCTGGCTCTTCGCCCTCCCACCAGGCTGCCCCGTGGCTGCCCCAGCACCAGGGTGGTGGGGAAAGGTGGGCTGGGAGCTCCTCTGCTCTCCCATGCAGGGCAGCCCAGCCCAGGGCCCTGATGCCGGGTGCTCCTGGAGAATGGTTGTGCCTGCTGCCAGCTCCAGGGGCTTGTAACTCATCTCCACCAGCCCATGGGTGAGTCCTTACCCCTTTGCCGGGTGGAGAACAAGGGACAATTCCTCCCACCCCTGTAAGATTGTTTATTCTTACTGTTTTGATTTGCTGAAGTACCTCCCAGGGCAAGGAGATGGCTTTATTTCCAGCTGGAAATTCTTGTTGCAAATCTAGCCAGAATGACAGCTATTCCCATTTTTATGTGTCAACCAGTGTGTTGGCACCTTGGCTTGTCCTTGTCCCTTTAGGAAGATACTCTCTTTGCAGAAAGAAAAAGGCAAGGACAAAAAAAGAAGGTCTAACCTCTGCTTGACAGCCTGTTCTTGCAGCTATTTGGTGAATAAAGCAAACCCACAAACTATAAAAAAGGATAAGGAAGGTTAATACAGGAGAGCAGAAGTATGCATGCTGTCTGCCTTCATGGTATTGCATCACTTGCAATCACAGCCCCTGTCTGAATACACACCAGCTTTGATTGTGTGGTTTATGACACCAGCTGCTCTCGGTGATTCATCTATAAACCTCTCTAAGCTACACAGAATACACTTCCTCCTTCCTTTAGGATCTCTTGGAGTGTAAGTTTGGTTGAACTTCCCCTCTGCAGGAGCCTGGACTGTTTGGGTTTGCACCAGGAGAGTGAGAAGTGCAGTAATCTCACCGGTTTGTTGTGCCCTGCTGAGCTGCCCCCTCCATTCCCTCCCTCAGCACCCTGATTTCTGCATTGTAGTCCACTTGGGAACAAGGCACAGTATATGGGGAGAGGGAGTCTAGGATGTCCCCAACTTGTTTTGGATGGAGGGCAAAATGATAAAAAGGACAGGTTATGCTTTTCTCCCATCCAAACCCAGGATTTTGAGTAGTATCCTCCACCCTAATGGTTGTGACTCTGAATCTGGGCAGAGCTCAGGGAGACCTGGACCATGTGTGATCAAGAATGTCCTGAGGAGATGGAAGGCACAGCTGTCTGGCTGTGCTCTGTCACAGTCCATGATGGAGACACAGACACTGAAAGGAAGAAACAGAGGCCATCACTTAAAACCAGAATCTATAAACAAAACTTTTTTTTTTCCCTCTGTGTTCAGCCCAGTGCCCACTGCCACTTTGGTTGTCACCTCTGGGCTGAATCCCTGTGTGTCTGTCATGGTTCTCAGCCTACTCAAAATGCTTGCAGCCCATTTGGTGTCTCATTCAAAAGTCTTTTGAGGACACGTACTATGAAATCCCTCACTGTTGTTAATATAATCCCAGGAGGTTGCTCTGTCCCACTTCACTCCTGTAACCCACTCACCCGTTCACCCAGCTTTCCCTTCACTAATATCATGACCTACATGCAAAAGATGTATTTTCTGGTCCTGTTTCCATAGCAATGCAGCACGGGGAACTCAGACAAGCCAGTAATAATGAAGCCAGTTCCGTTTCTGTGAAATCGAGACCTCTTTGAATGTTGAGTTCAGTTTAAGGCGAAGTAGGAAGCCGCGGAGAGTTTTATTTCCATCCCGGAGCTCGGATCCCCGCGCCCTCTAGTGCCAGAGGCAGGCGAGGAGGAGCATCCCCGGGACCAAGGAATGTGAGGCTTCTTAGCCAACTACAGCACGGGGAGACAAGCAAGTGGTGTGAGAAAAGGACATTCTTCCATTCTTCCCAGTGTCTGTTGCCAATCAAATCTCCCCCCTTCTCAATCCCAAGCTGAAAAAAAGGGCAGCTAGTGTTCAGTTGATTCAACTGATCCTGGTTTGGTCACTCAGAGATTATGGCTTGGGTGGGTTAAACTGTGGAGTAAAAACTGGGGAGAAATTGCAGCTGGGAAGATCAGACAATGTCTGACCATTTTTTCGGAAATTTTGGATGTCTCTGGCTTTGAGCTTCGTAGCTTGAAGCAACTCTCAGCTAATTCTGAGAGATTTGAAGGCTCAGAAGAGGATTACTCACTTGTGAAACTGCTGTCCTGACCTTCTACTGGCTGTTTGGGTGGGTGGATGGGATAGGCAACAATAATCAGGCTAAGGAAAGCTGAAGGGGTTTAGATGCAGCTCATATGATTGACAGGGATAACTTTTCCACAAATGCTTGTAGCCTTAAATCTTAAAAAGCTTAAATTGCATGCTGGTATTTAATGCATGGTAGCATTAAATTGTGTGGTAGCATTTCAAGCCGTGTTAGATCCATCTCAGAGATTCCCATCTCTAAGGACTGGGCTGCAGAAAGAGCCAAGCACTGAGCACTCCTGTGGCTGAATGAGACTCCATGCACACCACCCACCCATCTTTTCCAGTTTCTGTATTTTGGCAAAGGTAGCTTTCAGTTTTGCCAAGGTCTTCACAGCTTTTCCTATGTCAGAGCTGTCCAAAAAATACAGTTCCCTACTTGCTTGTCCACATCCCACCAGCTGACTGCCAAACACCTGTGCCTAGCAGATTGCATTCCCCAGCTCTCCACATTAAATCGAGGAGGGATCCCTTGCTGACTTATCCCACTGCCTTCCTACACTTCCCTGATTGAAGTGGGCAGAATTAAAAGTTGAGACCCCTCCTGAAGTTGCATTAAAGGGTTGCCTCCTTTTCCCATACACCCTGAGCTTGCTGCCATGTAAAAATGTTTTAGGCTGTGGAGCTGCCTGTGGTTTTGGACTGCCTGTCCTACCTTATAATCTATATTATTACCTATGTCTAACACCATCTATTCCCCATAGAAAGGATCATACATCAGCAGATCTTCCAAAGAACATCTCTCATATAGCACAATGGGAACTTCCAGGAGGATAGGATAGGGTGAAGTGAGTTTCATGTCATTTCCATCAAGCACTTACTGGAGAATGCTTGCCAGTGCCACTAAGACATGCAATGGGATTTCAGTAGTCCACGTGCCTCATGCATTTGTTGTTAAGGATATGATACAGGTTAAATGAAACCACATTTAGGGCCAGCTGCTTTGCTCAGAGTCTTCTGCATGTTTTCTGTTTGACAAAATGATTCTTTGATTCCCGTCATTCCAGTATTTCTTGAGACTCCGTGGGCTAGATTTTGATCTTAATTACATTCTTTCAAATCAGGGGTGCCTCCAGTGATTTTAATTGCGTCTGCTTTATTCTGGTGCAATTGAGCTCAAAATTTGACTATCACAGAAACATAGCAAGTATTGTAATTAGAATATGCCAGTGTTTTGACAACTGCTCATGGAACAGCCCTGTTTCCCCAGACTCTGCTGAAAGGGAAATGCAATGTGATAATGGGCATTGGGAATAGCACGGGGCACCTCTTGCAGTGATGGCAATAAAGATCTCTGTGAGAAGCCACAACATAAATAGGTGAAAAATTCTGTAAATCAGCATTTCCCAGGATTTCCCTCAAGCTCTTAGAAAAGCTCTGACTAAACTGTGGTCTTAGGTTTTTGGTTGCTTGTGTTTTACGGTTTGGTGTTTGGGTTTGTTTGGAGTTTTTTGGCTTTTTTGAGAGAGTTATAATGAAACAAAAATATCTCCATAGGTCTTTCTTCTGAATCATTGTCAAAATCAGTGTTGGAAACCAAGGTGATAAAATAAACCTAGTGTTTTAAAAGAATTTTCTTGCTTAGTGATTTCTCTGGCTCAGGATTTTCAGGTAGCCTGAATATATAAAGATCTCTTTAGGTCTGTGCAGATAGGACGATGTTCAAACATGAAGATTAGATCCTTTTCTTTTGTAATCTGTTCCACCTCGTGAGAAACAAAAATTAGCAAAAATGATACATGGGGAAAAACTAAGTTTCTGATATAGGCCACAGCATTTTTACAGATTCCTGAGAAATTTTCTCTCAGCTTTGCGATGAATTACTGATGTCTATTTCAAGCTCATCTGTCTCATGCTCAGTCAATTAGAAAACAGAGCAGTCATAGATTGAAAATTATTCATAACTTTGTTCATGAGTAATGGCAACAAGCTTATTCCACTATTATTTCTGAAATCCTTTAAAGCAAGCCACTGACCAATGATTTATTCATGAAAATATTCACAAATTTCAAAAGTTTCGTAAATGTTAGCATGAATAATTAAGAGAATTTGTGTTATTTGTTCTCATTGCTCATTATTTTCCTACTCAAAAAGGCATCAGTCATCCCCTTACAGAGCATTAGAACATAATGATTACAGCACTGGATCAGACAGGTGTTTTGTCTCATCCTGTAGAGTGTTTTGATCAATGATGCTTCCCAAAAAGGCAGGTGTAGTGAATGCTGCCCTAGATAACTGCACGGCCCTCAGGAAAAAGGTTTTTATACCCATCAGCTTGGGTTTGCTCTCTACCCAGAGATCTTTTCCAAATGACAGAAAGATCTACTCACCTCCCTCCCCAGGTGGAAACGTCTTGAGATTTTAGATAAACTGACCTCTAGAGATTTTAGACAAACTGCAGATGTACTCACTGTCCAGATAAGCAACTAATCCGGTTTTGCCTCCCAGTGAGTTCAGTCCCTTAGTGATAACATGTAGCAGGGAATTCAGTAGGTTAATTAAACATGTTGTCTGGAAAATCATATTCCAGACAACCTTTGATTTATTTAAATTAGTTGTCTTTCAGTGTTATTGATACCTCTCTGTTCTATTAAATGAAAAGACCACCTGGAGCAGCCAGTTCATTGTATAGGTGTCACTCATTTAATCCCCCATGAGAGAAGAAAAGAAAAAGTATTTTCCAATTTAACACCTCTTACTCCTCACATGTTAATGAAAGTTTTGGTTTGTCTGTTTGGTTTGGGTTTTTTTTTTTCTGACCACTGCTGTAATAGAGCAGAGTAGGGTTGTTCACTGTAATGCCATAATGAGTGGCCACAGCTGGCTTAGAATCCAGAAAGGCTTCCAAATATTTCACTCTACCTGTGACTGTTCTGCCTCAGCCAATATTAATTTCCATTAGCTACCCAAATGTCAGGTTCTCCCAACTTAATTAACATACTATGAAATACTTTAATCCTTATTCTATTTTTCTAAGAGCAATAATTTCAGTAAAGCAGTTCTAAGCTCTTGGACAACCCGACTGTTGATATTTTGCTGTGAAAAAGGATCATTCATGTGTAGCTTCTGTTTTCTCTTTCTTAACCAGCTTCCAGCTTGTAATAATAATTTACCTATTCTATCACAACTTAAATCTGTCAAAGAATTTAATGCAATATAAAAATACCTATATCTGTAGACTTGTCAGGTTGGTCTTCTTGGTGTTTTAGCTTGATGCTTCAAAGAACATATATCAGACAACATTCTTTTAAAAAAATCTATGATTCTTTTTCATCCTCTCCTATATGTTAATCTAGTTTTTGTTAGTTTCAGTCAATTAGGGTGGAAGTAGAATGAGGCTTTTCAGTATATAATACCTAAGATTAATCCTGTGCCTGTCCTAAAGACGGGAATGCTTGTTGCTGCCCTCCTGTCCTTCTGCAGCCTATCTGACTCCAGCAACAACTTGCATATTTTTGCTATCAGCAGCCACTTCAATTTCAAAAGCTTTCCAAACCCTTGCATATATAGCCATGAGGTCCTTTGGATATGCTGCTGTTTAGTTTATCAATTTGTTCCAGTGATTCCCCTTTCAGAGTTTCACGTTCTGACAGCTCGTGCTTTCTTGTCTTGGAAAAAAATATAGGTCTAACATGGATATCAGCACAGCATCATTTGCAGAGAAGATTTATCCAAACAAAGTAATTCAGTACCTCTGCAAAGTCCTTTTCCTCATTAATGATGCCCCTTGATGTGCAGCAGATCCCACTGGCTCCCTCCTGAACTGGCTGAATTTAAGATCTTTGAGAAATGTCCTGCAGTTCCCCTCTCTGCACACACCCCCACCAGCTCTTGTCAGTTTGTGCATCCTTGATCCTCTTCATTTACAGCTGACATTTTGTTTGTGTTTTATTTTAACTCCCTCCCTTAGCCATGGGCTTCACCAGACATGAAGTGTCATTTCCACATGCGTGGTTGCTTGGCTCAAGCAACTTCTTGGACCTTCACATTTCACAATAACATTTTTCCTGTCTTGCCTTCCAGTTTGCTTTCCACATGACCTCACTGAATCAGAAACTGTCTGTTGTTTTGAATCCATGGATTTTACTTTCTCTTTCATTCTTTGAGGTTTTTTTTAATTTTTAATTTCATTTATTTCTGCCTTCAGTACTTTTTTAGCAGTTCACTAATTATAAGCAGTTTGTCTTGCGCTCTTAATGCAGCAATAAGTTTATTATTTTTCAGTGTTTTGGCTGTATCATGTCTTCAGCTATTTAGTTAAGAGCACCTGCTCTTATGTTCTCCACTTATTCTAGAAATCACTTAGGAATTGATGGGTTTTTTGATCTGTTTGTACCAGTTGACTTACCAACACACAGGTGGGTGAACTCACTGATGGTTACTATTTTATTAGACTTTCATACCTCTTTGGTCTCTCTCCATAGCAGCCCTTTGAATATCCCAGACATTTCCTGGAATAAGGGTGCTAGTGCTTTGTGCAAGCATCAGGCTTGAAGCAGAGAGGATATTTTTTCACTTAGCACACTGGACTGAGACCAAGTTGATCACAGATAAGCTCCTGACCGTGCCACCCACCTGCTGCGTGATTTTTGACACATTCCTGTGGCCTGACACAAAGCCTGCTGAGGTCAGAGACAAACTCTTGTTACCTTGGGTAGGCTTTGGCTTGGCATCCTGAGGCAGGGACAATAATTCTTCCTGGTCCCATGACAGTGTTGTAGGGATTTGCTTCCCGCAGATTGTCAGATAGAGAAGTTCAGCTGTGGTGCTGCCAAATGGAAAAAAAGGAACAGACAGACTCCATACACGGGGTTTTTCTTTGCACTGGAGTGTTGGAAAATTGAACCTTCAGGAGGTGCTTACTGGGAAAGTTTCTGTTCAGGAAAGGAGGATAAGCTAAAACGTTCAGTGTCCCTCAAACAAAAAGGTATTGAAACTGCAACTGCTCCAGATCTTGGTGAGAAGTAAAAGAGAGATGTTTTCTCTGCTGTTGCTTTTCCATGCTCAAACTGATCCCCTGATCCATTACTGACCTCTTTCACCCACACTAATTTCACTTTTCTAGCAGTGTATATTCAGCTGATGAAAGCTGTCAGAGCATGAGTGACATGAAAGGAGAGGCCACCACCCAAGAAAGTGCTATATTTAACCTGGCAATGTCATGCCTTCTCAGTATGACCTTGAGCCCTAGCACTGAGAATTTAAACAGGGAATCTTGGTTGTGAAGCTTCTTCCTTTAGCCAAACATAGAAGGCTCTTAAATATGAGGAAAGTGGAGAAGAAGGAAGGTAAAATAAGTTACCCTTCTGCTTTTGACATTTGTGATAGCCAGCACACTTAACTGCCACTAGAAGGAAAGAATACATGAAGGGCTCACTGTTAAATTCTCATTAAAAACATCTGTTTGATGTCTGCTAGTCATTTCCACAATCTGATCCACTGAGAGCAAATGTAGGGATTTTTACTGAAAGGTTTCTACATCAGAAGCAGTTTCCTGCAAGAAATATCCTACTGTTATTAATTATTTTGCTATGTGCTTCAGTAAAGGGGAAAAAATCCCAAAAGTACACAATTGGAAAAAAAAGTAGGGAAAGAAAAAAGAAAGAAGATGAACAAAAGCTTTCATTATGTTTTGTCTGAAAAAAGCCTGTAACTATCTCTCTGAGTGAGACTGTTTATCTCCTACTTTGAAGCACAGGGAAATGCAAAATATCAGGTTTATAAAAGCCCGGGTAAGTCAGGCACTGCCATCCTTTCTGAATGACAGATTTGACAATTAATATTCCACATTATTGTCTTCAATTCCTCTTAAAAATCAAAGCAGGGTGTGGAAATGACACATAACTAAAAAGATGAGGAGTCATTTTCTTGTTAGTACTTTCAGAAAGTAGTGACAAAGGCTGAGTTCCTGGTTTCACCACAGGTTGCTCACATGGCCTTGGACAAACTCAGTAACCTCCTGTACCTCAGCTTCTAACATGGAAATGGTATAAATAACATTTTCATTCTCACAAACTTTGTCTGCTCTTCTTGTTTAGATTTTTGAAGTGTTTGGCAGCATTTCTGGAACAGTCAGCACTATACTTGCCCTTAAACACACCTAAATTTGGGCATCCATAGAAAGAAATGAATGATATATTATCTTTCAAATATTCAGTTGCTTTTTATTCCATCTGCAAATTATCCAGTAGCATGGGCCTTTGGAGAGTAAGAGCCTTTCCACTGAGCCCTGGTGCTGCTGGCATAGGCAGATACACATGGGATGGTATCCCAGTGTATGCTGGGGTGGTGGTACCACTGTGTGCCTGTTCCCTTTGCTGCCAAACACTTGTGAGAGAGAAATGTGGGAACTCAGGCCTAGGGAGAGTTGCTTTTGCAGCCAGAGTCATCAGGTGAGCCCTCTTCTTTGGACAATGCTCAGCTTCCTCTACTCTCTCTGCTCACCAGAAATGTTTTGTCCTTCTTGGCGAGGTTCTTACAAAAACTAAAACTACCACAAGACACTTTGGAAAGCTGCCCTGAGGGAAAGGCAGGTGCAAAGCTGCAGAGAGAAAGCACTTAGCCCCACAAAGCAGCAGCAGCAGGATTTACCCACTTTGGGGATGCAGTGGTAGCCCAGCTATCAAATGTGCTGCTCTTCAGGGAGAGTCATTGGCTGTGGCTGCTGTGGACAAAAGGTGCAGTTTCTAAAGACTCAGTCCCACTGCAGACTCTCTGAATCACCTTTTCCTGGGGCACAGGCAGGCTGGGCTTCTCTCTCAAGGGGGATCTTTTGGCCATCAGCATATTCTGTGATGCTATGACTTGAATGAGAATGAGCCCCTTGCCCTCCCTGCACCTTTCTTTTCTCCACTGTTTAAGAGTGGGAACATCAAGTTTCCTCCTTGCAGGTCAGTAGACAGGAGCAGCTGAAGGTACCTTGGATGACAGCATAACAAATACCTACAGCAAAGGAAAAATGCATCCTCTGCATTTTCTGATATTCTTTGGATTCTATGTTCAGGTTGAGTCAGCTGGGAGGCTGAGAGACTCTGATTGCACATCTTAGAGGGTGAAAAGTTTCTCAATTTCACTTTTATTCCAGTTTGAGTAGATGGAACAAACAAAAAGGTCTTCAGCCCTTTCCTTAAAGGCAGGAGGAAGCTGTGCTAAACCTATTTCTTAACACTCTGGCACTGGTGTTAATGCCATACAACAAAAAGAACAAGGAAAAAAGCCCAGGAGAGCTCTCACTCTTCTTTTCTTTAATAATTTGTTTATTTCACATGAATAGCTCCAGATCAACATTTTATTCATTGTAAATTATTGCTTCTTAAACAAAGGAACAAAATTAAAAACACAACAACCAGAAAAGAAGAAATTTCTTTTTGCAGCTGAACACATAGAGATGATTACTAAACAAGAGGAATCACTAGCTTATTTTGAAGGTCTACTAATTCCTCATTGTTTGGGATCACAGCAACATATTTTTTGTACTAACACCCTCATCTCTTCAAGCTCCTGTGCTCTGCCATGAAGCCAGTTCCTGCACTGCAGCATTAAGGGGTAGCTATCACCCTTTCCTGGGTAATGATTAGTTCTTGTAGAAGCCACCTAGAAGCCTCCTGTGGTCGTCATGCCAACTCTCTCCCCCAGTCTTCTTTAACCTGCTCTTCTTTGCTGCAATGGTCAGCCACAGGTGGGCTTTGGGGGGGATTCAGGCTGTGCCCAGCCCAGCTGCTTTCACAGCATCCTGGACACTGAAAGGGCACACAGTGTCACCGAGTGAGCACAGACACGGAGATTTCAAAGGCTGCTGTCTCTTGCTCAGCCTGTGTTCCCTGCCATGATGTGAGAGCATTAGTATGTGTGCTGAGTGCCAGGGCCCTTGCTGCTCTGCAGTGAGCCACCCTGGGTGCTCAGAGTGCAGCCTCAGGAGGAGCCTGATGCAGGCCTGTCAGCTGGCAGCACGTTCTCTCTGGCACCAGGGCTTGACAAGCTGGGTGTTTATCAGGCAGGCAGGAAAGCAGAGGAGAGGTGCTAAAGGAAGACAGCACCTCAGAGTGCTCAGATGCACTTTGCTCTGGTAGGAGCCAAGGTGTGTTTCCAGCTACCTCTCAGTGCTGCTAAGATGTCAGTCGTTTTTAGAGGTGGAATCGATTAGCTAGAAAGTGAGAACATCACTGTCTTGGCTTTAAAGTGGTGGGCATGTCTCAGCAGGGAAAAGGAAGGAGGACTGCGTGTTGTCTGATCTCCCACCATTCCTCAAACTCTGAATTGAATTGCACAGTGAGGAAAATGAGAGCTGATCTTTGCTTAGATAAGCATTCTCAAGTAAATTAACAAAACAATGACAGAGCTATTTGTGTTCTGTAGGAAATTGTCATTGGGCTAGGGTGCAGTCCTGCAGGCTGAATGGTGCAGGAGCAGAACCAGCTCCCTCAGCTCAGGAATACCTGGGATTTGGGACAATACCTGATTTTTTTTTCTCTTGCTGCTTGCTGAAATGACTACCTACAGTCCCTCAAGGGCAAAAGAAAAAGAAAGGCTATAAGAACCTCTCCATATTCTCCATAACAGAGTACAAGCAGTTGCTCTTATCACTATTTATACATAGATGATTAAGCTATCTTCCACAGTGAGGAATGAAAGGATTAATTGGGGAAATAATCTGAAAATCAAATATTTCTTTCCTTTATGTTTTTTAAAAGGATAGATTTTGCCAAAGCCGTCCCACATTTATTTTTAATAATCTACTATTACTCTAATTAAACATCTAACCAAAGAGAGCAACATTTTTACAAAAACAAGTTAAAGATTTATTACTATATGGAAAGTAGTGCTCTATTTTGGATTGGGAAAGAGAGAGGAAACTTTCTCTCTTCGTTCTTGATCCAGCAGGTTGAAAACAGAGAACTCTTCAGTTCAGTTTCCTTTTTACTCCTCCACCCTCCATACTCCTCTTCCTTCCAACATGCAGTTCTCATCACTCTTTTCAAAGACACAGCCTTGTCAGTCACAAAATGACTTTGTCTGCTGCTTGAGTCAATGAGTTATGATGACCTACCCAGCTCCATTCACACACAGAGCTACTGATTTTCTTGGTTTTGCACATTCACTGCAGAAGCACCTCGCTGTTTTGAGCAGTTTGCAGTCTGTCCCTTCAGTGGGGTTGTCTGGC
This sequence comes from Loriotus luctuosus, assembly GCA_035582745.1. Taxonomy (NCBI): domain Eukaryota; kingdom Metazoa; phylum Chordata; class Aves; order Passeriformes; family Thraupidae; genus Loriotus; species Loriotus luctuosus. Next base: position 59,157,216 of record JAWWEY010000055.1, on the reverse strand, counting down.
TGTTATCTCTGCCCTCTCAGCCTAAGGAAGAGAGGGCAGGACACAAAAACTTGTTAGGCTTATGAGAAAAATTGTGTCTTCCCAATAGCCTCCAAGAGGGCAATGTGAGGACGGGCTTTTATGAGCACAGACATCCCCTCAGTCTGGGTCTCATCAGTCACTGGTCTCATCAGACAGCTGATGCTTTCTTTTGCTTTCAGATCACTGAAAATAAAATGACCTATGCTGAACAATCTGTTAATTGTCATTAATTTGTCCACTGGATATTTTCCCCCTATATTTTAAATTGTACATCTGCAAGTGTGCTGGCTAAGCTTCACAGTCTGATTAATAGTTTCAATTATTATGTCAAGGCCAAGAGAGTCTTTAAAGCTTTTTGCATTCAGTATTGAGAACTTGGTACTTTTTGTGTGTGACTGCTCACTTAACACATGTGAACCAGCTTCCCACCTCTAAATGAATGGCCTGATATCTGGAGGCAGGAGCTGAAGGTGCTCTAGACAGGCTGGACAAGAGCTGCTCCATTCTACTCTAGGAAGGGCTCCAGAGCAGCACAGCTGAAGGGAGAGATGGCAAACCAGAAATATCTTAGAGAAAGGACAAAACCAAAGGCATGGGCTGTTCATCAGGGGCTGTGTTTATTGTTCCTTTCCCCACATCAGCAAATCATACTCCATACCTCAGCCTGTTCTTGATCACATCTTGCAGGATTGTCTTTTGTTTCAATACCTGTGAACATAACACTGATCTGTGATGGTTTAGCACTATTCTGCATCATCCACTTGTCTTTTTAAAGGCAAGTGCCTTTAAAGATATATTAAACTGCAGGTCTACACTGTGGGTAGTAGTAGAAACTCCCTTTGGGCACATTTTCCTTGAGTACACCAGGGCTGCTTCCACACAAGACAGAAACTCTGCTGCATCTCCTCCATCCTGGAAGTGGCACAGAGTTCAGACCACTCCAAAAGTGCAAACCTGGTTGGCCATGTATGTCCCAAGGAAAATGTGTGATCTTAAAATAGACTTGGCTTCCCTGGGTAGTTAATTTTTGTCTCATGGTCTCCATCACTTCAGCACTGGCTGCTCCATCATCCTCTTTCTTGAAAACTTTGCAAAAGCTTGCTCAGCAAGCAAAGGGATTCCTGTCTTATGACATTTCTGCTGCTTTAGCACTGCCTTTTTTTTATAGTACCTGCTGTCTCTTCAGCTCATTTTAGGATTGAGGCAACTGCTCTTTTATTTGCTTTGGGTAGTATTTCACCACTGAACAAACACCCCAGAAATGTTTGTCACATCAACTGCTCCATACTGTGAGTGATAGTCCCTGGATCTGGCACAAAATACTAAAGGAATAAAATAGTATCTAGTCTGAGCAAAGACTGCAAAATCTTTCATTAGCTTTTCACCCACATTTGTTAGCATCTCCTCTTTTACCCAGAAAACCTGTTCACACATGCTGAAAATACAGGGCAGCACATTTGGAAATGTTTGCAAAGTATGTTTTGCTCAGTGACTTTCTTACTGTTAAGCAGCAGAATATAGACAGCTGCTGAACTAAGAAATGTAATGCATTTTTAAGAAGTATTGGTCAATCATGTGGAAATAGACATCACTCTCAAGTATGATTAAAATTACTAGTGGTATCTATGATTAAAATTACTAGTGGTATCAGACCTCATGTGCCTGATTTTACATTGATTCCTGAGGTCAGAGTGGTATCCTTCCACTTAATAAAAGGCTGTTGATTATTGAGAAAATTGATTTTCAAAGAATTAAATATAGCTACTATGTTATTTTATATAGTGTTTTATAGTAAATAATGGTATTATTTATTTACTACATAATTTACTATAATTTATATATACGTATTTTTTTATATATATGTATATATGTCAACTTGTGATTGCTGTACTCTTGAATAGGGGCATTAGTGATGTCTGCCTACTTGGAAGTTCTTATGTTTCAAACATGTCTCAGAGCCATTAAAAAATGCCCAAAAAGAGCATGGGAGCCTCACAGGGCCCCAGGGACCTGTAAATAGACAGACAAGTGTGATAAGTGGCAGGGTTAGATAAATTCTATTTGAGACGTCACTTCTAAAGAGTCTGTTCTTCATTTGTTGCACTTTGTTAGCGAAGCAGAGCTTCTAGAAATCTATTTCAATGCATCAGAGTAAACAAAGGCAGCAGAAAGAATAAATGTGTTCTGTCTAGTCTCATGCTGATGCCAAGGGGCCAGAACCCAGATGTCCTGACCCTGAGTTCAGCACCATGCTCTTATTATTGGGCTATAATTTTACATGGAGCTTTCTTTCTTTTTTTTCCTTTCATTTTTTTTTTCCCCAGGGTGTTGGGGGGTGGTGGCACATTGTATTTGTTCACATCAGCCAAGACTGAAGCAAAAATATTATGTATAATTACAGAGCAAGGCAGGCTCGTACGTCACCCATCAGCATTGTCTGATGGCTGGTATTATTCTCTGTTCTTACTCACCCTCGTGTCACTGCTGCCTCTCTTCCCACCTCGAAGGCTGAGCTCCTCCTTCCTCTGACAGGATGTACAATAGCCAGAGCAGTGTAAATCAAAGGCTAGAATCAGGAGAATTAGAACAGATTGGAAGTGCCAGTTCCTTAAGAAGGAAAAGAAGGAAACAAGGCAGCAGGAGATCAGAAGAGTGATTGCAGCTTCATTACAAGGGCTGCTCTACCATCACTACAGGTTATTGCCTGTCACAAACTGTTTTTATTTGCCAGCTCCTGACTGGTGGAGATCTTGATCTGAAATAAATACCAGCCATCCACTTATTTAATAAATCTCCTTGCTGTGATCACATTTAATATTTACTCGCCATCATTTTTTTCAAGTAAAATCTGATTTTATACTTTTGGTATCTTTATTGTAGAGCAGCAGCAGAGAGGTTGAGAATTACAGAGGAGTTTTTACAGGTCCATGCTGCAGTGGGACTGAGAGGGAATGAACTCAGGCAGATCAAAAGGCAGGATAAACTGTGATAGGGCTTCCATGGAGTGTGCTCAACATAAACTGCTTCCTTAATCAGATCTGGACATTAATCATACAAGTGGTCAAAATACTGCAATACTGAATTTTTAAAGCTTTCTTTCATTAATTTACTTACTAGTTAAAAGAAAAAAAAAAACAAAAACCAAAAAAACAACCAAGGAACGATCCAAAAATAATCTTATTCCCAGCAATTCTGTAACACCAGGTTGAAAACTGAGGGTTTCAACAGCATGTCATTGGGACTTTCAGATTTCAAGAGAGCAGTAAAGAAATGCCTGGAGCAGAAAGAGGTAAAGACAGTTTCTTCCCTGAATGCTGGATCTTTCTTTGCTAAGTGTTTGTGTTGAGAGCAGATCTCCATACTGACATTTCCAAGGGGGGCAAAGTCATCTCTTTAGGATAAAAAATTTCTTTTTTATTTTAAGATTTATGTGTAAAACAATACCTGATTTCTTTTTAGCAATCTATAATTGTTAGGCATCCTACTTCCAGAGCCAGCACAGTATGCCCAGGTTTGTTTTACAGAAGTTGTGTTTGGAGGTAACTTGAGCACCATTTGCAGCTTTGCTCACAAACTCATGGGCTGGCTTATCCTCCCCATGCTCTGCAAACAGCCAAGTGCTTGGGGTTGTACTTTTGGAGTGGCTGCCATCTCTAAAGCAGCAGCTCTGTGTTTTCATTTTGAGGTTGAGTGAGTGCTCTTCTTTCTCCTGCTGACACTTTGGACACTGCCACTCTCACAAGTGGTCCCTCAGAAGATGTTAAGAGATGTGGATGAGTAACAGGCATTTATTTGAGCCAGAACTGCAGGTTTTGAGTGCTGGGAATGAGGAGCTCTCATTGACTGTCTCCAAACAGTGAGGGAGAGATCCAGATTTTGATTTCCCCCCCGTGTGCTGTAATTCTGCACAGGAAGGCTGCTGGTGGCACGGCACAAGAGCTGTTATTTCTGAAACATGCAGGATGGAAGGGCACCTGTACAAGCATGATGGGATTCAGGGTGGGCTCTGTAAGAGCTGGCAGTGAGCAGCCTGGTTGGGTTTGTAGTTAGGCACTGGCACTGCCCTTTACTGCTGAAGTTTTGTACCCCAGTCCCATTAGTCAGGTTTTTAATGCACAGTCAGTGGAAGACAAAATATTCACTCCATATTTTACAATAAGTTATTTGAGACCAAAATTATCTGACTTTGGTACTTTAATGAAGTGTCCCAGTGCTGCTTTAGGTTAACATGTCATTGACTGGATAATTGTCCTGAACAGACCAGACTAAGTTGAAGTCTCATTGTAATAACAGGAACAAAACAAAACAAAAAAAAATCATCAGGTTTGCCTCATGAGCATGTTTTTCACCTGAGATGTATTTTCAGTGCCTACATGGGACTGAAGAGTTAGATTTCAGCTATGCTTCTCTCTATTGAAAGTCCAGATTTAGAATGAAGCATTACCATTTTAGTGAGTTTTTTTACCCTTTCTCGTAACATTCCTTAATTAATTTTTAAGACTCTGAGCTGACACAATATTTGTAAGGAACTTTCCATTTCTAACTGAGTCTTCTTTCTAAACAGTCTTACTCCTTCATTTTCAGTCTTTACAGTATTTCTTTATGTATTGAACTTCCTTATTAGTATGTATATTATAGAATTACTGCTGTCTCTAATGAAAAACAGTATTTTAGAGCAGAGAGGGTTTATTTCTTTTCACATTCAGTAATTTCCTTTGCTTAAGAACACAAAAAGACCTATTAGGAGAGGAAGATAAAAAAAGAGAACAGCTCCAACTGTCAGTACCTGCCATTTATTTGTATTAAAAAGCAATGACTGCCAAAAATTACAGAAGCTCAAGAAAGTTATTGCTTTAACAAATTTATTAAAGAAGTTTCCTCAGTAAAATATTTGATTTTCTATTAGCTAAAAATTCTAGTGGAAAACATCTGCCTAGATTAAAAAGAAACAAAACAACAAAAACTACTAATTGCTTCATTAGAAATGCAAAAAAAGAAATGCAAATCCATATTCTCAGGTTTCCACAGCTTGTTGAAACTCTTTGCCTTTAATTTCTTTCATTTTAGAACAAACTTTTAAGAACCTTTGCTGAATGTTTTGGTTAATATTGTTTTGAGGGATCAAAGTACCAGCTCAGCAAGGTGTATGTGAAGAAACCAAATACGATGACAAATCTAATTACTGGAGAAAAGGAGATTGAGGAGCCTTAGGAGACAATGGTAATTTTATAAAAATATACTTTTTACTACAATGATGTAGTAAAAACTACATGATAAGTTTGTGACCAAAAACTTTGTTATTTTTCTACAGGAGAATAGAATATGCGTCTGGTTGGATTGGATCCATTTAAATTTGGAAATTTTTTTTTGGTTGTTTGGTTCTAGTTTGTTTGGTTTTATTTTTCTTTTTTGTGACTAGGCCACTAGAAGAATTTCTTAGAACAGACTTTGCCACTTTGAACAGAAATACTTTTTTTGTGCCTGCTTGAGGCTCTTCATGGGTTTGGGCAAAGTAGGCAAAGAGCAAGTTAGGTATGAGTTTGAAAGTAACCCTTGCTCCATATTTTCCTGTCAAAAGTCCTGCAGGATGATTGCCTTTCTGCCCATATCACCATAAAACAACGGTGCTTGTTTGGGATGAAATGTGATCACAATTTGTGACTGACTGTGGCAAGGCTTTGATTACCAGGCAATTCCTCCAAATTGTCACCTGGTTCAGTTTCTTTTGCCACATGAGCTCTTGGAGGAGCCTGGGCAATTCATGGACAGGACAGACCATAGCACTGGAGAGAATAACCCTGAGGCAACATTTTTTGGCTAGATATATATAAAAAAATTCCACCTCAGTAAACTTTTCTAGCTTACACAGTTTTTTAAACATGATTCCAAACTAATTATCCCTCTCTGTTCTGGGCTAAAGTGAATACTAATGTGTGTCTTATCTTTATTGTATGGAAAATGTACAGGAAAATAAATTTTAAAAATCACAATAATTCCCAATATCTGCCCCATGGAGAATGCAATTTAAAGATGAAGGAATGGATTTAGAAGACAATTTGGGATAACCACTGTACCCTTGCAGCAAAGCACAGACAGATCAGTTGACTGAGAAATGAACAATGTTAGCAAACAAAGATAGTTGTTTTAGATAAATAGATTGGGGATGGATACATCCCACTGCTCTAAGCCAAACTCTTGTTTGTCTCTTAAAATCTGTTTGGCTGTCAGTCATTTCTTCTCCAGCTGTCTTCCTCCTTACCCATTTTTTTAAAACTAGATTACCTTTATAGCTGGGGTTCACAGAGAGTTTGATTATGTTACCTAATTCACTAGTTTTGGTTTTTTTTCTTTTGTATTTTCTGGGGGGTTTTGTCTGGCTTTTTTTGTTCTGTTTTTGTTTTTCTGTTGTATTCCTGGTGTATGATCCTTTTCCATTCTTCCTTTTCATGTTTCAGGAGCTTGTTTTAATACTCATACACAGGGATTTTCCTCATTTTTTCCTGCCTCTGCTTTCTCTTTTCCACCTCCCCACCTGATATCTAATTCCCTGTATGTTCATCTGTAGAGACATTTGCAGAGTAAATGAGATGGCACAATCTTATCCTCCCATCCTTTGCAGGCTCTGAGTGTCACAGTGGGAATTCTAAAACCGACTAAAGTAGCTCAAATTTGGTTCACAAATGCGGGGCTTGATTTTTATTTTATTTTTAATGCATTCTCTTGAAGGTACAGTACCAACTTAATTTTCATTTTCTGCCTCTCTTTTATTCTACCAGCGTGGGGGGCTTTGGGATTCCAGCTCCTGTCACACAGGGTGATTGAAAGAGACCTATCCCAGGATAATTTATAACTTGCTTGCCAGCAAAGCTGCACCAGCTTGGTGCATTTTACTGTGGGCTTCCATCATATCCACAGGTAGATGCTGGCAAAAAGAGTCCAGCCTCAAACCCACTGGTATTTCTCACCTACACAGGGCTTGGAGCAGGCTCACTCCAGCCATGCTGCAGTGTCAGAGCCCTTGCATTTGTATTTCTTTTAAAAATATCTGGATATGAGAAGAGGGTAAGAGCAGTGTCTCCTCATGCTGCCAGCTGCCAGTAACAGCAATTATTTCAGAGGCAGCAGATAAAAAGCAGACAAACAGCCTCTGCCTGCCTGCCCCAGCACCCTCACACCTGCACTGTTACCCACCAGCAGTGTCCCCAAATGCAATAATACCAGGAACACTAAATTAGGAGAGACTGGCAGTTGCAGAGAGACTTCAAAGGCCTCCTACATGAAGCACTTAATAAAGAGCCCTGAAGGGCAGCCTGTGCCTGGGGCAGACATGAGAGCCCACATGTATCTGCTTCACTTGTGCCATGCTACCTCAGCAGAGCTCTGGAGCCCAGGGTGCTTCCAGACTCCTGGATAGAAAACACACACCTAATGCTGCCTCTCTGAGCATCTCTGTCACCTGACAGCTCACAACGTGCCCCAGCAGAGCTGGCAGAGGGTGGGTTTTGTCCCAGTCACAGTCCCCTGAGGTTAAAAAAAGCATCTTTCAGCTGTAAAGATGGAAGATAAATTATTCTTAAAAGCCAGGCTGCTTTGGAAGTAAAAACAAAAAGACAGTTCTACTTTTTATAATTTTAACAATTGTAATTTTTTTTCTACACTAAAAGATAATTTATAGACAGATTTACAAACAAAACCAGCAAAAAAAAAAAGGTACAAAGAAACCATCTTATTCTTTTTTCTTTCTCCTTATTACTATTATTATTATTCTCTTCTTATTTTCATTCTACATATCTGTGTGGCTTTCCTTGAAGTGTTACTGAAAAAGCTCCTGAAAGGCTTAGAAGAAGTAAAATCTTTAATTGGAAAGCCCTGCTTGCTGCTCCAGCTCAGTAGCATTCTTCAGAAGGAGACTTTTCCTTGTTAATGCTGATGTTTGAATAGAAATCTTTTTGTCATCTATGGCTGCTTGCAGCTGGCATCCTTTTATCCAGGAGCAAGTCTTACACTTTAGCCTGAAACTGCTTAGAAAGTAGCTCTGTCTTTTAATTGGAAAAGGAAAAGAGTTCACAAGAAAACAAGTTTGTGGGCAATATGAAAAGCCACACAGAATTACAGGAAGCCTTCTGCTGAGGAGAACAGCTTTGAGTTGTGTTGGGAACTTACCTGACAGCTGGTAAATACCACTTCTATATGACACATTATTCTGCTTTTATTAAAGCAAGAAGTCTGGAAAATTATTTAAAGTCTGGAATAGCAAAAAGCCCCACAAAAGCAAGGATAACCAAAATACCTTTAAAGAGTCTCTTTCTCCAGGGTATTACCATGAGGATGCTCACTGTCAATTACCACCTGCTTTCTGACAAGATGCAAAGTATTTCTTGGTATTACTTAACTGGTTCTGTGCAGTGCAGTTCTTCGAAGAATTAACATGAAATAGCAGAAGCAATTGATATCTGCTCTGATTTTTATGTTGGTGCACACTGACCTGAGTTAAATTAAATTTTTTTCCTGGTTTTGTGTACTTTACTGGGCTCTTCTATCCAGTTACCCGCGATATGCACAGCAGCCTGTTCCAAAAATACCATATTTCTTGTGAACTTCAGTAGTAAGAGAGAAAATCAGATTTCATTCCATTTACCTGGGAAAGATCAGCTCTTCTAAAGCAATGTTTCAACTGGTCAAAAGAGCAATCATCATTTTCTGAAAGCAAAAATTAATAAACCGCTCATCTTCCAGGGTTTTGTTCTGCTGGTGGTGGTTTTTTTCTTTTTGTCCTGCAACACATCACAGCCCTTTAATGTAATTTTGTTTTCTTCATTTTAATCAGTTTATCCTTTAACTACAAGATTTCTCTGCCTGCCTGTCTTTTCCCTTTAGCTTTTAGACAAAATTATTACAAAGTAGGAAACGCAAAAGAAAAACAGACCAAACGAAAAAGTTGGATTTCTAGTTAAGTCTCCTAAGCAAGACCATCTCAAAATGAGAACGTCCTGCTGGAGATATTTTTGTTTTGAAAGAGTAACATTCCTTTAAGATAAACATCTAGTTTTTTGTTTAGTTTGGTCAGTGTCATTGACAGGAGAAGAGATCATACACTATATATCCATTTTTCATGTAGTGCATGGTGTGGTAAGCAGCATTTGAGGTTTATTGGGTGGTACTGCTGCCCCTTAGATTGTTCTTTCTCTTTGTGACCTGTCACGAGTGATGTGTAGCAGACTCACAGAATTTAGGAGCTTTCAGATGCTGGCAAAGCAGAGTGTCTCCCTGAAGATTATCTAATTTCCTGAGTTTGGCATTGCAGCAGAAACACAAGGCTGGGACATGAGAGAATGAGAAGTGCTCTCTTACCTTTCACTCTCATCAGTTTCTTTCTGGCATCATGAGTTTTTCACAAACACACAAACCTGCACAAACCCATTACACAAACAAGCAAACAAACAAACACACACCAAAAGTAACATTAGAAATAAAACAACAAAGCCTTATTAAAGCCACCTTTCAGGCAAGATGTAGATTTATATTAAAGCTTTTGCTCAGTTCTTAATTGATCAGAACCTTTGTGAAAATACTGGGTTTTCAGACACGAGAGTTACACTCCTGTGAAAAGTTATCCTCTACTTGTGAGGACTGATGCCCTACCTAAAGCCCAGCTATAAAACAGCAGTATGTAAAAGGACTACTTTTGCCAGGATAATTTTTTTTAATATTGTAAGATATTGAGTGCAATTTGTGTAAATATCACGACTATCTTGAATTCTTTTAGTGCAAGAAATGGCTTGTGATGTGCTTGAGATTTTTCAGTGCTTAGATGGTTCATTCTTCGGCATTAAGCAAATTACTAGCACACTGAGGAGGGAGCTGGCAAGGAGTTAAAAATCTGAATGTGAAAGATAATCTCTTTTGAAATTGCCAGGGATATCAAGGTGTTCTCTGGCCCATTTGATCAAGATTAAACATCCCATGTTCCTCACAGCAGAAGCTAAACTCATCAAAGAGGGAAGGTTTTGTAGGCAAAGCTCAGCAGGCTATTTGTTTTCAATGTATAATGGTATAGCCAGTAGGAGTCTTTTTCAAAGAGTTGTCTGATTTAAATCCCTGATGGGAATGACCTCCTGTGGATAGGGGTAAGATTGTCTCTTAGGTGAAAAAAATGGTGTTTTTTTTAGTTTTCAAGCAAATTTCTCTAATGACTGAAGCCTCTGATATTCCTGTAGATAATTCTGGTAATGCTTTAACATACTGTCCTGTGCAACACTCTTCAGGACTCAAATTCTCCTCTCCCTTTTTATGGACAAATCTCATGAGCAAGTGTTTCAAAATTATGATCTCTTTATTGCATACCTTGGAGCAGGTAAAACTTTTTCAGACTTGTGTATTTTCTCTTGGCTTCTGCCACAGTGTTATTATAGATCCTTGAGTTGGGAGGGACCCACAAGGATCATCAAAGCCCACCTCCTGGCCTCTCAGGTTTTGTGTTGCTGGAATGGCTCCCGAGGTATTAAGGAGTCTTTTTTTCCCAGCCCTGAGACCGAAGAAAATGTTGAGATTCCTCAGCTCTGGTTTTCAAGGTTGTTTATTTTCTCTTATCTATAACATTCTTTTTCTGACCTGCTGAGGTCTGTCTGGCAGGTCAGTTCACGGCACACTGACCGCCCTCAGGGTGGTGTTATCTTTTTATACTAAGAACTACATGTGCTTTATTTACAACAATTTTCCAATACCTATCACCTATGTCAGACAGTTTGTCTCTAGTCTAAACCAATCCAAAAGTGCCACCATCACAGCAGAAGATGGAGGACAAGAAGAAGGAGAAGGAGGACAGGACACACCCAGATTCCTCCATCCTGCCTCTTGAACCCCCCTTCTAAATGCCAAAATTCTACTTTTCCACCCTGTGACAAATTAGCTATCATTCTATTCAAACTCTGGTGGCTTGTAACTCCTCACACAAAGTTGGTAATTGTTTCCATGGGTTAAAATCAAAGGCACAGGTCTTTTTGACTCTGTGCCAAGGTCTCTGAGCCCCCTGCCAGGGTCTCAAGTCCACCAGGGCAGTCAGAGGATTGTCCTGGGTTCTGACACTGGTCCTGCACAGGACACTCCAAGAATCACCCCATATGCCTGAGAGCATTTTCCAGATGCTTCTTGAACTCTTGCTGTGATCACTTCTCTGGGGAGCCTGTCCCAGTACCCAACCACCCTCTGGGTGAAGAAGATTTTTCTAATATCCAACTTAAACCTTCCCCGACACAGCTTCCTTTAGAGGATCCTGTCACTTGGCACCACAGAAAAGGGATCAGTGCCTGCCCCTCCTCTTTCCCTCTTGAGGAAGCTGTAACTGCAGTGAGTTTCCCCTCAGTCTCTTCTCCAGGCTGAACAGACCAAGAGACCTCAGCTGCTCCTTGTATGTCTTCCCCTCAACACCCTTCATCATCTTTGGAGCTCTCCTTTGGATGCTCTCTAACAGCTTTGTATCTTTATTTTATTGTGGCACCCAAAACTGCACACAGGACTCGAGGTGAGGCTGCCCAGCTGGAGTAAAGCAGGATGATCACCTCCTGTACTTATCAGAGAGCTGCTGGGTTTTATAAGGCAATTAAAGCAATTATAGCAAACTGTTCACCATTTCAGTATTGATTATAACTCTTGGATGGAAGAGGGCACGTGGCAGTACTTGGGGACAGGCAGTTTGCATGGTCAGTTGCTAAGATATTGGCTAATGTCAAAATTGTGTCTGAAATGATGGATTGTTCTGTCCCTTAAAAAGATTTTAGCTGCATGTTGGTCTTTGTTTGTCTTCAGAAAAATGCTGGCCCTTAGAAGAATAATTTCATTTTTGACATACTGCGAAAACTATGTGACTCAGCAGAGTGAAATGCCCTGCAGATACCATATCCATCAGCAACTATTCATTAGTTCAATAGTACACAACACACAGTTCACATCAAATTAATTCTGCCCATTAGATAAAAATCTAGAAATCTCAGCTCACAAACAGTTGGATTGGGAGAAATCTTGTTTCCACAGGGGTCAAAGTAGATCTTCTTTCTCTCCTAGCTGTAAAATTTCGTCTTACACCTTTATGGCCAGGTACTATTGGACAACATCTTACTCCAAATTAAAATGAAGCAGCACAGAATCACTTCCCCAGAGATGCTAAGAGATAAGAAATTATTTTTTATTCTTGAGAGAAGCCTGAAACTTTATAAAACAGGTGTCTGTCTTGAGCTAGTCCTCCAAAAAAACTAGTGGAAATTTTTGACTCAAATTCACTTTGAACAGATTCTACCATGCCATAAATTTTATACAAATATGAATCAATTTCTTTGACACTTCCATTGGACTAGTAACTTTACATAGACAGAAAAAGCCATAGACAGAAAAGGCAAGACTTTCATCTTATAACTTCTACCCAGGAACTTTCACTTGATAATTATAAAAATTACTGTCCAGAGCTTTCATCTTGTCTCTGCTGCATTCCCTCATGTTACCAGCAGTAATTACAGGAAAGTCTTCTGTAGCATTTTAGGGAAGGCCATGAGGCTGATTTACTGAGATTTTGGGAATCTCTTTGCTTTCATAGCCTTCCACTGGAGGTGTTAGAGCTCAACACTCCTAAAAATCATGCTAGATTCTCCATAATCAAGTGCAACTGGAAATGGTTTGCATTTTCATGTTATATATCACCTTAAGGGAATAATAAAATATATTACCAACTGATTCAACTCCAATACACTAAAACCTCTCTAATGCATCATATTCAGCACACTTCTGGACTGAAATATGCCAGCTGCTTCAGAGTATTTAGCAGAATTACACCTTATCAAAGGGTAGGAAATGGAGTATGGTGTCCCATTGCAATGCCAGATAGAATTCTACATATTGAAATTTAATTACCCAAGTTGTATTAGAGTAGCAGTTCTCTATCTGCTTTAATCCAGCTCATTATCATTTCAGAGAATAGCACAATTGCTGGTAATTTACTGCTGGTGATACCAGTGGTCTCTAGAGGTAGTTTTATCCAGCCCTTGTAATGTTAAAAGAGGCCCCAAACCAGAGCTGCTTAAAAGAAAAAGTGAAGAATAAAAGAAAATCTACTTTGAGGAATGTCTTTCACATGCCTTTAAATCAATCACTGAGAGGCTTTGCAGTGACAGACAGCTGAGATCTAATGTTTTACATATTGTACATTAATAATATTTTAATATTATTTTGTAGTATTCTAACAACAAATTTGAACTCCAAACCTAAAAACCTCTGACAGTATTCAAGGCCTTTGGGAGGAATTTGCTTTCTTAAAATTCCTCTTTGTTTTCTGAGGACAGAGGAAATCACAGATATGAGGCCATCCTTTGAGACCTGCAAAAGAGATTTGTCCCCTCCTCCGTTGCATCAAATTCTGCTTGGATGGGATCTGGACAGAGATCAGCAGGCACATTAAAGAATATAATATTAATGCACATTAAAGAATATAATATTAATTAATATTAAAGAATATAATATAATTATATATGTATAATCAGGCACATTAAAGAAACCTTGGAGCAGATCCCCAGCCAGGAACTTTGACAGAATTAGAAACAAAACCTAAATATTTTCTGTGCCAATAAAGAACATTTCAAACTTTTTTTTTCCTTTTTTTTTCTTCTTTATTTTTACTTTTTTTTTTTGGCACACTTAGTCTGCTCTGTTGTTGACAGCCAGGAAGTTCTTAATGGTGGTGCAGTGAAATATGCTGTTATAGTGATAATATCATAAGGGAGACTGACAGAACACAACATCAATAATCTTTCCACAGTGCTTTAGCATCATTGCTGTCAGTCAGCACTGCAGCATGGTTGAGGCATGGGCTTACAGCCCTACCTGAGCAGGGAAGGAGGCAGGAGAGGTAAGTGAAAATGAAAAGAGCCCTGGAAGGTCAGACTGTACATTTCATTTGCCTGTCACCTTCTTAAGTACATTTGGCAGCTCCCAATCCCTGTTCTTTAAAGATCTTCTCATGACAATTGCTTTAGTAAAACTTTATTCAGATTCATGTTTGATGGAAATGAAACAGGAAACAACAAATCTACAGTGCCATTACACAATAAAGGGGTCAAATGGCTGCTGATAAGTTGTAGAAAACTTGCTGAAACCCAGCCTTGTAATTTAGTTATGTATCAGATTCTGTGTCTTTTACTTTCTTTTTCCTTACAGTCAGATCTTGAAATATTATTTCATTCTGAGAAGAGCTAGTTTTCCTATCAGTCTTGCACATTTCTGTGGATTTACTCAGCAGCAGTTCACATATTCCAGCTGGGATGTTTGAGGAATAATGTCTTACTAAGCAGGAATCCCATGTATTTCCCCATAGCAACTCAGGGAGTAATGTACTATTCACCATAAACTATGTCTGCAACATAATTTGAATTACTGTGCATATATTTACTTGAAATGACTGTTGGCAAGTGCATGAAAGCAGACTAAGATTTCATTTGTCCTTTCTGCTTATACTCATTATTTGCCCCTGCCTTGACATCATCAGCATCTCTGCTCCAACAAAATTTAATGGCACAAACAACATTGTAATTTGAAATAAAGATAAAGCAGCAAGAACAGACACATTTCCATAAAAACCCTCAGCTCTAGCACATGTATTTTGACTCTGAGCAAAAAATCCTGCCAACAGATTGCAGAAGAAAATAAACACCAAACACATCCACTGTAGAAACCAAAACTTTCTTTAATTCAAATGCTTTCGTGGCAGTTATGTGAGACATCTTTGTAGGGATGAACTGTGAGATGCAGCAATGATTTCTTTGCCTTAAGGAGTCCTTCCTTGATACAGGCAAGTTTTTAAAACTGAATTGTCATTGGCACCTCTTTATGTATATTTAGGAATGTATATCAATATTAAATCTTAGATCTGCTTTTTTGTTCCTTTTTTAAGGTTCTAGAAAAAGGGAAGATTAGAGAGTAACTTTTACTGTGCTGTTGAACAGGACCCTAAATGTGTGCAAAGTCTCTTCTTAAGCTTTTCCTGGGTTATCAGGCTTTTGCAGAGTCAGGTGGCTGTGTGTGTTCTTCCCTGTGAAGAGTGGTGGGGCATGTAGGAGTCTTGTTTTTGTGTCTTCCCTGGCCAAGAAATGCTGCCATGTACTGTCATTGTATATCAGTAGTGAATAATTACAGCCTCTTCCCCCCGAAAAGAAAAAAAACAAATTTAGGTGGCAGAAAAATGAATGGCAAACCCACCTGCCAACTTACAAGTATTGGGGTTTTCTAGTGCCTGCTTTTCCATGTGTAATTCATTTTTCTGTGTATGGATGCACAATTTATCCTCAGTCTTGCTTTCAAAGTCTGCTTCTCCATTCAAATATCCATAACTTCAGAGATATCTATGGGATTTGAAGTCTCCAGAAATTATCCTTTGGAGTGACTTTATTATTTTTTTTTTTTTGTAATTATCATGCAGTCAAAAAAAAGGTAAAGAAAGGTAAGAAATAATACAAGCACAGCTTAAACAGATTGCTTTTGCAAAAGCACTGAAAAATTAAGAAAGCTAGATCACAAATAGGTAGGGGAGAGGAGTTCCAAAATAGATGCCTATTCGTTCAAAATGTCCTGCTATCACTCCACAGTGAAGCAAGCTAAAGAATATATCACCACACAATTTAATCACCACACTGGTCAGCTGTTTGCATGAAATAATAATGTGGCATTTAGTCTTTCTGTGAACCTCAGCATACCTATCTGTAAAATGCATAGCATGTTGTAAAATTCATATAATACCTTGCAGGAGTTTTGTAAGGCTAGGCTTATTAATGTCAAGCAGTCAGCTGAAATTTGCTCTTTAAGCAAAATTAATTTATCTAAACCTTTATAGAAAGGAGATTTCTTAATACTTTCCATAAAGGTCCTATAGCCATCATGCTGACTATTTATTACTTATACATCAAACCCAAAGTGTAGGAGAATAATGGGCAGGCCAGAAAGCTTGAAAATAATAAGTTGGAAGCAAGGTCTCATTAGAGGCACCAAAGTACAGAGTCAGTGGAGATAAAGAACAGTTTATGACACTGTGCTTGCACATTGGCACTGTGCTTGGAAATGGTAGCATTTCAAAGATCACCATGATCACCATAGCATGTACTCTTCCTTGGACATCAACATGTGATTTCAGGCTGGAAACACAATTCAGATTATGTTCATCTTTGAGAAATACTGAGGAATGATTTCTTTGCCTTAAGTAGTCCTTCCTTGATACAGGGGAGTTTTCAAAACTCCCCTGTCATTCTCCTTTTTTTAATCTTTCTTGTCTGACCAGAATATATTTCTCACATTGTTACTCACATTCTTCAGCACTGCTGCAAAACAAAGCAGCCACCCAAAAGACTTGTTCAGATATGGTTAGGACATGAAAGGAATCCCAGATTTCGAAATTCCTGATGGAGTTCTCCACCTTGATGCTGTAGTTGATACAGAAGGTGCTGAGTATGGCAGGTGTGGAGTGACTGCCATTTACCAAATGCTGAAAGGAAAGGTGTGTGTGACCTCTTACCCATGTGTATTACCCTGTACAATGGTGGGAAAGGGGTGCTGAAAAGGAGCAAAGGAATTTGCCTGCCGTAGAAGAGCTGGTAGAGGATTCAGCAATTCCCTGTTGGACACGCTGAGGATGAGGATGAAGATGAACTCTGGGAGCAGTGCTGTCTTCATGAGTTCATGGTTCGACACCATGGATCTCCAGGTGGGTCAAGGTTATAGAGATACACCAACCTGGAGGACTCCATGCTGTCGAGCTGTTCATAAGCAGCGGAAGCCAATAAACTCCTCTCAGCCTGGTGGTTGTTTTCCCTGCCTGCCTCTGGAGCTCTTCTGGCTGCACTGTTTGCACTCTGGAGGAAATTCCCCGTGGAGAAAACCCAAAACCTTCCAGCACTGATGAGACGGAGCAAACCACCTCTCTGTTGGGGACTGAAGCACGATCAATACTGATGCACAGCTAAGGGGATTTTGGGGTTGTTACCAAGTGAGAGCGTGTGCATGCACATGTCCAAAGTGGATTTTCTTCTGTCTTGCTGTGAATGCTGCCAACTTCAATTCTTTGTCACAGCAAGAGGTGAACGGGCAGATGATGTTCTCTGTGAAACCATTAAAGTAGGAAGTGGGTAATTGTCTAAAGCAAAGAAATCAGGCATGTTCTGAAGGGGTATGCCTACACTGTCAAAAATTCATGGGTATGAGGCCATTCTCCAACGCGTGTGGATGGATGTCTTCCATCCTCAGTGAATACCTGCCGTGGTGGTAGCAGCTCTGAATTCAGGTTATTTATGATTCTTCTGAGAGAGGACAGCCCGAGCTCATTCCCAACCTCTGCCTGAATCCAAATCTTGATGAAGTGTTCTAGGCAGAGCAGGCTGTGGCTGGGCAGAGCATGTTAATGTCCCACTCTGTCAGCACATGTGTGAGGGACACCTTTTTCCTTTTTCCTGGAAATCTGAGCTGTAAATGCCAGTGTGGATGGAAAGCTTTGAGGTAATGGGGAATGGCACCCTTTCATCTATTTTTTGAGCCCACTTTGCACCTGGAAGTGTAGACATACCTATAGAGGATCATGTCTTCTGCATGATAGTATGTGTTAATGTACATTGATGTAATTCAGTATCGAGTCCTCTGTGGTTCACTTGGGTAAAGGCAAGCCTTGTCATTCTGGAAGAGGGGAATTAACCTGGAGTAGAATTACCTTGGAGCTGCTCAGGTTGAAGATCTTGGGGCTGTTGGGCCACTCACTTTTTGCCTGAGTGCACCAAGTCTCTTCAAGGATATTGACAATGGATTGTTGCAAACCAGGAATTTTTGCTCTCAGGAATTGTCAGTGGTAAAGCTTAGGCTGCTGCTTACTGGATTTTTTTATTTACTGTTTACTATACAGGATTTCTAATAGTTTAGAAATTTTCTGTTTACTGTACAGGATTTCTAATTGAGGGTAGAATGGGAGGTTGGAAAGGAATAGACATGAGCAAGAGGTCTGTAAAGCAGGATGCATCCTTATGCATGCTTCACTGAGCTGTGATTTAAGTATATCTGGTCTGCCACTGATGAGCAATCTAAAAGTGATGGGATTTTCAGAGACCTCTTTTGCTTTCCATAAGGCATTTCTCTTTTCCTTGGGGAAAAAAATAAAGGAAAAGAGATTAAGAGAGTGAAAGAGTTCTTTGGGAGATAAAATGACTTTCAGAGACAAACAATGCACCTGTATTATACAGTATTGATTGTGACATGGCCATGAGTTACATGGAATTACGAGCTCCCTTGCTCTCTGTTTCACCAGGGCTGTTTCATGTGTATAAATTGACACAGGAACCACAGCTGAGGGGCTGTTTTTCACCCTTTACCTGAGCCCTTAGAGCTGTTGGTAATGACTGAGAAAAGGGGGGAACTGGTAATCAGGGAGAGTGGAGGGAGTATATTACTCACTTCCAGTGCCCTGTTATCACACTGCTGAGCCGACTGGGGTAACAGCCCTCTCAGAGCAATCTGCAGAAGGGCCATTTGCCTCCAGCAGACAGAGAGCAAGGAAGCACACGGGGTGTGACTTTTGTGCTGCTTATCTAATGTCATGAAAGAAACTTTTTGAACTCCAAAGTGGCCAGGAGTCACCAGATATTGTTACTAAGCAAAAACAGTTTGAATCAGGAACAAATGAATGCTCCCGCTTATTCAAAAAGGTTCTGTGATGTAGCGTGTTAAATTTTGGTTGTTTGAGTGGATTTTACTCAAGCAGATCACTGATGTTTTTGAAAAAAACCCCAGTAATGCATGTTTCATTGTCCTCAAACGACTTTTTGAACTCCAAAGTGGCCAGGAGTCACCAGATATTGTTACTGAGGAAAACCAGTTTGGATCAGGAACAAATGAATGCTCCCGCTTATTGAAAAAGGTTATGTGATGTAGCATGTTAAATTTTGGCTGTGTGAGTGGATTATACTCAAGCAGATCACTGATGTTTTTCCAAACAAACCCAATAATGCATGTTTCATTGTCCTCAAACAACTCCTGGAGCAGAGTGGGACTTTGCTGAGGCCAAGGGGCTCCAAGCCATCTATACTGATCTGTCTGGATGTGCCCTTAGAGAGTAGGGTGTATTCATTGTCCCTGTTTTTCCCTTGTCTTCTGAAAAAGAAAATATGTTCCTATTCCCTTTGGTTCTCTTAAGAAACTCTTCACCATCTTTTATGGGTTTAGGGCTTTTATCCCCATGTTTATGGCTCTTATTTTTAGACTGTGATTGGTGCCCAACTGCAACACACCATGACAGCTGCTTATTCACATGTTTGTAGCTGTAGCTATAACTTCAGTTGCTCTCTGTCTCATTGCAACATCTCTTCAAAATGCAAACATGCTTAAAAAGTAAATTATATTTTGAACCAAAGTGAAAAAACATGACCAATTTTCTTTGTTTATGAAATTTTCTGGCATATGGATGTTTGCTAGCAGGGTAGCTAGTCCCAGCTGGTGTGTTTATTTTGCAGAGTGTGAAGTGTACTGCAAACTGGCTAATCAACTTGTCCTTTTCAACCTGCTGATTTCATAAGAGTTATAAATCCATGCTTCCCATTCTGGTGTGGCTGGATAAACAATGCAGCAGCTATTTGAATCTGGGTACCACAAGCTGCAAAAAAATCCACCAGACTAATCCAGTTTAATATTGCAATGGGCATGGTTTGTAAATCTATTCAGTGTAGTGCACCTCAGTATGAATTGGAATTTCCATTTTCCTTTCCCTTCTTTAGTCATTTACACATGTAAAGAGAAAGGAGCAGAGGCAAATGAAGGAAGTCTCATCTTCTAGCACCTAAGCTAAGGGAGTTTTGAGTTGTGCCACCCTCAGCACAGCAAGGTTTTCTGTCTTTCCTCACTAGTAGCCCAAGCCACTTCATATATAAGATATTAGACAGCAATAACCTTTATTTCAGTGTTAAAGTTTCATTGGGCTCCTTTGTGATTCTTTTCTACAAACAGATATGGAATTGTCTTCACCTCAACCCTGTAAATCTCCCCAGATCAGTCTCAAGGAAGATCATTCCTCAACAAACATCCTTTAAAACAAAACCTTTGGGTTGTTCTCCATTCCTTCCAGATGTTGGAATGTTTTGAGAACTGGAAACTTCCTTTCAAAATACAAGAGATGCTATCATAACTTGATTCACAGAACTGGGATTTTAAGGGAGAGAAACAAAATAGAAAACCCAAACATATGAGGCATTAAAATTACAGGATCTGGCAGTACTATATTTTGCATCTAGTTTATAGAGGCTTTAAGGCTGAGGGGGAGTCTTTCTAGTATATTATTATTGTCATTTTTAGGAAAAAAAAAACCAACAAAGAAGACCAAAAAAAAGAGGGATAAACCCAAAAAAGGGAAAAAACCCACAAAGAAAAACACAACTACCAGAACATAGATCAACATTTCATCTTGTTAATTAATATTATTTTATTGGACAAGGAAATTAACAATCTCCTGAAGGATTTCAGTAAGGTGAAAGCCAGTTTTAAATATGAATAGAACCTGTTCAACAGTTGGATTGCTTTTCTTTTTATAGTTGCTTGAGGGATGTAGCCATCTCATTGCTTCTTTTTCTGCTCAGAGAATAGAAACTGTGACCATCCTGCTTGTGCCTTCCTACCCTTAATTACAACACCTGTGACCCAGATTCCTTCTTTGAGGGCTGGGTGACAGGAGAGATCCTGCATTAAATTCCCAGCTAATGTCAGGACTCTTGCATCAACACTGCTTGCTGCCCTCTTGAAGGCAACAGGATGAGCTTTCTTGTTTTCTGCATCAAAGATCTTCATTATGAGGCTCTCCTCAGCAGGTGCTTTTGATGGGCTGTGGTGGAACAATGCCATTAATGGTGTTGTGAAGCAACAGCAGAGCACAAATCTACACAATTAATGTAGCCTCAGTCTAAAGTGAGAAAAAATGCCCATTATGTATGTGTCCTTGAAGATTTCTGCCTAGTTTACTGATCAAGATTTTCTATTGTTAGCAATGCAGAGCCATTACAATCTGGGAGAATGAGCTGTGCTCAGATCTGCTGTGTGCACTGTCAGCAGAATTGTCAGCTCTGCCTTAGTCACTGCACTTTTATTATAGGAGGGTTTAGGCACAAGGCCGGGTTTGCAGCCTTGTAGACACTCAGATTGACTTTTTATTTGTGCACTGAGCTAAGATGACAGAGAAATCCACACAAGGCAGCAAACGTGAACCAGAACCCTGGACTTGGTACATTCACAGTGTGGTTTTTGTGGTTGCTACCAATCTTTGCAGTGAGGGTAAAAAAAAATCCCATTATTACTCTCTTTTGTTTTCAGAACTCCCTTCCTGCTCATTTCCACCAACTGTGAGCTCAGTCTCATACACGTAATGGAAAGAAGGAAAGAACACCTTTAGCTTGAAAGCTTTCTAATCACAGGCTAGAGGACTGACATTTTGCCTAACAATAGCCAAAGAAATCTATGTGCTTTAAGAGCCCTTTCTAATGCCAAAAAGAAGCATAAAAATGAATAATAGCAGGAAAATGAATAATAGCTTTACTGCTTAGTAGGCACTGAGAATTCCATAACACAGTTGTGATGATGCGTCTTTTCTTGAAGCTTCCCAAGTGAAATTTACTCAGTCCAGTGAGATATTCCAGTTGAGTGTGGGAGGTGGGATTCTTCCCAGTTAGGTTTCAAAATCCAGTTACAAGCTGGACTTCTAGTCTACCAGGTCTGACAAGTGTTCCTGTGTAGTAAAGTATCCACTGGTGGCACTTAATTCCATTCTACCATAGGGATAATGAAGAGAGGGCAGATTCCCTTCTGAATTCCTTTCTCTGTGAAGTTCTTTGCTGCAGCAGGATCCTAAATAGCTTTGTTAAGTTCCTAACTTTCAGAACACTAAAATCAGGCAAACAGTATCCCATGGAAGGAGAGGAAAATCACCTCTGAGATCTGCTTTGCTTGTTGTTTCCTCTTTCCAGCCTCAAACCCAATGAATCTTTGTTTCAACCAGAAAGGGGTACCTTGCTACGGCCCTTGGTAAAGCTTCTGATTAATATGAAGAACAAGGAACAAAGGGTGAAATACCCCAGTGACAGAGACCTGGTGCCTCTTTCCCTTGGTACTTGAAAGGAAATTTTCCTTTTTCTTCTCCCTTGCCACCTACTTTTTTGAGACTTCAGATTTTTCTGTGGAAGTTCTTGGGAGCAGATCCATTGATTTCAGCAGGATTTTTATCAGCAGGTGTGTCTGTGAAGAACTTGTTATGCTTTTGCACACTGTCAATCATTTCAGCAGCCTTTGCTTTTGAAAATGAAAATGTCTATGATCTGGGACCCAGAGCCTGGAACATAGCCTAACCCCCAGCACAATATTTGTAATGCTCTGCCTTAGTTGTAAGGTACAGAGCAAGCTACTTCTGTAGATTAGGGTTTTTTCCTACAAATAAAGATATGCCCAAAGTTGCCATGCCTAATTCCTATTTAATAAATGGTGCCACTAGAGGAGGATTCAGTGTTTCCAGGAAAATTCCCCTTGTACTAGATACTAAATAAACAGTGAGCTCCAGACAGTTTGATTCTTGAAGTTTCATAAATAAATTATTTTCAGAAAAAAAAGTAGATAACCAATACTCCATAAAGTTACTGCTATCAGTGATCTTGGCCCTCCTTTCCAACTTTATATTCTTTGTGTCTGGAATTTTTAATGTGAAAATTCAATATCTGAAGTGGGAAAAAATGTCGTGAGGTTTTTGGTTTTGTTTTTTGTTTGTTTGGAGGTTTTTTCCCTTCTTTTTCTAACTCATTTTACTTTCTAAAACTACAACATGCTGAACTGTTTATCAATTACTATTTTATTTACCTATGTATAAATCTTTCTGATGTGTCAAACAATTTCTTTTCCCAGCCCAAAAATTTAATTCCAAATTACTGAATCCCATACGAATATTTCACTTTGGTCACATATTAATTTAAAAAATCTATCCAAGCAGAATTTCAGGCAATGAAATTTGGATTTCTAGTTTTGTTTTGAGGTTTGTTATTTTTTTTTCTGATGCCAGGCAACACAACCACGGAATGAATAATGCTCTCCCTTTTGCAGTGTACAGTTTTCAAAATACCATTGTGTAGTTTCCATCTATCCATTTTCTTGAATCAGCCATAAGTTGCATCAGTGTTAAGATTTCAGATTTCTCTTTTTCTATGTGGTTTTGAATTATCTCAAAATTAAATTGCTGTAATATAAAATACTGCAGAACCACTAAAGCCTACAAAATTAGTTCTTCTGCATACAACAGAACAGGTGAGTTGCATGTTACAAAGCCAGACAGATTTTAAAGTATAGTGTAGTTCAGTTCCATGCACTTTCTTAAAGTACATACACTGGGAATTACTGGGGCTAACAGTTTCTGTCCTGCTGTGAAGGATTGCTTTGAACTCCTAATTCTCCTGATGGCCTTTCCAAAATGGACATATATTTGAAAGTGATGCCCAATTGAATATGTTTTCAGATGTTCTGTCATCAAAGAACTGAATCCTAAAAATGAAAGTACTGAGCAAGTTTGTTTTACTCTGAGGTCACTCACCTTTGTTGCCCTGCCCTGTAGCATTTTATAAATATTGGAAGCTGGAATATGATTTCAGATTCCAAAGATCTGTGCAGGAAGTTTTACATCACTATTTGCATTCTTTCACCCATTTAATTCTTTATTTCATCTTGGTAGAATCATTAAGGGAGCCCAGTAGAAGTATGAAGTGACTTGATTTAGAAAACATACATGGATAAATGCTTGTATTTTTAGATTGTATGTAAAGACAAATGACTGTAAATAGAACTCCCATTAAGTCAAAAGGCATTTTATCTTTAGCAAGCTCTAATGTCAGTGTCTCAGCAACTGTTACGTGACACAGCTTCATTACAGTAAAGAGAAGGACAATTTGGTATAGTCATAATATTTTCAGCAGCTCAGAAACTATAGGGAGCCCTGGGCAGAAAATTCTTCTTCCATTTGAATGCAAGTCATTTAGCTCACCTTTTAGAAGGTGGGTGCAAGTAACTTCCTCAAATTGTGTCAATATGGATAAAAAATTCAATTGCACCCTCTCAGGAATATTTTTTCCCCTCTCTCCTTAATTTTACAGCCAACACCACCACCACACATCTGAGAGTCTTTTACTACTGATTGCCACAATTCGTTCTTTCTGAGCTCCTTCCAGAATTTTTAAGGAGAGGTGCATGTAGATTGTGTTACACAGCTACACTGAAATTATGAAAGAGATCTCTTTGCTTCTTCCCAAAGGTTCAGGTGTTATATGGGAGAACCCCTTCTTCATATGGAAGAATTAATATTTTTTAGTTTATCTTATCCCACTCTGATACAGAATGGTGCTGCTGCTGTGTGCACTCACAGACATTCCCTTCACTAAAACTGTATGTGACTTTGCCAGCCATCCTTCAGAATGCCAAACAAGCTCCATAAGGTAAAGGTGAAAACAACAGAGACTAAAAATGGAAAAGAGCTATCAAACCACCCACTGGTGCATGCCCCCTCTTCAGGATTATCCTTCAAGCCTTGTAATGGTGTCCTGATCAGACATTTCAAAAATTATACCAGAAAGTGCTAGAAAGGGGCCTGTGGTTCTTTTAGCCTTTCTCCATGGAAGCAGTGCTGAGGATATCTTAATTATCCTTGATAGGTATCTGTAAACCCTGATATTAAAGACCTCCATGGAAGGAGATGCTACAAAACTCTGTTGGTCTACTGATCCAGCGTTTAACTCTCTTTTTTAGCTAGAATCTTTACCTAATTAGGAATCAAAATCTCTTTTTCTGTAGGTCCATGTAATTATTCCTTGTGTCATTGCTTACGAGTGTAGTGAGCAGTTCCTCATTGTTTGAAACAGTTTTCTGAAATTCAAACTTCTCTAGAATGAAAAAAATCCAATTCTCCCAATTTCAGTCTATTGCAGGATATCTTGACCTCTGTACAGTTTAATTCTACTGCCCTGGACCCCTGATAATACATTTGGGAATTTCTGAAAGTGGTGTATGAAATAGAATGCAGTATTCCAGTTGAATAGTCATTATTGTAAGGTGCTGAAATAATTATTTTCCTCAACTTGCAGATTCCCATGTTCCATAATCATATTTATCTTTTCATAGCAACACTGCATTTTGGATCTTACTGATATGGAGATCTTTTCCACAAGAACAATACTCTCCATTTTTTGTTTGTCTATCTAATTTCCACTTCCTTCATGTAGGACTTTGTTCTTGCCTTTATCAAATTTTAATTTCTGATTTAATTTTTTTTCCCCAGTGTACTGGATCACTTGAGATTCTCATTCTTGTGCTAATTGCTTATCATTCATACTCACATATTAACATTGGCAAAATTTGTGGGTGATCAGGATGTTTTTGGGGAAGGATTATCAGCTTTGTGGAACTCCCTGTAGTTTGTCTCCACCTGGCCCATTGAGGGAAGTGTGCTCATCCTTGTTGTGATCTCAGCAGTGGTGTGGGAGGCCAGCTGCTGCTTTTTGGTTGCTAAATCAGCTTTCTAAAGAAAGTTCTAATTACTACTGTTCCTTGATATCCATCTTGCAGGGTAATACACTACCTAGCCATTTCCCTCTTGCTCAAACCTCTCTAAATATATTAATTTACCTAATTTTCATTGTAAATTAGTACTCTGACAATTTTTCGTAAACATCACCATTGATAGAGCTGTACTCCTGCTCTGGTTCCAAATCTCCTGAACACTCAATTCACAAAAATATCTCTTTGAACAGAAAGTTTAAGTTGTATTTAAAGTTTGAAAATATGTTTAAGACTAATCATGAGTTTCAGCTCAAAATTGCCACATCATCTTTTACAGCTAAGAGGAAAAATCCCTTCCCCTCCTCTCATTCCTGCACTCATGAGGACATATGACAAAAAGAGGTGTCACTGTGCAATGTCTTCCATCAGCATTCTGGCCACCAGTAACACAGACATATTCCAAAAATTTGATATTTCATTCTAAAAATTTTGCTAAGTACCTGCTTAAGTGCTTTCCCAAATCAGAGCTCAAGTTAATTTATATTATTTTCCATCTGCTCCATTATTTCTTATAATATATTCATATTGTTTCATTTCTAAGCTGTTTATGTTCTTGAATTAAAAATTATGTTAAATAAAATTAAATCCAACAGCTCTCCCAGTAGCCACATTAGAGGATATCACTCCCCAGATCAGACACATCACAGAACTGTTATCTTTATTAGCAGTCTCTTGTTTTTTCTTAGTTCACAGACAGCAGTGCTCCTATTTAAGTCAGATGGGGTTTCTGGGGATAGCAGCATTTCATAGAAATCTACATTACATACTTTAATACAGTATTACATCACTTTAGAAAACAATTTGATATTCTGTCTCCTAGAGCATTATCTACAAAATTTAGATGCAGATAGAGCATGTGATAAGGATGCAAATTAAAAAAAATCTATCTATTATGCATTTATTGTTAATTCCTACAGTTACTGAACTGAGGGCTCTGGTACTCATTAAACTCATTGTGATCTTCCAGTGAAACTCCAGGATGTCAGTGCACATAACTCAGAGCAGTCAACATGCAGCCAACCCCAGAGCCCACCCCTCAGCTCAGGCTGTAGAGGTGATAAAGCAATGTATCAGGTCTATTTATAACTGCAACCTTTAGAGAGTTTATTTTCAGGGCCAAGCTCAACAATGTGATAGCACTGTGGGGCTGCACCTCGTGGTGGTGGTGGTGTAAAAAGCCTGGAATAATGCAGTGTTTCTGTCCCATGTGCTGCCTCAGATCACTTACACACAGGCAGACAGCACAACACTGCTAAGTGCTCTGGGGGCAGCAGGCAGTGTCCTCTTACCAGCTACTATCTGATATTCATACACTACTACATTCAGTTTTGCTTAAAAGCATTAGGATGAGCAGAAGCATCCTGAAGCACAGTGAGAAAGCGGGTTTTTAATTTTATTTCATGCTTCCCTCAATATCCTCTATCAAGGTTCTCTGTATACCTTTCCTAAGGTAGAATTTATGGTGACCTGATGAAAGTAAATAGGTGGTAGAGCTCTGGTATTTAATGATGTGCCTGCAACATCAATTTTTGTCTTTAATTTTTGTTAGCTTGAAAAAAGTCTAATGAAAAACTCATTGGTCTTTGTCAACAGGCTCAAACTTTTCTTATTACACATGAAAAGAACAAGAATATTCACTAGTCTTAGGCTGTTTGCAACTATTGTGTGTCCAGAAACCAACTGAAGCTTCTGAAGCTTCAAACATGGGGTATTTCTACCATTTTGCACCTACTACAACCCGTGTACACATCCTACAGGGAAAACCTGCGCTATTTCTGTAAAAGCTTCAGAACATCTCATTCACCTTTTCATTTTCTCACCTTTCATTCTCCCCATTTTTCTCCCTTTTCCCTTGGACTTTCTTCTGCTGTCCCTCTCTTTACTCCTCTATCTTCAGACACTTCCCATTGCCTTCATCCTTTCCTGGCAGGGTTTCAGTCCTGTGCTATGGATGGAGCAGATGCTCTCACAGGAGGTTCTCCCTACAGATTAGAAACACCCAGCATCCTGTATGAGAATCTTTCAGCTGCCAGTCCCCAGCCAGGACTGGGGATCTACTCGTTGTAGTTCAGTTCTGAGACCCCAGAGATGCCCAGAGACTTCATTCTCTGTCTCTAATCGTCACCCAGCAAGGCACAAGCCAAGGACCCCAAGATGTTGATGTGGGATTGCAGTAATCAATAAACACAGAAACCTCTGGAGATGTAAATATAAAGTTCTAATTGCTGCAGGAGAGCAAACCTGTGTTTAAACCCACTAGGCACTGCAGATGCTTTCAACAGGAATGTTTTTACTTTGCAAGGAGATTTGTATTCATTAGGCAGCCTCTAAGAACAGTGGTCCACTCTAATAAGTGTGCTGGTAAAAGAGGTCGTGTCCCCAAAGGATGTCTGACTGGGACGTGTCATTTCTCCTGTAAAAGATGATTACTATACTCAGACACTGATTGTCTTCTAATATCCTTAAGGTAACAATCTTTAAAAAAAAAAAAAAGATAAAGAAATTACACTTCTCCTTCAAGGTTGTTCAGGACTGATGAAAGTTGTTGGACTGATGACTCTGAGAAACAGAGTCCTCTGCTTCACAGCATAGGCATTGTCAGTGCAAGACAATTTTGCCTATTTAGCAGCACTACATGACCAGCAGGGTTCAAACCAGCATGCAGGGACAATCCTCAAAGTCAAGGATAATCTGACTTCCAATTCTCCTATTCCATCTGGAATAGGAACCAGTTCCATATAAGCTGCATATACTTCGGTCTGTAACCTCCATACAGCCCTTTGGGCAGGGCATGGCCATTGGAGCAGATAACCCAGGCAGCAATTTAGTCCAAAGAGATTTCAGAAATGGGCATGGAGTGAGCTGAGAGACAGCTGAATTACCTCTGGGAGCCTCTCCTTGGCTGCACTGTGTCCCCATGTCACCAGAGTGGAAGGGACCCTCTTGTCCCCTCCTTGTTGTTGTGGATGTCCCACAGTGGGGGTGTAGGACCAGGCACAAAGCTGGTGCCTGAGGAGGGGGCCCACACTGAGGGTCTCAGGAGAAAGGCCAGGGCAGCCAACCCTCACAGGCTGTTTTAGAGGCTGTGGCACCTCCACACTGCCTTCACGAGATTAAAGGTTTTTCCTCTGTGCCCCCAGGAATAATGAGACCAAATGTGAAATCTGAGGGTTATTAAGTGGCAGAGTTGGGGAAAAAGTCTAGAAGGCAGAGAAGAAAAATTCTTTGCTGATTCTTCCACAGAAGACTGAGCTCAGTAGAACAAAGCCCAACAGATAATACCAGGTGTAAATTATCATCCAACTGCTCATTTGAGCCATGCATTATAATTAAATTTAATTACCTAAAGCCCAAAAAAGCAATAAATATTTTATTACACTAGCTTTCCTTGGTTTTGTGGGATTTTTTATTTTTTTGGTTGGTTTTTTTGGTTTTTTTTTTTTTTTGATTGCTTACTTTTTTGTTTGTTTTGGTTTTGGTTTTGTTTTTTCCTTTCCACTGTCCAGGAAGGTTTCCATCACTCAATTTTCAGGAGTATGATAGGATGAACTAATTAATCTCATTATGAGGTTGTGAAGTGTTCAGACAGCAGTGACAAAAAACCTGTGCAAAGCATAGACACCCATCTTTCTTCTGCTTCTTCCTTCTCATCTGCACCTTTCTCCCACTCCCAATTAATGACTCTACCAGCTTTTGAAACCAAAATTCTGAATTACCCTCACTGTTTAGTCTCTGGTTTTTGGTTTGCTTTTCGTTTGTTTGTTTCTGTACTCCTTTCCAAATCTAGATGCTTTTTACTGCACCATTCTACCAGTGCAAATAACAGGGACAATTTAGAGTCTTATGGCCTATAGAAAAATTTTCCATTCATTTCTCTTCCGCGATGTTTTTATTTCTTTCCTAGTACTGTATCATTTTGAAACATATCCAGGCATTAAACTGTAACTAAATTCTAGGCTTCAACATGTGTGGACCTTCTGAAAGGATTTCTTCCTCAGACCTGCCACTTTTCTGTTCTTAAGAGGGGTAATTCACAGTTCAGTTAATAATAATTAACCTCTCCTTCCCTCTCCCTCTCAAAAGATTTCCTTGTCTTGTGCAATTTTGTGAAACCAGAAGCGTTGTCCCTTTGTTTTTGCTCCTGAATTTCAGATATCTACTTATTTATCTACTCCTACTAGGTTTGACTGGACAAAAGATGTTAAAACCCCTATCTAAAATAACCACACTATTTCTAGTGCTGCACTTTGATAGCTGTCCTCATCTTGAGCACACCTCATCAATTGCAATTACACCTATTTATGAGTGGGCATTACCGAGATTTCTGCTCGTATAAGTGATGGATTTCCCCAGTTGCATATTGGAATTTTGCCAACAGGCTTGGCAGAGAGTAAGGTTGCCACCACTGGTAGGGAAATCATAATGGAATTTAAGAGAATTTCAATTGTATTTATTGTCAGACAAGAGAGGAGAAGAAAAATGGCCAACTGTAATATTGTTCACAAACTCTCAAGCAGAAATATAAACTTTTTTGTGAGATTCCATTTCTCAGAGTAGCACTACTCAAATTCTGCAATCAGCTGCTCCTTAGTGACCTTTTTTTCTTGAATTTTATGCAACCTTGAGACATTGGCATTGCTGGTGCAGAGAATTTCCAACATGCTTGTCACTGCCAAGATGTTTTGTCCCCTGTGCTTCCACAGTAGGGGCTCAGCCTCATTCTCTTAATTTTTAAGCCAGAATCAGCAGTCAGGTTGTCACTCACATCACATTTACCTGCCTCTGGCAAGAAGACAGGAGTGATGTTTTCTTTGAAAAATGTGTACTGCAGTGTTGCCAAATCTTAATTAGCTGCGACAGACATCTTTCATTTGCTTAAACAAATGAGATTTCTGATGTCAGATTGGAGCATACAGACTAAGGATAGGGAAAACAGTGTAATTAGGTCTTTAATCACACATGTTTCCAGAGGAAGGGGTCTGTGACCAGAAACACTAAGTTCAGTTATGATTGGACACCACACATCTCCTAGGGCGTGGCTGGGAGCTGCCTCTTCCAGGCATCAGTGCTTATTGGAAAAGAAAATTCTTTGCCTTCTTTAGAGCTGGTGTTGGTTGCAGCCACGTTTTCTTTGATGACCTTCGGGGACACATAAAAGGACAAAGGAATCAACAGTTTGCTTATAATGAAGCTTAAACTATAATGACATTCCATCAGCTTTATATAAAGCATGACCCTGATGTTCAAATAGTGTTTCAGCAGAGCACCACAGGGCAGGACTTTGGGCAGAGGTGTCCATCAGGCTCATGTGTGAAGGCAGCAGGGGTCCACATTCTGGAGAAAGCCCCTCTGTATAATTCATATGGAAGGAAAAACCTGAAATTATGCTAGAAATTGCAGGCAGAAACCTGCTTGAACTATGCCAACCCTGCTACCCACCAGGATTTTAGGGAAAAACTGGCAACTGAGAGGATTGCACAAAGGTGAAGTGTGTGGAACAAGCCCCCTACTGCTAGAAATGTTATTAAACAGGGTTCAGATATGTCTCAATCTGTGTACTACACATTCAAGGATCCCTAACCATTAAATGTCCCCAGAGTCATCCGTTCTTTATTATCTTCTGTAGCAAAAGGCTGAAAGAACAAATCATTCCCAAATGATTCCTTGCTTTTTGTGCGTAGCTTCTCCCTGCCTGACCAGCCCATTTGTGTTCAAGGTATGAGAGCTGAGAATAATTTTTTTGGAAAAACTGGCTTCACAGGGAACTCTGTTTTTCACAGGGAAAGTGTTTCTTCCTCACAGTTCTCTTTCAGCCTTGTATTCTCTGGAAGGGGATTTCAAATACACAGACCTAACATGCCAAGCAAACTTCATAATTTGCATTATCAAAATCCTGAATTCTGCATTTTGGTGAATATTTCGAAAATAATAGAAACAGAGGTATTTTCAATGAAATTCAGTGGGATATTTTCCTCCAAAGCTTTGCTTTGTATGGTCATTTGTTTTTCAAATATATTTTAAAACTAAACTGTATTTTTTACTCTTGTAAACAAGAAATTTACATTAAAATTTTATGAATTCTTATATACATCTGGAACATTAAAATAAACCATGCAATAACTCTTAACTTAAAATTACTTCAAAATACTTTCTGAATGTATACAGTAATTCTGTCATAGCAATATCCAAGGATCTTTGTCCCTTCTTGCATTCTTCTGTTCTTCATGACCAATGAATATTTCAAAATACTATAAATATTTCATTTATTGTAAGATAGCATTTCTTATAGTATCAATATCAATTATGCAGAAATGTGACTAATACAATTATTTTTTCTGAAGAGAAGATAACCTGCAAAATACACCCTTGCAGATGCTTAATAAATTACAAACTCTTAAGCCTTCATAAACCAGAACTGAATTTGACAATTACTATAAACAGTGGAATTAGCATGCTTGCCTCTGTGAAATTGGCTGCATAACACTTCTGTTTCCCTAACACTGTCAAGAATCCAGCTGATATACTTTCCCTTCTTGACCAGCTGAAGTCTCTGGAACTGTACTGAATTTTATTATTCAAGAAACTTTTGCAAGTGTTGATTGTATTTTCCCTGACAAACATGAAACCAGCCATAAACAGTGATGTCAAATTGTCTTAAGAAATCAAACAGTCTGGAAGAGCAGTTCAATCTTTTGCATCTTTAATAAGCAGTGTAATCATGCAGAAACACTTTTTACTTATAAAACACCTCTTAGTTAGGTTCTACAAATTTTCTTACATCTAAAGACGTACCCCAGGGTACTTTAAAGTGCAAACTCCATGTAGGAGATGGTGTTCTGTTCTCCTTACGCTCTGTTAACTTTGTGGTCTCATTAGTACCATGTGGTAATGTAAAAGAATATATTTTTGTATTGGATATGTGATGCAGAGGGTTGGATCTCTCATTCTTGCTCTCTGATTACACTCTGTGGTTTCTCTGTTCTAAAGAGGAGATAGATGTCCATGCAGGGAGTGTTTGCCATGGACAAGCCATGCAGATGATTAACCTTGGCACTGCCCCATGTCTCTCAGTGTAAAATTTTCACTGAGCAGATTCGAAGTAAATCATCCAGCCCACTTCACTTAATAATGCCTCTTTAACATGCTCTGCAATTATATCATTTGTGCTCTTGAGCTTGGCCGTTTTCCTTCTCAGCTATTGATTTCCCCCCAAGGAATGGCAATTTAGCAGGCATTTCCAGTGACATAAGTGGTTAAATGAGGCAATGAGTTTCTTACTGACCACAGGATTTCTCTCTTACAGCAACCACTGCAGTCAGGTGTCATATTCATTTCAGGAAGAACCTTTCTTCCATCACAGACCACCTGGGAAGACTGGTAAAGCCGGTCCCTTCCCTGCAAATACAAAACAGAAGGCTGGACAGAGAGTTCCATGTGTTATGTCCCACTCTGGCTCCTCAGGTGTATCCACCCAGCAGGTCCAGCAGCAGCAGTGCCCAACAGCTGGCACAAAGCACCAGAGGGATGCCCCAGCTTATCCAGGAGCACCAGCCATCCATGGCTGCCCCGCTGGGCTTTGGTTTTACAGCTTCCAAATCCCTGACAACAGATTGCAGAGAATGCCACAAGTCCAAAGCTCAATTTTTAGAAGACTCCTACATATTTTTATGAACACGTTCTCTCCCCTTCCTGCAGTGGGAACTTTCTACATGAATTGGAACACAAAACTATTCTTGTTTCACTCCATTCCAAGTTTTCCTTCCCATCCTCCTCTTCTCCTTCTCTCCTTTGCTTTTTTATATGGTGTGGTCATTTAAAAAGTGAGTTTCTTATACAGCAGGGTTGTTCAAGCAGCTGTGACACTCTTGAACCACTAACACCTGACTTTGGATAACTGAATTGCTGGTTCATTTTTGCAATGAACAAATTCAAAATACTTTGAAATTTACTGTCAGGTAAAGACTACCTGCAATTCACAGCAAGACAAACTACCTTCTTGGACAAGGAATGCTGACAGGGATGTTGCTACTAACATTTTCCATGCAAACTGCAGTGAGGGGTGCTGGTAGGATGGTTTTCATACCAGACCACATTTGAAAACAAGTAACACCTTGTGATTCACCATGTTTCTTTTCTGTGACTCCACAGAGTCACATAATAGCTCCATAATGTCAGCAGCTAGAATCATAGAGGAAAAATAGTTAATATACTTAGCAGGGTTCCTGAATCAAAGGCATCCTGGCCTGCTAATAGCTTTTTGACAGAGTTTCACTTCTGCAGGAACATTTAAAGGGTCCTAGTTCACTTCCAACACAGAATAAAAGCCAGTAAAAAAGCTGCCCCAAGCAGAATGGTTTCCTTCTGAGAAGTGGATATATCATGCCAGATAGAGATCCTGTGCACAAGAAATGGATGCAAGTGAACTGAAATTTGGGGAGTTTTATCTGTTTTGGGATAGGTTTCAATCCTTTAAGCACGTGACTAAGTGCAAGATCGAGTACAAGAAGTGGGATAGTCAAAATATAGCTTGGTTCTAGGGAGGCATTTCAGATAGCTGTAAAGAATGCCTTTATCAGTGCATAAAGCAACCTCTGATAACAGAGGCAATGACTGGAAGTAGAAGGCAAAAAAAAAAAAAGAGAAATCAAGAGGAAATTTAATAGAGTTTAAGTATAAGCAGATATAAACAAGCCAAAAGATCAATAGGAAGAGCAAGGAGAGGAGATCAAAACTTATTTTCCTGTGATCTAAATCAAAGGGAAGCTGCATTGAAGAATGTTAGGGCACAAATACAGGAGCGGCTAAGAAATCTCTAAATGTGTAATAGGATTCTTCTTGTAATATATTCTTACCTATAGAGGTTCCCTTAACCAGAAATAAAGATAGAACAGGGAGGGCAATTTCATTAACAGGAAAGATACAAACATGCTCAAACCTGGGTTCCAAAATGCGCTCTGTCATAGACTTCCTAGGCTTTCCTTTGAAAAAATTTATGAGTAAAATTTTCTTATTTTTATTTTAATTCACACCACTTGTGAAATAGATTGGTGTCCTCACTGTTTATACTCAAAGGGAGTTTCTCAAGGCAAATTAACTGTAATGGGAGTCTGCTTCTGTCATCTTTCTTCTCCTCTTCAAGGAGGAAGCACAGACAACAAATCTCTTTTATACCAGCCTTCCAGCCATGGAAAGTCCTCTGAGGGGACACCAAGCACACAAGCTATTATAAGACACTTCTTGTCTGTGGCTGACCATGTAAATTAAAATGCTGCAGCCATCAGTAAGGTTCTGATGTCTTCCCTTACCCTGCTGCAGAGGTTTCTTGGTGAGATAGAAAATGCAGCCCTCTATGATTTTATCCCTTAATTACTTCCCTATAATAAGTTAGGTTTTAATTCAGACAGTAATATTTCCTTTCTTCCAGCCTATCTATCTAGTTGATAAAGTGATTGAGAGGGAAGAGCTTCCTTCTTCAACTATTCAAGGGCAAGATGCTCAGGGACTGACATAATTGAATTAAAACCACAATGCAGTTATACTGCTTTATCTGAGCTCGTGACTTTGCCCTGAACATTTTAAAGGAACACACTCCAGGACTGCTGGGTCCCTGATCCCAAAGCAAGGAAGTTCTGTTCTGTCCTGAAACATATTTAAAAAGTGTTGCCATCAGTTCAGACAAGCAGAGTGTTGAAAACTCCACACTCTCGTGGTCTTTCATGTGTTTAATATAATTTTCTGCAGGCACCCTGTACTCCTCACCTTGTTGCTTCCCATTAGGTTCGGAAGTGCTGATAACACTTCATGATGGTCAGGACAATCATGCAGTTATCAGGCAGGGTGGGTTTTTTCTGTGCCTTTCTTTCCCCCTGTGCCACGTTTGGAGCAGGTGTGCTGTCTACATACATTGGAGACCCAGATTAATCTCTCTGTTGCAATCACTGTTTGGCCATGAACTCTGGTACCTGAAAGTAATTGAAACTTGGAGAAAGTTGTGGTTGTGAATATAGAACATTAATGAACTGCAACTCCTTCTCAATAGCATAAGCTCGACTTGCAATTATGAAAAGATTGGGTTCATGTAGGATTTTTTTTCCTTTTGTTATTTATCCCAACTTGAAAACACCAAGAGAGCAACGTAAGGACTATTCTAATCAAATTAGTCCAATAGCAGAATAAATAGGAACTCTTAGAAATATCAAAAAAAAAAAAAAGAGGTGATGAATAGTTTAAAGAATGAGGCCAGCTACTTTTCAAATTCTGGTAAACAAATGGAAATCAATCCAGTAAATTAATTTCTACTCCATTTTATTCCAGTGTGACAAAATAAGTGATTTTCATGGGATTTTTCACTAGGGTTTGTTTACCAAGTTTCAGATAAATTAAATTTATATTCAGTGAGAATTTTGAGCTGTTGGATGCTTATCTAAATTCAATTAAGCACTTGGAGGGTCACTTGCTGCAAATACAACCAAAAAACTTCAAAACAAAAGTGATTAAAGGTGCATAAAGGTCACCTATGTTACCCCACTTGAGTGGGAGGGTAGACAAGATGACCTCCAGAGGTCCTTTCCAACCTCAACCATTCTGTGATTCTATTATTAATTTTTAAAATTTTGTTATCCTCATCTCAGTTGAGTCTTTAAGAAAAGGTCCAGTATTTACTCTTTTTTTTTAAAGTTCAAGTATCAGCAATGAAAGCCAAAGAGACTGTAATTCAGTGGTCTGGCACCCTCACTGGTGATGCATTACTGTGTACCAAGATTGTGAAGGTTAAGCTGATACGTGCTTATTGTGTGTTCATAGAGTTTGAGTGAGCTTTATTCACCAGCAGAGTTGGAAAAATGTCCAAGGCATGGCAGCAGTAAATGGCTGAAGAATAGAATCCATGTTACCCCTTGATACAGCTCCAAATATGCCATGTCTGATGTAACCCTTCAACTGCATTTTCTGCCACAGATCTCAAAAGCCAAACTCAGATGATATCTCAGCTGGGTCTAAGCAGGTGTGAATAAGGCACAGTGGATGTTATTGATAAATGCAATATAAATCTTTCTCTATGGTGATTTAGGCAAAGAGAGCACAGGATTTGGATATTAGGTGATCTTCCACAATACCATTAGAACGGTGTGTCCTACTCCACTCTCATCCCTGATCCTAGTGAGAGGATGCAGAAGTGTCTGAATTCCCTTGTCTGGCTGTACCAGTTGCAATTGGGCAACTTTTCACTCCTAGACAGCTGACAACATCACCCAATTAAAACAAAGACAAATAATCTGATTTCAGCAGCCCAAATATTAGCAGCAAGTGTATAAGAAGCCATCCCTGCAATGCGCCTGCAGAGAAACACTGACTTTCATAGGATAATTTAGATGACACCTACCTGAACTCTGCTGTTAAACATTTTCTGGAGTTTTGCCTGTGTATTTTATGATAACTGACAGTCTTTTGTGCTCCCATCAAGCTCTTGTTTTAAGAGTTCCTTGAAACTGTCATGTATGAACCCTTAAGCCTCTCATCCTAAGGCAGAAGGAAAGTGGGGGGGAAGGGCTTATAGGCCTAGCTCAACCAAATATTTGTGTTTTGTGATGAGACTGCCCTAAATCTACCTGATTGAATATTCAAACTGGAAGAGTATCTGAACATCTGTGTTCTGAGTGAAATGCAGAGGCACACAGATTGGCACCACGAGAGCCACGAGAGCACTCCTGGTCCTGGCGGGTACCCAGAGGCCAGGGCAGCAAGCACTGCTTGGGATTCTGGAATCAATGTAGCTACAGGCTGTAGGAAATAGGAGCAGCAGACTTTTATTTCCAGTATGGTCCCTGAAAAAAGACAGTTCAGTTGTTGGAGTGTGCTGCTTTGAGGAAAAGGATCTGGTCCCTGCATCAGCATGTTAAGGAAGGAAGCACTTCTTCGGGGACTCCAGAGTTTCCCCTTCTCTCAATATCCCCCACCATTTGCACAACTGAGAACTCCAGAGCTCAACAGCAAAGAATTTTCAAACTGCTTAATGTGAATAACCACTGAAGAGAAACTGCAGTAATAGAGAATAGAATTGCTGCCAGGAAAATGAAAACATTTAAAAAGAGAAGCCCTAGGAGCAGAAAAACAGCTTTGGTGGTAACTGTGTTGCAAAGGCCAGCCCTCCCTTTTGTGGTTTTAGCAATTCAATCAGAAGCCTTTACAGGTTTAGAAGCTGATTGTTAAGCACACACCTTCAACCTGCAGTGCCTGCTGTTGACAAGTTCTGTATATTCAGGATTTCTCTATGGCTCAGCAGGC
Source organism: Loriotus luctuosus (assembly GCA_035582745.1). Classification (NCBI taxonomy): domain Eukaryota; kingdom Metazoa; phylum Chordata; class Aves; order Passeriformes; family Thraupidae; genus Loriotus; species Loriotus luctuosus. The sequence goes on along the minus strand of JAWWEY010000055.1, from coordinate 59,119,284 downwards.
AAGTGAGCCCAAAGCTCTCACCTCTGCTGAAGAGCACTCGAGGTTTTAAAAGTGAGGCAATGACAAACCATGCAGAGACACAATGGATGCCCACACCTAGTCCCAGTGCAGGAGAAGAGATAGAAAACAAGCCTGCATGGGAATGAGAACCAAAGGGACTTGCCCTCCAAGGAGAATCTGTCTCCTCAGGTATATTATTGAGTTTCTGGGATAAGGCTTCAGATCTTCTTTTTTAGCATTTGAAAAAGGAGCAGCAGGAAGGCAAGAAAGAAGGAGACAATGAGGCACTCTGGGTCTGGGATTGTGGTTGTCTAATCCAACAGATGGTCAATTTACAGTGTTTTCTTCAAGTAAATTCCCACAGAGGAGAACTTAACTTGAGTTTGGACCATAATAAAAAGAGATTTGTGAATTCAGCTCTGATTTTGAGGGAAGAGGAACATTAATGGTCTCCTAAGTATAGATTTTAATTAATTCTGATAAAACATTCTTTAAGTGGCAAAGCATCCAGAGATATCTTTGCTTTTAACATAGCAAGAAGTGAGATACCAGGACTTGAACTGTGAAAGTTTGAGGTTTTCACTTGTAACCTGTGACAGAATCTCTTCATTTCAAGGTCTCATTGCTTTCATTTAAAATACAACAGTTAAATATCTCAGAAAATCAAACTGCAACCTTATAGTAAACCCAGTTTTCACTGAAAAGTCTAGTTTGCTTGAAAAATGCTCTGTATTTCCCAAAACAAGATATGAGAGACGATGAGTAGGAATCAAGCATGGAATATGTTTTGAAATACGAAGTCTTGTTGCTTGGGTAGAGCTTAGCACAGAACTGTTTACAGCACAGTTGTTGAAATTCCTCTAACTCATTATGGGTTACCATAGCCTTCACCAGCTCCCTTAGATTGACTGCAAAATCAATTTTAACCTATCTACCCCACAGAGTTTCTGAAGAGCTTTCAAAATTGATATTTATGAAAGGCCATTGTATACGAGTGATTTTCTAAACTGCAATATATTGCAATATTCCACAGTGTTGTCAGCATGAGCAACTAAAGGCAAACCACAGGAGTGCAGTTGTACTGACTTTTTCCAATTACACAACCAATGAAGGGGGATAGAATCAAGGCAGATGAACACTTTTAATATGAAGTTGGGTAACCCAAGAGGATTGGAAGGTGAATGGAAAGTCAATGTTAATTTAAAATATAAAATGTCTTCATTATGTTATTTCTCTGTGCAGTTTGGTAACTTCTAAAAGTACAGTAGCCCCAGCCTGAATATGGAGTAAATTAAAAACAAAATACTAATTGTAGCTCACTCTGTGGCCACATTCTTCACTCACTGCTGGTTTAGTTTCCCTGATCTGACATCCTCATATTAAATCACTAGAAATGCAAAATCCAGTTCCACTGTTTCAGATGGCTCAGGAGGGCAGCACTGTGCTACCCATATTCCTGTGCTCCATCTGGTACCAGCCCTGCTGGTATCAGCACAAACTTGCCACTTCCAGTAGAAAGTTACCTGGCAGCATGAAGCAATTCAGGGGTTCATGCAGGTCAAATTTAGGGAGAAAAAAATTGAGGTGGAGGTAAAAAAAATTTAATTAAAATATTAAATTTTTGTCAGAAAAGGCAGAAGATCAGTGCCATTCAATGAGAATCTCTAAATGCATAGACATGTAGCCTCTGCTGGCATCAGTCATCAACTTATATGGGATAAACCTACTGATTGTAGGCAGAAAAAACACACATGACAATGTCTGACAAACCCTGGTTGCCTTTTCATGTCATCACAAAATCCAAAAGAGGCATTTATGTCTAACTTGGCTGATTCTTCCCAATGACTCCTAAAAGCCAAGCCTGCAGTGAGGTGGGAACACCATGGGCTCCCTGCCTGTGGTGGCAGAGAGGAGATGGAGCCCTCAGGAAATCTGAAAGGTGGCATGCATTTTGCCACAGAGCTCTCTCATCCAAATAAGCCAAGGTAATTCAAAGAAAACAAGCTACCTTGAACATTTAGTTTCATCACATCTCTCTTTTTGTGGCAGTTGTAAAAAAAAAACAAAAAAAAACAAACAAAGTTATTCCAGTTCTACAGATATTTACCTGAAATCAAAATGAGGATTTTCCTTCTATTAGGTTTTAGGCTTCATTTCCAGATTTAAACAAGCTTTTCTATTTCCTCCCATATTTTATGAACAACTACAGCAAATAAAAGAGCACATAATTTATCAAAAATGTTTTCATGAAAATGAAAAATAGAAGATATTAAGAAAATATGTTAAACAGCATGTCAGAAATAATCTATGGCCCAAAATAATCAAATGAAAACAAGTGAATTTCTGAGTTTATACAGAAACATGTGGTGTCTTTTTAAAATTGATAAATCTTCAAAATGCCCATCCTCTGGCACATTTCAGGAAGGGCATTTTCATACATGCCCTTGCATGAATGTTGTCTATGTCTTCAGTCAACCAAAAGAGTCCTCTCAAAGATTACTTCTTTCTTCTTCTTTTTTTTTCTTTTTTTCTGGAAAATGGACAGTAGGGGAAAAGCTATGTAAAATCTTTTGAATTAATCTTTTCCTTAAAAATCTAGAAGATAAAAAAAACCCCAAACACTACCACAAAAGAAAACAGGATGTTTTCCCAGTAATATTAGTAATAGAACATTACAAATAAACATTTCAATCAAAATAAATCCCAACATTAATATATCCAGTTGTCAGAAATATTGCACAAATTTTTGAATGCCAAATACATCAGCCTTTTGAGATTCATAATCTTCTTTTTGGTCAAGAAAGAAAACATTTCGCAGTCCGATATTTCCACACTGAGATTGTTTTCCACTTTCTTTTATGTGCAAATAGTTGAGATGTCAAAATTTCATCAGTGTGGGCTGAAAACAAATTAGTAATATTTCCTACAGGGAGACAATTCAATTTTCCACATTTCTCTGACTCAGAAGCTATTCAGACCAATGGGTGTTTTTATAGCATGCAGGCTTTGAAGTACCTGAATACCCTCAAGTCCTGTTAAGACTTGGTTTATGCTCTTTAAGGCTCTTCACCTCCATCCTTCAGCTCTTCTCAGAGCCCATACTCTCTAGGAAAAGGCACTCCCAAAGAGATAGTAAGGCAACAGAAATAATAACTGTCAAACCTCAGTATAAGATTGAATAGATAAATGGACTACTGCCTGCAATATTTGCTCTTAATTAGCTGCAATTATTAGCACCCTAATGAAGTCAATAGGCTAAAGGGAAATATAGCATTGGCAAAATTAGCTGATGGAAGTGGTTAGATTAGCCAAGATAGAATATGTAAGGCTCTAATGTACTCCTAAATAATTACATTATGTACAGAGTTGATAAATGTATTGGGCAGTCTCAGGTGCATCCATGTACAAACATCAACTTTAAAATCAAAATAACCTTTTTAGGGAAAGAAAAAAAATTAAGGGTCTCTTGTTAATGAGAAACATAAAACTGAAGAGGGAGAAAGTGAATAAAACGAAAATTTAAATGTCTCGTCCACAGTGGTTTCAGCCCTCTTGTCTTTTGTTTCAATTAGCTTGTCTTTAAGAAAGAAAAATACAGAAATATGAAGGTCTAAAGACACTGAGAAAACATCTTTCCTCCTCCCACTGAGGGAGACATTTTATATCATTCAGTGTAAGAAGGAATTGAAGACGCTAGGACATATTTTTGGCAAAGAAAATAGTTATATCAATCATGACAGAGTTATAAAAATTAAATTAATTACATTGAGAAGGCTAAATAGAGCTAAATAGATATGTCTGTCTACCTTGAGTTGAATAGCACAGGATGCATTAATAGTCAGCAAATGTACAGCAAGGGAAAGGAAACAGTTTCATGCAACATTTAATTGAATTGCTGCTTCTCACTGCAGGGAGAATTTACTGACACTAAAAGCTTGGCAAGATTTAAAAAATGTTTGTGTTTGTACGAATTACATGTTGGATACATGCCTAAGTTTTGGAGTTACTGTCAAACAAGGTATATGGCTGGAATCTGGGGCTTGATCCCATTACCTTGGTAGTGTGTGCAGAGTTTTTAGGATGGGAATTTCAATTCCCTGTCCTGCTTCTCTGACCTCACCATGACTGCCAAGAGTACTTTGTTATTGGCTTTAAATGGTAGCAGAATAGAGGAAATTCTAGAAATCTTACATCTTGGAATTCCTTCATTTAGTTCTTGCTCTGAGACATTCGAGGCAACCAGGGTGACAGAAAAATTTTTCACCATTTTCTGCATTTACCAAAGGCCAGGTAAACACTTTGTGTCTTATTTTTAGTCCTTCAATACAAACTATCTCAGCACTATGAGGACTCTGCAGTCTATGATGCTATGATAACACTGACAAGAAAGAAAATAGATTTGTTTATATGGTTTACCCCATTTTTTTATCTTTGATTCTCTCATGTATTTCCTACCATGTCATATTGTTAGAAGATAAGCCACAAGTATCATAACAGCAGTCACACATAAAAGCAATACTACGGGAGACAAAATAATTTTGACCACCTTTATCAAGTGCTGTTTCATACAACATAAAAATAATAATACTTGCATAAGTAGAAGCTGAGCAGTATGATGATCATTAACCCTGTTTTGTCTTGCAGAGTTTCCCAGGGGCTCAATCCCAAAACTATTGAAACAGAGTTGAAAAAATTCCCTCTGGTTTAGTAAGCTCAGATTCAGCTTCAGGAAAAAAAATTATTTATGACATAACTTTTTTATTTGATCAGAAAGCCAGTTTTCTGTGTTGCTTATCAACCCCAGATGCCATTCATTTACACTTCTAGTAACTTATACTTTGTAAATATAGTTTGGGAAGCTAGGGAGAAATGCCTGGGCAGATTTTCTGCAGTGGGTTAGCCCTGCTGATTTGTGTCCACTCTGTAGTATTGCCCCATGTTAAACTTCTATATAGCAAAGAGTTAATGAAAAGTGAGATGTGTCCTATCCTCTTTTATATTCTTGCTGTTTTCTAGGAAGGTTTTTCCTTGCCAAACCTGGTCTCAAGCAGAAAATTGCTCTCCTAAGTTCTGCAGTGTTCTGCTACTTTTTGTTCTTATCTTGTCTCACTTTCTTCTTGCCTTCTGGAAATACAGCATCTGAACCCAAGTGTAATTAATAGCAAATAAATTTAGACTTGGGAAAATTCTCCAAATGAAACTGGTGAAAGAAGAGCACTCATCTCCTGTGATATACTTCTGACAAAGTATAATTAAAATATTTTCATGCTGGCTTGCCTGCTCCGTCTGCCTTTCATGAATGATGAATTCTATCAAGCTATTATTTGTCTACACATTGTGTGAGGAAGGATTAAACCACTGAAGTGTTCAATATCAGTAAATGATCTGGAACTCCATAAAAACATCAATTATTATGCAGTTAAAGACATCTCAGAGGTCTCTCAGGAAGCTGGTGTTTTGTCTTCATTCCTCTGGTGATGGAGTATGAGGATGGCTGTCTCCAGAGACAGAGCATGTGCAAATAAAATGTGAGCTATAGGACTGTGCAGAAAAGAGGGGGATTTTCTCAGTTATTTATTAGGATACACTGGAAGAAAAATGGAGCCTAAGTCAGTGCAGAAAAAGGTGCTTTACTTATACCTCAGAAAAGATGCCTTCCTCTGCCTAAGCCCCTCTATTTTGGGCTGACACAGTGCAATGGTACCATGTACTGAGGTCAAAAATCTTTGAGGAATTTTGGTGAAGCAATCAAAAATGTTGTGACTGTGGTATTCACATTCTCTGAACCTGAGAGAAGCAGTGAGAGAAGCAAAGAAAAGAATGATCAAAACAATTCTTACCTCATTGGCTGTGCCTGTGTTTGTGCCAAAGTAGAATGCAATATGGAGATTGTTTACCCAAAGTGATGGGGTTTTGTTTCCTTTGCCTATCAGGGCCAAGTGTGTGTGTGTGTCAGAACTATCAGCTGACAGTCACGAGATTCTGTGCAGTTGAGTTGAGCGCTAGTGCAGATTCAGTTTAAATAAAGTGTAATATAGTCTAGAATAATATAGTATAATAAAGTAATTAATTTGCCTTCTGATATCAGTGGAGTCACATGCATCATTTTCTCTCCCTCACATCAGGGTTGCCTTGCTTTCCAATATGTAATTAATTTGAATGTATTTGTGCTTGGTTGAGTGGCAGGCAACCTGAAAACATATTGACTAGAAAACAAATCCCTGCTCAAAGCCCCACTGTCACTTTTTTACTTTTTTTTTTAGTGGTAGGGCTCTGCTAACTTCAATATAACTGTGCCAATTTAGAGCCAAAAAGGATATGAAATATCAAGCAGGCACCATTCCCAAAGTCTTTCCCCTAAACAAAAAAAAAAGTTTGAACTAAAGCAAATAATACATTTGCACTGTAGAGACTGCATATAAGGCTCAATGAAATTATGATATACAAAAAATACTGCTGGTGGCCTTAAATTACACAACAAAATGACAGAGGACATCTAAAAATTAATTCTAACTCATTAAATGCATTGCTCACTTAATGAATGATTCATGATTCGTATTGCTCAAGTTGCCAAACATTACCTCAAATTATAGATTGGGCACATCCTGTCAGCAGTATTAATAATTGCAATTATGTCAGTGTAAGTACCTTCAGATACAAAAGCCAATACATTATCTTCTCCAAGCCTTCCTGCCTCACCCTCAGAGCAGGAGGGTCCCTGGAGCACATTGGAACACATTTTATTTTTTAAAAAAACACCATACTTGGGAGATCTAAAGGTCTAACAAAGGCTGAAAGATGTACACGGTCAGGGTTAATCTCAGTACACTTTGTGATAGCCAAATAGAGTTGGACCATGAAAACACAGCACTTGCCCAGCGAGTTTCTAATCCTGCCTATGCTTGTGTCCATTAGAGCTTCAAATCTTATCAGCTATTTAGGAAGCTCCTAAACAAACAGCAGGATAAATAGCTGTAACTAGGAAAAAAAAAAAAAAAGACAAAAAGTCTGTGTAAGTTGTTCTGCTTAGAAATTGTCCTGGAAATCCAGCCACAGGCAAGTCAGAACCAGAATGCCATCACCCTGTGCATGTAGTCTTGCAGACTTGTATTATGAACATTTGCATGTACTTTTTGTGAATCCACACCTTCAGTCCTGTGTAAATGATGGTGAGACCACAAACCACTCTCGTGGCAGTGAGCTCTGCAGCCACATGTGCAGCCTGTGAAAATCCAGCTCCTTCTACCAGATTCACGTCTGTGGACTTTCAAATTTCTCTAAGTCTCCTATTTGAGAGGAATGGGGCAAAATAAGCTTTGAGTTCAACTTCTATCTCACACAGAGTGCATTTCATGTGATTACTGCATCCTCTCCTTTTTCTCTTCAAGCTAGACAATGGCAGTCTCTGATGTCTCAGCAGGTCAGCTAAATTAACCTTAGCAGAGACAGAAGAGGTAAAAGACCTTTCTATCTGAAATGTTCAGAGAGAAGAATCTTAACCCAGGGTAGTCTTTATACAGTTTGGAACCAGTTCCTTAGAATACTTTGTGGTAAATACTGGAATGAAGCTTTTCTTTCTCTTGCAGTGAAATTGTTTATTTATTTAATTACCTACTTCTTGGAAAATACACAGCATTTAAGGTAACTTTTGAGCTAATAAAAACCATAATTGTACCAGGATATGAAAAGATGGATGTAAATTGGTTATGGATCTTTTATAGCAGGGAATTTTTATGACTCAACAGAAAAACAAGAAACAGGAAATTATTTCTATAGTGAAGCACAGAAAGTCTCTGCCTGCTGTAGTGACAGGATTAGAAGATATAAATATTGTGGAGTTGTCAAAACATCTGCTTTAGGATTTCAGATTAACTAGATGGTTTGACTGGGGTTTCTAAAATGTGTTAACCAGAAAGGTTTATTGAACTTTCTAGAGGTGGACATGATTTACTTTCTTTAAGTGCAAAAAAAATCAAGGCAGTCTTTCTTCATGCTGAAAGACTGCAGTGGGCAAAGTCACTTTGCTGCTTATTGAAGTAGATACTGAACTGCCATCACTGTATTCACTGACCTTTTGTCTCAGTTTGACTCAGGGTGTGAAATTGAGCAGCTGCTTTCATATAAATTACCACTATAATCTTCTACAATAACATGCTTGAATTTTTCTCTTTTCTTTTTTCCCCCCCTCACCTCATGAAACAGCTTTTTCCTTCCCCAGTACCAACTAGAGGAGTACCAACAAATTTACACTGCTTGGTTTACTCGTAGGTAAATTCCATTTCCCTGTATCTTCCCTCAATTAGAGTGCCACAACACAGTGCTTAGATTGCACCACATCTCCTATTCTCAACCGTGAATCCCTCTGATATTGCCCTGGCATCTCAGATAAATGATGCCAAGTTGTCTGACATATTGCAAGTAAGGCATTTGTGGACTGTCCAGCTGCAATCATCTATTCCATAGCAATGATACAAAAAGGCAAAAAAGTTGTGGGGGAACCCTTTTATTTTTGTGAGACAGTTTGTTTGCCACCTCTCCAGCCCCAAGAGAACATGGGTGTAGACAGGTTTGACTCGTAACCCAGCACAAGATGAATGGGCAGCATTAGGGGGATGACAGAACAGCAGAACACAATAAAAGAAACTCATGAGGGAGGTTGGCTGGCCAACTTTATTGCCATGCTGTTTGCTCCCCTCATTGCAATTATAACAAACTTGGCTGTTGTTTTTCCCACATCAGGTTGCACAATAATTTGTGGAGGAGAGATGAGACAAAGATGAGATATTGAAAGACTCTCTAAGAATAAACTGGATAACAAAGAATAAATGGCACAATTCTTTGGCAGGATGGGGTTTCCTGCTCCACCCAGCTGCAGCTGAGATGCCTGGGTTGGGGCCTTAGAGAGAGCAGAGAGAGAGATTTTGGGTGCCAGATTCAGAGATCTGAAAAGCCAAATGACTGTGAAAGAATCTCCCCATCCTCATTCACTGAAGAGCTGAAGGGGACCCTACTATCTTAGGTACCATTGTCAAACATCAGCTGCTATAGGTGTGAAAACTCTCTCCTTCACTGTTCTGTAGCAATTAATCAGTAAATCTGTAACCACCCCTAGAAGCCAGGTACTGAACTGCACGCTGACACAGGACAAGGTTCTTGACACTGGCATGGCTTTTATTCCTATCCAGTATATCCTAGATATTCTTTTATTCCTCTCCAATATTCTTTGCAGAAATCTAGTAATTTTTCTATTGAATATTATAAGATATGCCAGGAAATCAAAAATAATAGTTAAAAAATTATACCACTCTGAGAACCCATACTTTGAATTCTTTCCCAGGATTCAAAATAGTTATCATAATGTGCAATTTCTTGTGAGGCATGTGTTAAGTGTGATTTCATTTAAAGCTGTGAGCTTCTCCATTTAAAGTACACTTTAAAGTGGTATTTCAATTATCTATGATGCCATGGAAGAATGAAATCATCTAAGTGTCATAAAGAAGATTTTTTCTGGATTCAAGACAGCCTTTTGAAAGTTTGCATGAGTGTTTTCAGAAGGAGCAGCCAAACGTAGGGAGACAGTCTGTAACCAGAGGGTAACCCTCTGACAAGACCTTTCTTCAACAGCTTCTAAGCACCACAACCCTTCAGGTCTCAGAACTCTTTCTTAAATTTCCTGAATGTCTACAACACTGGAGGTAAAGATTAGCAGGAAAAGAAAATACCCAGCAGAATGTTTTTCAGTAGTTTGTTCCAGAAGGAAAGACACTTTCTCCAAGTAGAATAAAAATTAGCGTGAAAAAAATGCCACTTTGAAAGAAGCCCTGCAGAGTCATCAAAACTTAAATAACTTATCTTTGTTAATCTCCTGGGAGCACGGCAAATGACAGAACAGAGAGAGACAGAGCACAGCTTAGTGGATACAAGTGATGGAAAGCACTGTGGTATGCATCAAATCTTTAGAGAAGAAAATGTGTTTGGAATATTTTCAGCACTTTCATTTCAAATGGCATCAGAGAACCAGTTAGGGAAAAGGATGAATTAATGAGTCAGAATGTATAGATATTCCAGGGAGTTTTTCTGTCACTGGATTCACTGACAGAAATTTTAAAGCAAAAGAGAGGTGGTTATGATGACACGATCAATCTGGTATCCATGAGGCAATAACATATAACAATTGACAATGTTATGTCTTTCCAGATTAGTTTAATATATAAAGAGCTTGATGACAGTTGGAGGTGGTGGGCTTCTTTTTTTGTTCTTGCTATTTCTGGTGAAACTACTGAAAACCTTTCAGGCCCTTGCCAGATTTTATTATTACAGCTGGGGCTGTAATAATACTAATAACTTGCTTATTTATGGTTTCACTGAATGTAAGAATCAAATAAGGATTCACTTACCTTCAGCACACAAAGATGAAAGAGAGGGAGAATTATAAGAATGAGTCACTTATTATTTATCAGTCTCATTTGGGCCAGTTCTACCAGACTTCCACCAACTTCATGGTATCATTTCAAGGCTTTGATCCAGGTTTTAGCTCAGCTCTGCTGCATTTAAATGAACCCTCTTATCTTCCCTTTTTCCTTTCTTATGCACTGCTTTCTCCTTTCTCTTTGAGCATCGTTGTGGCTCTCCCTCAGCCAAAGCTCTGTGTGTTTATGTGGAAACGCCTGCCATCAGTGATGTGCCCCAAAATCCCACCACTTCCCGGCAAGCACAGGTTCTGTGTAAAAATGTGCTTAAAAAAACTCCAAGTGCTTGCCTGGTTCATTGTCTGTAAACAGACAAGAAAATGAAAAGGTGAACAAGCCTCCAGGTGTCCTCCATGCCTTGAACTGTGGCAAGCCATGAAGTTATAGACCAGCTCAAATTTCTTGGCCTGCCTATTGAGCCCAGAATTGCTCCGAGGTGAGTGAGACATCACCTGTAGATCTTTGAGCTCTGAGTTGCAAGATAAACTTGGAGCAGGAAAATGAGAAAAAAAAATGGACAGGCAGGAGACTGGAATGATAAATATGCTGCCATAAGCATTAGCACTTCTGGGTGCCACACATGCCTTTGAGGTCAGGGAATGATGTGCTGTGCCCACATTTTTCAGGGATGGGCACCGATTTCAGAAAAGCTCAATCTAAGTCATTGTTTTTATGCCAAAACCCTGTTCCTTCAAAAGTTCTGTGTTATCATGTGCAATATCATCATCACTTCTAATGTAACAGTTCTGCCACAACACATCCTTCTACTTTTATTTTTCATACTCAAGTATTTTGCAAAGTATATTTCTGATACTATAATGGCAGTCAGGCAGTCAAAAAACTGAGAATGCTGATCTGGCTGGGTTGTAATTAGAGCTGGACTAGTTAATGGAGGTAACTTCACAGAGCACCAGTGAACTGACTATTCTTTAAATGGACTGAATCTCTATATCCTCATCCTCTTCAGCTATGGATGAACAACAGAACCTCCAAGTTAACAGCAGAAATGATGACCCAAAGAGTCTGGCTACCTTCCTACAAGCCTTTGAGTTTGAACTGTATGTGGTTGGCACACTTGATGCTTCTATGCTGAGCCTTTACATTGGAAAATGAATCTCAGCTGCATCATCATTGCAGACTCCATTCATGTCAGGGTTATTGTGCTCAGAGAGGAAGCAGCTGCTCCTTCCAGACCTGCATGCTTGGGATCAGAGATGGACAGCTACCACCACCACCAGTAAAAGCAATTTGGAGGGGAGGCAAAAGATATGTAATCGCATAATGGAGATGGAAAGGCTTACTGCTGTGTGACCCTGCTATTCCGCAGTTCTGCCAGGGCCTGCTAAAACAGGCATTCTCTTGCTTATGAGCAAGGTAGAACTTGTCTGGCAGACGGTGCAGGGCTTGGGATCTCCTCATGTGATTCATAACAGCAGCTGTGAACTTGTGGTAGGGCAAGAATAGAAATAAGGGGTAGGGGCATACATGGAGCACACATGCTTCACTGTAAAGCACAAATGAATGATTCCACTGATTCCATTTTGCCTTGGAATGAGCTGAGGTATGCATACGCCTTGGAATGTATGAGGAGTTGCTCTTGTGGTGAAATTTTACCAGCATACAGCTTTTCTCACATTAAACATGTCAGAGCTGTAGAAACTGGGGCAAGGGGGGTCTCTTTCAGATTCCCTGGGTCATCTCAGCTTCAGCTCCTGGGAAGCAGCAGATTGCCAACTGCAGGCAGCTGACTCCCCTTGCACAAACTTTAGGGTTAATTCTGGTACAGATCAGATGCTGACTTACCCTGAGTAAGAAGCCAAGCACCTGCATGATGCTGGTTCCTTTTTTTCTCCATTGTGCTTTTCTCACAGACTGTTTTCTGCATGATCACGTGGGTTGTTTTCATCATGTCTGATTCCATATTAAACAAAGGTATTTGTGTTCCTGCTTTCCTGATCCAGAATACCTGTGAACTTCATGGCATACACTAGAATCACAGAAACATAGATTAATTCATGTGAATACAGCCTCAGGAAGTCTCCACTCCAATTTCATATTCGAAGTAGGGTCAGTGTTGAGCTCAGACAAAGTTGCTCTGGGTTTTATCTGCTGTGTCTTGAAAAACTTCCAAAGATGGAGACTGTACACAAACCTGCATCCACTGCTTTTGCTGGTGTCATAGTGAAATTCTTTTTCTTTCAATGTCATCAAAACCTTTTGTCTTCTTTCTTTCACCCTCCCACTAAACACCACAATAAAAAGACTGGCTCCATCTTCTCACTGGATTCCCTGTAGGTAGTGGCAGGCTGCTACCACAGCCATCTCTTCTTCAGGCTGAACACTCTCACTGTCCTCAGCCTTCCCTCGCAGGTCCCGTGCTTCACTCTGTCTGACAGTACATCCTTTGTCATTCATCTTGGATATATCAATGCTCTCAAATTACTTTCCAAGATGCATCAGTTACTGAACAAAAGAATTTTTTTAAAAATTAAAAGCCTCTACATTAGAGATACTTCTGATCTGCTGGACACAATCATCCCTGGACATACCCCCTGTTGCATGGCTGATGGGAAATAAGGAGATATCCAAAGCAATGGTCAAGAGCCACTGCCCCTGAAGTGGTAAAGCTTAGGAGGATCAGGGCAAAAAGCAATGTGAGTAGAAGGAGGAAACACCTTGTTTATCACAGAGGTGATTCTTGTCCCCAGCCTTGCTGCCCTAGGGAATCCTGCACCACTTCAGCCACTCTGTGTGGGTTCAGTGACTGAACTGAAAGAACCAATCTTCAGTCCAACAGTTCTCCAAGAAATTTCCTGTAGTCTCCATTGATTTTCTTTTGAGAGGGAGACATATATAGAGCTTTGCTTTTTTGCTTTCCTTTTGCACAGGGAGAGTTTTAATTAGTGGCCTTTGTGTTAAACTGTTAGATGTGGCCGCCTGTGGTATCTTGAGTTTATTCACATTTGTAAGTTTTTAAAGGTTGGGTCTAAGCCACCTAGAGATTTTACAGCAGGGGGAAATATTCAGTTGCCTGGAAGTTTTTGCATTACCTTAAACAACAGGAGTGGCATACAGGTGCTACAGAAAAGCAGTACTTGTACTAAGTCTTGTACTAATGTTTCTACTACAGGAAACTTTTTTTTTAGGAGGTGGGAGGACAAATGTGGGGGAGTTTAACTTGTTTTGCTGTTATTTATTTGTTCCTTTGTTTTAGTCACTTGAAGGGACAAGACGAGTAAAAATGGTGATGACTTATGTCTATTTTATTTTGTTCACTTGAACAAAAAGTTTGAACACTTGCCTGTGGCAGTCATATAATTTCCTTCCTCTCCTCCTGTTTGTACTATGATGACCTTGTCTTTGTCATCCCATCCTATGGCATCCCAGTAGCTCTTCTCCCTGCAGCTTTTCCCAGAGTTTGAATTTCCTATTTGTAAAGTAAACCTGTTGGCCACATCTCCTCCATAGAATAGGTGAATGAAAAAGAAGGTGTTTTATTCCTCAGTTGTTCTGCTGATTTTCACAATCATCATAGGACAGTTATTAAGCTCTTTTTTATGATGATTCTACTACTCTTGCCGTTTACAAGGTGCTTTTATCAGGTAAGGTTCCACATTACTTTATGAACTTACACAAGTCATATCCATGAAGATCAATTTGGGCATAAACAGGATGGGTGAACTGCAGCAGGTGCTTAAAAGTAGGGGAGCACTGTCCAGCAAATACACCTGGAAAAGCAGCCTGCAAAGCAGACCTGTGTATCTGCAGCTCCAGAACATCAGAAGCTCATTAGGTTCCAAACCTGAACCCAATGTAATTCTTTGCAGATTTTTTTTTCAAGATGTATATGCCAATAATCTGGTAACAGTCACAGCCCCAGATAGTTTTGCATGGCCATGTGCTAGGGAGAGAAAAGAGAAATACTGTCCTTCAGAAAAAGGAAATGCTTGGTTGGGCACTCTTAATGTTACAAATGGGTACTGAAGACAGTTGTCTCCTAAGTGATGAATAGCAAGGGTGATCCCAGGACAGTTTACAGCAGGGAAGAGCAGAATATGATTCTGGATCTAATAAAACAATGAACTAGGACTAGTCCCCAGACACCAATCCCGTTTCTTGCCTATTTCACAGAAAAGTCATGAGCCTACCAAAAGCAACAGAAAATTTGCCATTGGCAAACACAGGGCTTTTGACCTATTGATTTTTTTTCAGAGCAATTTACCATGAGATTTCAGGCTCTGAAATTGGAGTGGGGATGAGTAATGTAGCTTGTACAGCGGAGCCCTGCTCTCAGCAATCTCTGAAGTCAGGCTTCCAGGGCCAGTGCTGATGTGTGGAATTTCACAACTCAATCCAGGTACACTCTCTAATATCCTCCCAGTGATTGCTGTTTTCACAAGCAGCCTGATATTTAATTAATTCTAAACCTGCACAAAAGTAGTGTGTGTGCAGAGCAGATGAAGTGAATCCAGCACAAGCAAATATTATCTGTGTATTTTTGTCATGAATAGATAGCTCTGTTAGCTACAGAGGGAGCTCAGATTAATTCTGTGAATCTCAAACCCAAACAATACAGAGGAGAGACATGAACACTGTCATTCAGTGGGTGTGTAGTTTCTGATAGAAACACTGGTTAGTGTTGATTAGCACATATAATTTTGATCATATTGGATTTATTTTTCTTGTCTAATATTCACAGTTCTGCCCAAACCCCTTGTACACATAATGACAAGAAAAACAGATAAAGAGGAAAAAATGCAATGCAGATCAAGCATGTTGAGAAATATGTTAGTAAAGAATGAAAAAGATAGGAAATAATAAAACTACAACAGAGCATAAATATGTATTCTACACATACACACATGGAGAAAGAGAGATTATGCTTTGAAGGCATTATGAGCTTTTGATTTTCTATCTATTGTAGAACAGACCCATTTTAAGGAAGCAGGAAAAATGATTACTTGAATTGTGATTACCTCTAACAAAATTCTGTGTTTGCTGGAGTGGTTGCAGTCATTCTTGGTGATAAAGCACCTCCTCAAATAAAAATAGGAGGACAAAAGCAAAAACAAATCTAAGGTGAAGTACTAAACTACTTGACATTCCCCATCATTAACAGTACTACCTTTGTCAGTTTGCTTCTAAGTCTCAAAACAGCTTCATGGACTTTTTTTTCAGACAGAGAAAAATCTCAAATGTTTCTTGTCACTTCTTGCATAGAGCCTTGCAAAACCAAAACTTCTGGCACCCTTATCCAAATTCACTACAAAAGCTTTATTTTTATCCTGATCCTAACAAAAGCAGGTAGAATGAACCACTTCCTGGCCACAGGAGGACAATGTGCATCACAAGATTTAGAAAGAGAAGCTAGGAAATGTATGATATTTTTCCTCTTTTTACTACATTTTCTTTATTCTCAACCAGACACCAGAACAAGCTGCATCACCATTTACTTCTCTCAAACATTACCCAGTACTGAAAGAACGGGAAGTATCACAAGTCATGTGCTGCAGGTCATGACAAATTTGCTAGAATGCCTGAAACACAAATTTCTGTTTGTGTTTGAAGTCCATGTGTATTTACATGGGAGTTGAAGTCATATTGACTCTGGTTTTCACAAGACAAATAGCATCAGATTTTCACTACCTGATGTAGAGAAACAACCCCCCTTCACCTGGGAGGATTACAAGGTAACAAGAAGAGATTCTTCCAGAGAAAGTGTAAGAGTTCAGCTCTCTTAATCTCGCCGCCAGACCTGTGTTTGAAAATAGCTATAAACTGTGTTCTTATGTTCAATTATAAACAGATTAGGCAGAGGTATGGGGATATGAATTTAGTAAATCACAAGATCCATTTTTCTTCTTAGCAGATATAATTAAATTATTTGTGAATGCCATCTTTTGGATGTTTGATCCTCTT
The DNA here is from genome assembly GCA_035582745.1 of Loriotus luctuosus. Lineage (NCBI taxonomy): Eukaryota > Metazoa > Chordata > Aves > Passeriformes > Thraupidae > Loriotus > Loriotus luctuosus. Next base: position 59,102,896 of record JAWWEY010000055.1, on the reverse strand, counting down.
TGTAAAGGTGATGCAATGCAGATGTGCTATCATTGAAATGCTTTTGGTGGGTTTAAGGGGAAAGCACACTATCCCGTGAATTACAAGGTTTGAGATCTACAAACTTTACACAATTAGGAAGAGAATAAATGCCTATTTAGTGGCAGAGCAGGCTGGATAGCATTTGTTTAGGAGGACCAGAATCATCATGAGTGGATGCAAAATTATGAAATATCTCTGTGAAGAAAATTTACATTTTAAATGCTCTTTTACAAAATGGTAAATGTACAGAAGCAGATAATCAAATTTAAAATTACATTTTCCAGCCCTAACATTAGAAAGATTAAGAGGTTAAACATTAACCTGACTGTAAATCCCTCCACTATGTCTTTCTACAAATAAGAGTGTCTGCATTCTAATTATTTGGTCTTGTTCAGTGCCTTGAACATTCAATGGGATTGCCTTGCATGTCACAACAGATCAAGAGCAGGCAACAAACAGATCCAAACTAATTTAAAAACTGAAAAAAAATCTAATCCTACTTTAATATAGTTTTATACATACTAAAAAAAAACAAAAACCAAACCCAAACAAAAAAAAAAAGCTTTAGAAATTTCATAAAAGACATTTCAGGACTTTATATATGTGGAGGACACTGATGTTGTAGATAACATGTTTAAAGCCTTAAAAAGTATCGAATTTAAAACTGAATCTCATTTGCACTAGGAAACAAGAAAATGTCATGATAGTGATTTGCCCACAGCCTGAAAGGGCACCAGGAGCCCTCAGAGATTTTTCTGTTTACTCTGTGGCTGGGTCTGCAGCAGGGAGCCGCAGTGCTTTAGCATGTGCTGCTGCTGGAAGGGCTAAAACGAAAAACTGGGGTCACTCTCTTGGACATCAGTCCAGCTTGACCCAAGGAGCCAGCTTAGAGAATGGAAAGTCATTTGCCTGCTCTTTGACAAGTCCACTCTAAGATGAAAGCATCACACAGCTGTTTTCCTTCTCACTGCCAGGGTTTTTTTGTGGTTTTTGTAAAGAAAGAAGGGAAAAATAACCCACTGAGAAGCAGTTATACCAAAACATCTTAAGCCTGTTATATCATGAACAGAAAAAAAGGGACAAGCAGACAATCTTTTTCTTTTTTTTTTCCCTTTTCCCTGCAAACATTTCCTTTCAGCTGTCCCTTTGAAGTCACAGGCTTACAGCGTGAGTGACTGAGAGCAAGGAGCTGTGAAATGAGCCTTTGAGCCGCAGATCTCTCAAAGAGTTTCACAAGGAGTGTACGAGTGGGGAACACGACATCTGCAAATCAGTGTGAGCTCACTGAGGCTTCCTGCAGCCTCTGACTCCGAGAGAGGCACAGAGCCACAGATTTCAGCTGGGGAAAATCACCTCCCATCTTCATCCCACCTTCCCACAGGGGTTATCTCACTTCCCCTCTGGGCACTGGCTGTGTTGGTGTAACCAGCTTATGGGGAAATAATTGAGCATACTAAATATACTGGAATCTCTGATTATGGAAGAAAACTATAACTTTTTGAAAAAATAATTTCTATCCTCTTCTTTTAAGAGGTTATGCAGGCCAACTCTTAGTTAATGGCAGTGGATTTAAGAACCTAAATATTTGAATGACAACTGAGGTGATATTTCAGAACTTCAAGTCACTTCAGTGTTTCCACAATACTGCTCGAAGTGCAAGGCTTGAAGAAATGTTACCCTATCTCTGTGTGGGCTGTGGCAGGATAATACAGACAGGTACTGAGACTAGGGTCAGTGAGGAATTCTGACTGAAATCAGGCAATAAGGGGTGAGAATTTGAAAAGCCTGTGTGAATGCCATTGGAGAACTCTTTTTCTTGCCTTCTTCAAATCAACTTCTTATTATTCATGTCTCAGTCTTGTTCCTATTTTTGTCTCTCACATTCACCCCATTTATTATTTTCTCTTGCCCCACATCCTGGTATGTCTTTCTCTAGGTATGTTCTTGTGCTCTTCAGGTAGGTTTGTGCTGTGTGGAGGCACGTTGCAATGCAGCAATCACTGCTGGGTGGTTCTGCTGCTCTTGCATGGCACAGTGGGAGGGATTTAATCTCCAACATGACACTTCAGGGACACAGCAGATTGATGGAGGAGATTTTTGCCCAGATATGCTGCTAGATACTTTTCCTATCTAGATTTAATTTTACTTCCCGTAAGTTTGCTTTACCACGAAGTCCCGATTTAAAGAGTTGTTATGCAAAGATGCATTTAGGTTCAGAGAAGTGGACCACTGCAGAAGAATAAGGTAAAGTGAGACCTCAGAAAAGTAGTCTTTTTTCCTTAGACATGTGTGCTGTGGACAGGTGGTCTGAGATGTAGAAGCAGAAACAGGAAACTTGCAGACAGTAACAGATAAGTCTGCCAAAGAAAGGCAGAGAGTAATACACAGCATAACTGTGGAATTTCAGGACTGTAATAAAAAGAGTTTGAGATCCTCAACACCACAAATGGCAGAGCAACTGACTTCATCAGCAAGTCATTATACCAACAGTTGTGATGAAGCTGACATGGTGCTTCTGCCACAATGTAAAAGAGGTTCCCATGTGATAAATACAATGACACGGTCTCTGAATTTCAAAATCAACCTCTTTCTCTCTTTTAATTAAAAACTCATATTTGAAATTTAATGGAATGTACAAGGGACATAAAATACATTCATCACCATCACTCAGTGGAAATTTTGTATCACACAGACTTCACTGCTAAAGTAACAAAGTGAGTTTGTGAAGTTTGCAGATCTGTGCACTGAGTAATGGCCTGCTCTTCTCCATCCTGTGCTACTAATGCCCCTAAGTTTTTAATTTTTTTGGCTTCAAATAATCCAGTTTATCCTTTCTTAAACCCTGTGTTTCAAATGTTCCCATTATTTTATTTTGGTAAATATTCAAGAGTGGTCAAAATCTGATGCGAACAGACTTTACAACGTCTCTTTAAAAACCAAAACGTGCAGAGAGCTTGAGAGTATTTGCTTATGAATTTTAGTCTACCTGGCCCAGTGATGATTAATATAATTTTTACAGAAAATACATGGTCAGAGACAAGTCCCTCAGCTTCCTAAGTTAAGCTTGCTAAACGTTACATTGTTTTTTAACAGAGGCTTGGTGAATTAATGCAAAGCTAAGGTATTTTACCTTGCTGAGGGTAGCTGCAGTGTGTAAGGACCAATATCTGGACCCATGCATCAGAGCCAGATTTAGACACAGGTTTGTTAAACCTGTAATAGAGTCAAAACACAATTAGTCTGTAGCTACAGTCTATGTAATTAAAGTTGGTAGCAGTCATATAGTGAAGCACAGCACAGTCAGAGACTCAGGGAACCTACCCTGATGCAGCAGCTATTAAAAACTACTGAATAAATCTCTCCTTTTTTTTGGCAAGGACTATGTGATCTTTGAGGTTCTCTGTTCACAAAAAGGAGAGATGATAATGCAGACCCACAGGAAACAATCATGGTTGTGATCAACATATTTATAACTACCTGTAGCAAACACTTTATTTTAGATTTTTAAATGTTTTTATGAGTATTTTGTTAGGCACTGCCTCTCTTTTCATCTTTCACAAACTTTTCTCAGACTGCAGAATGAGCTTGGAAATACAGATTCTGGTTTGGAAATTTAGATATCACTGCTTTCTGGTAAGGAAATGACCTAATTAAATTCCTTCAGTATTCCTTCTGCTTCAAATGCAGACTGCAGCAATACAGGCATAAAAAAAATTAGCTGCCCTCTCAGAAACAAGTTTGAACTTCTGTTCAAGATATGCTTAAATACTTGCAAAGAATTTGAGCCATTCCCTATTATATCTGAGTCACCATTCTTTCCTGTGCTTCTAATTACATCTTAGGTAAGCTGTTAAATAAAATGGAATATGTGTAAAAAGCCCTAGAATTTATGGATGCAGAAGAACAACTAGATTTTCAGGCTCTTGAGAATTTCATATAAAACTGACCATGATGGTATTTAAAGGAATATTAAGAGCATTTGCTGAGTAAAAAAATAAGGTAGTTTCCAAAGTAGATTTGAGGATTATCTGATAGATCTTTGTGAATGAATAAGAAAATCCCATGCAAAAGCCAGGTCCTTATACCATTTACAACCTTGGGAAAAGGAAAGATTTTCTTTAGCTTCAGTAAGAGTCTCTTTGGGCTCTCATATGTTAATATTCCTGTCAGAAGCCCTTCTCTGACTCTGTCTGATGAACAGAGTGAGAGTCTCCATGGGTTCATTCATGATCCCAAAAGGACTTCTTAGGTCTTGGAGGGATTTGCAGATATTCACAGAAATATCACAGAACCTTTTTGGACTCCCTGGCAGGTTGAAGGGGTTAATCCATAGTTCCTTGAGAGCCCCTCCCTGTACTGTACTGCAGTTCTCTGGGGTTCTTTCATGAACAATATTCCTACAGGCCCTTGCAAAAAAAACCAAAAAATTAAGTCAGGAAAGACTAGAAAGCCTGAGGTTTTGTTTTTGGTTTGTTTGGTTTTTTTCTGTTTTGGTTTTGGGGTTTTTTTTCTTTTTTTGTTTTTTGTTTTGGTTTTGTTTTTTTGGTTTTTTGTTGTTGTTGCTTGGGGGTTTTTGTTTTTTTTTTTTTTGTTTGTTTTGTCTTTTGGGGTTTTTTTTTTTTTGTCTAGGGGGTTGGTTGGTTGGTTGTTGGTTTGGTTTGGGGGGATTTTTTTAGGTCTGCTTCTATGTTAAACTGGTTTTAGTCAGCCTTCTGATCCCTCTTCTCTTTCACCAGCTTCACACCTTGTCAGTCAGGGACTTTGAGGAGCTCTCATAAGGTTTTTGTGTTTAACAGCACAGGTGTGATAGGTGATCTGAGGATAATGAGGTACTGTGCCTCCAGTTGTGCTGGGCTGCAGAGGGACTATTTAACTCTCACCACACTTTTCCTTCAGAAGATATGTCCTTGAACCTAATGATCTTCAATTCAATCTGAACAGAAACTTCAATAACTCTTCTGCTGACACAACCTTTCTCATGGCTGAGGAGAGGCATAATTTTAGTCTGAGTTCTAGCATGACTATTTTAACTAAAGTGCTTCAAGAAGATTATAGTCAGATAAAACTGGTTTGGTTGATGGGTGTGAGGAGCTTCAGTGAACTTCCAGCAGCAGTGGTGCAGCACAAGGTAGAAAGGAGAAGTCACTTCCTGAAGTCTGTCACTTTGATGTCTCTTTCATGTCCCCTCTAACCTCTGCCTGCAGAAATCGGTATAGGTGCACTGAGGAAATGTGTGTGGTACAAGCTAGTCCCCAGTTTTTACCTTTTGATGGCATCATCCACTCTTTCAACCCATTTATGGTGTTTTGTGAAACAACTTTTTGAGTTGAGTCATACCCAAATTGTGGCTAAATAATGGTGGTTGCAGTGAATGAATTCAGGCCTTAGCATGTGTTTCTGCGCACTGGCTGCCCCAGCCTAACTAGATCACAGAATATTCTGATCTGGAAGGACCCACAAGGATCACCAAGTCCAGCTCTTAAGTGAATGGTCCATCCAGGGGTCAAAACCACAACTGTGGTGTTATGAGAACCATGCTCTGACTGGAAGAGCTTATCCCAGGCCATATACTCTTCATCCAGACTGCTTGCTCCAGGAATATTTAACTGCAATGGCTTCAGGTTTTTATCAAATTATATCTCTTCTCATTAATTATAGTAAAATTTAAATTGCAATAAAATGTGGATCTCCTCTGCCTGAGAGTTTAAAAAGTTTTTAAAATATTTTGAAGCCACTCTACTGCTGCAAATGACTGTTTTGTGTGGCAGCTGCTTATCTGTGCCTCTAGATGGAGATCCTATCCGTTTAACTCAGCCCTCTAGAGAAAGCTGTGGGATGCTTCCATTTTGCCTTTTGTACTGCAAAGAATAATTTTTTCTTTTTTCTCTGATTTCTCTGAATTATAAATTTGTTTTGATCTTAGCAAATAGACATATTTCACAGCTTATCTGAACAAAAAAAAAACCAGAAAACATAACAAAACATAAAAAATGCTCTTCTCTTCTAGCTTTCAACAGCAAGAGCATCCCTAACTATTTGCTTTGCCTGAAATGTAATGCTGAAACCTTCTGCTTTACAATTGACATTCTGAAAACTCCCTGTACTGTGCAAGCACCTCTGAGAAGCTGAGGCGCACAGGATTGCAGGTTGAGGAGTGACATTCCTCAGAAGGAATCACATGGACCATTGTACTCAGTCACTTTTATCATTTGAATAAACCTCATGGTTCCACAAGAACAGAGAGGAAAACCTTCCATAACTTCACCAAGAGAATTGGTTATTTTCTCACTAATTTTGGACCAAGGGTTTTTATTATAATCCTAACAAGAATAAGGAGGCATGTACTCACATTATCACATTATTATTAGAGAAAGTATCTTCTCTAGTCCAGGAGGTAAAAATCCCTTTTTGTGGATCAAAACCAGTTAAACTGAGCCATGTGTATTAAGCATATTTTTCAGGTTGGCCAGTGCAGCAGGACGCAAAGTTTAGCTTGTAATGGTATCAGCTGCCCAAAGACAGAATGCAAATTCTCTCTTGATTACACAGGTCCCAGAAACCAAAAACATATCTGCAGCCAAACTTACACTGACAGAAAGGTAATATTTCATGTGCCTTAGTACCAATGGGCGGCTATCATAACAGCAGTAATAATAATAACAGTACCAATATATTAGAAATACTTGGTTATCAGATCTTCGAGGAAAAACTACCTTTTTATTTTTATTTATTTCCTGAAACTAGAGAGATTATTGTTTTTTTGGTTCTCCTTTCTTTACTATGCTGTCTACACTTCTACTTGTGTCATATTTAATACCAACAAGTAGGGCTCATGACACTATATTTACACTACATTTACACTATATTTACTTCTACATAGTTTATCTATATTCCTTTCTCTACAGTTTCAGCCTGCAAGAGCAGCAGTGTGCAAGTTGCAGTTTTCAGCTTTACAAACCCTCAGACCCTAACGTGCCCTGAGGCAGCATTTTGGTGCCAGCATTGACACCTACTCATGTACAGTCCCCTGCTGCTTTTGGGGGAATATTTTCATTTTTGCCTTATTTCAATTGTTGTTTGTGGCACACTGTTGGTTTGGTTTTTTAAATATTTTCTGGCTCTGATCTACTTGTTGTTTCAAGATCTGTGTAGAAGTTTTTAATTTTGCCCTTAGGTATCCTTCACAATTAGATGGGGAAAAGCAGGCCCACCCACACAATATTTTTTTTGTAGGACATGTTTATCTCAATTATGAGATAAACAAAAGTGCATGAAAATGAAAAAAAAAATAACAGACCCCACCAAGAGAGTAACACTTAGCAAAGATGTTTCTAGTTTCAAAATGATTGCAGAAGATAATCCATGTGGTGAAGATTTTAGTCTTCTGATTTAGAATCAAATTCAATTCAGTTCAGGATAAAAATCATTTCAGGAAAAAAACCATTCCATTATTACTACACCAAACATCAAATCTATTTTGCATAGGTTTGGGCTGAAGAGGAACTAGATCAAGAAAAAAAGTTAAAGAAGTATATTTCCTTCTGCTTGAGACTTAGATGCTTAGATGTGCCCTCAGAATGGCAATGCACATACATTCTTGGGTAATCCTGTTTAAATCACAAATATAACTTTCAGGTGCTGATCATTTGTTGCCTCTTTCATGTCTAGATCTTTATGTGGTTTCAGAGAATTCAAAGAAGATGTTAAATCCTTTAAATTTAAATCCATTAAATTTAACTTGTCAAAATGCACAATACAGAAGAAGAGTTTGTATAACAAACTCTGACAGGCGTGATGTATCAGCCATTTTTTCCAATATACCAAACATTTCTATAGTATGTTTTGTGGCAGATGTTGGAAATATATTTTAAATTTAAAATTACAATGTTTGCTACAAAATTTGCCTGCACTAAATGGATGTGTTCCTGTCAGGATAAGAGGAAAGCACAACTCAGCAGGATGCAATGCTTAAGTATGCCCCAGCTCTGCCCTAAACTGTTGCCCAGTCAATAGAAGGGAATGATTTTCAGTACTGTGAGTTCTTTAGAGGGAGGAACTACTGCACTGGGAATGTTTCCCAAGTACATCTCAAATATCAAACAATGAATTATTTTATATGTGGTCTTCTTGGCTTTGTACGTTTTCTGTGCAGTGGTTATGGTGTTTCCACTCCAAAAAGTCATATATATTTTGAAATATATTTCAGAAAATTATCTCGGTTGCTTTTAAGGTCACAAGAGACATTCCTTGCCTTTTCTGGGTATTCTCTGTTCAGCAAGAATGCACTTAGTATAGAAGGATAAATTATGGTAGCCCACGGGAGTCAGTGCCATATTGTGCAACTCACACAAACACCCATGGGCCTGCAGAGGAGAGCTCTGTTTGTTCAAGAATAAGATCTGGTATTTCTCACACAGAAGGTCATATTACCTTAAAATGCCTCTGCCCCGTAGGTCTGCCTGATGAATAACATCTGCTCCCATAACAACAGCCTCTGCAGCAGGAGAGATGGGCTCTGTGGCAGGACAGAAACAGAAGCAGTGCGCAGGCAGTCCTGCAGCCGCGATGAGAAACAGAGCCCTCTCTGTGCACCTGGTGCCAACCTCTCAGAATCTCTGCTGCTCAGTGACTCTGACATATGTATAAGCCTCTTTTCCCAGCCTGGAAGTCAAATAAGGAGTCAGGATTTTTCTGTTCTCATTCTCAAGGTTGTTTATTATTTTTTATCTAATACATTCTTTTTCTGACCTGCTGAGGTCTCCCTGGCAGGTCGGGTTGAGGCACACTGATCATCTTTGGGGTGGTGTTATCTTTTTATACCAAAAACTACATGTACATTACTTACCATAACTTCCCAATAACCTATCACCTATGTTAGACAGGGAGTTTCTACCTTAAACCAATCCAAAAGTGACACCATCAGAGCAGGAGATGGACGCTAAGAAGAAGAAGAAAAAGGACTGGACATGCCCAAATTCCTCCATCTTGCCTCCTGAACCGCATTCTAAAAACCCCAAAAATCTATTTTTCACCTTGTGACAGACTAACTATTATTCTACTTAAAATTTCTTAACTTGTAATTCTTTATATAAAGGTGGTAATTTGCTCCATGGGTCAAAATCAAAGGCACAGGGGTCTTGGGCTCTGTGCCAAGGTCTCTGAGCCCCCTGGCAGGGGCTTGAGCCCTTCAGGGCAGTCAGAGGAATTTCCTGGGTTCCAACACCAACCTGCTGGAGCCAGCAGGAGGGAGCCCAGAGCATTGCAGGGGCTCTTGGGTTAGGGGTCTTGCACACCCCTGCCTCTGCATGGGCAATTTTAGTACTCTGAGCAGGGACCATGTATGTCAGCAGAAATCAGATTTGTCTCTCCAGCCCTACGCCCTCTCACCAACCTGCACAGCAAAATACGCTTCAGTTTACCATCACACTGATGCAGGCAAAGGGAAGTTTTCACTGGAGCTGGTGACAGCAGATGTTTCCCTGTACCTCAGAAAGTTGTAACTGCCCTTGTAATTTGCAGCCCAGAGCTACCAGCCTTCTTAAGGGCTGGAAAGTTTTGTGCAAAAAGAGGGAAAGACACTCTTTGCTCTGCTTCCATTCATATTAACACAATGAAATCCTATTCCTAGCAAGTAAGATTAGCTTTTAGCTTTCATCCATCCCCTTGCATCCCACAGATCCCAAAAAAATCAGGGGAATTGTTAGTGAATTGCCAATATTTCCAGTGAAAGTGGGTAAAAACTTCACCTGAAAAGACTGAGAGATAAAGTCAGCTGGGAAATGGTAATTTGGTTTCACAAGTTTCAAGTTTTTAAAATTAATTTTGTTCTTCGGTGGAATGAAAACAGAACTTCTCAACAGTTTTTCAAAAATATCTTGTAGAGAAACACTTGTTTCCATGTAACAAAGCATAATTTTTTCATCTCTAATGCATTCTCGCTCATTTCCATTTCGCTCCCCCACTCACTTTTTGTCACCAGAGGTAGCTGCAGAGCACTAGATCATGAACCTTCTTCAGCTGATTTTTTTTTTTTTATCAATACATCTCTATGCATGATTTTTCCTCTTCATTAAAAATGCATTCTGTTAAGAATGTTCATAAACAACTCTGCTTGGGAGAAATTCTTAGCTTGTCCAAAAAATTGATGCTTTACACATCTAACTGGGTAACCAGCTGCTGAGCTGTGAAGCTTTGGGGGGAAAAACAGACTGAGAATTGCTGAAATGTCAGTCCTATATATTAAAGGTGTCCTGTCAATGTTTTTGCACAGAGTAGAAATTCTGCTACATTCCACTCAGCCTATTCTTACTGTACAAAGCACACACTTAACTAAAGCATTCCTCTTCCTCATTTTGTTATCTAGAACCTGATCTCAAGGATTTTAGTGTTGACCCTGTAAATACATAGCAAGAAATAAATGTCTGTCAAGCCTTATGTTCCTCTATTTATTCATGTATTCACTTCAACACAGAATTGGCAAAAAAAATTTAGCTGTTTTTGACAGCAAATGCAAATGCATGAGCCCCACCCTCTGCCAGTTGTATTTTTCTAAGTATAAATTTCAATATTACAAAGTTTCTTTAGACAAAAAACCTTTTACCCTGGTTTAGCATTTTGTCTTTTCCATGGAGACAGGCTTGCTTATTTTTCCCAGAGTTCAGAAGGGGTTTTGCCACTGTCCTGACATTTTGCATCATCTTCTTTCTTTTGCATTTGAAAAAAAAAAAAGCACAGTTCTGAACTGACAGTAAAAATGCATTGTTCCTTTGAAGTGACGTGGACTGCATATGTCTGTGCATCAGCAGGTTAGTCAGAGGGGCCAGAGCAGAATTTTCTAATCCCTGGTGTAAAGAGGAGCCATACATAGAAAAATTTTTTGTCTTCCTTTGATTGTACCACCATGTTTAGAGACTCCTTCTTAAAGAAGTGATGCCTTATGCATGGTAGGGGGAAAACAGCAGAATATTGTCATTAGAAAAAAACTCAAACTTCCCTGTCACATCTGGCCTTCATGCTTCAATAATCCCTCGAGCACAGCTCATAAATAATGAGCACTCAGATGCTGCACAATTCTACTGTATTCTATTGACTTCCAGGGGATGCACAAAAGGATAGAATATATCCTGAAGGCAAAAGCATGCACTGTTTTCTCAGTCTTCTATCAATGTGTATCACTAGCAATTTAATTACTATGTATTGAGCACTGTCAGTAGGGTATAAGGGGTACAAAAAGAATTGCTATGTGTAAACAGAACTGATTTTTATCTGTTTCTTTATTTAGCATTACCCTGCTGTCTATTTCAGACCTTTTGTTTTAGCTTTATGTGATGCAGATTAAAAATATTGTGATTTGAAAAATAAAGGGAAAAGTGCAATCAAGCAAGCATCAAAAGATAATACCATGTTTAAAAAAAAACCCGAACAATGTCTTATCCAGGTACAAATATTCAAGAGTAAGTAAAAAATAACTTTAATCTTACTGAAATTGAAAAAAAGATAGAAATAAAATATGTATGGATCTAACTAGATAGGCAAATGATCAACTGAGGTGAGTTTATGAACTCTGTTAACTTCAACAGACCCACCCTCTTTTGTTTATTGACAGACTAATTAGTTTGATGAAGTGCCAAAATCTTTGTATGTGTTGCCTAAAAAAGGAACTGCAGGGTAAGAAACCTGGGGGGAGATGTGATAAAAAGCCATAAACTTGACAGAAGTATGCCCAGGTGGAAAATAAAAGAAAGACAGAAACAGAGATCTCCTTCCCATGATCTGCCCCTCAGTACATCACAACTTCACTTTGGGTTATAAGAATGCTACATCCTCCAGTCCAGACTTTTTATTTGGAATAGGGTTTGAAATGAGCAAAGTGAACTAGTTTGTTAGCAAGAAAGAAGATAATATGCAGGTTCAGTTCCAAAACAGTCAAGTCAATATTAGTTTTAAAAAATAACAAAGAGAAAAAGACATCTGAGAACTTAATGTAGTTTTCAGTCCAAAAGTGTGCCTTTCTCACATATTTAGAGTTAGCCTACTGTTCTATTATTCCTAAACTGTACACTGTGTTTCCTTTAGCCAAAGTTGACTGTTTTTTCCTGAATACATCTTCTAGCTTTAAACTTTTGCCAAGTCGTGTTTTTTTGGGATCCATTCCTTAAAGGCAAAGGGACTAACTTCCTGATCGTATCTGTTTTCTTTTCTTTCCTCTGCAGGCTTAAGTTGTGACTGGGTATCTTGTTATCAGAAGCGAAATGAATAACTCAACGTACATAAACTCTTCCTCTGAAAATGTGATGGCCTTGGAGAGCCGCTATAAAACTGTCGAGGTGGTGTTCATTGTCCTGGTGGCAGGGTCCCTCAGCCTGGTTACCATAATTGGGAACATCCTGGTCATGGTGTCAATCAAAGTCAACAGGCACCTCCAGACTGTCAACAATTATTTCCTGTTCAGCCTGGCCTGCGCTGACTTGATCATCGGCATCTTTTCCATGAACCTGTACACCCTGTACACTGTGATAGGCTACTGGCCCCTGGGGCCTGTGGTGTGTGACCTCTGGCTGGCTCTGGACTACGTGGTCAGCAATGCCTCAGTAATGAACCTGCTCATTATCAGCTTTGACAGGTACTTTTGTGTCACCAAGCCCCTGACGTATCCCGTGAAGCGCACCACGAAGATGGCCGGCATGATGATCGCAGCTGCCTGGGTGCTGTCCTTCATCCTCTGGGCCCCTGCAATTCTCTTCTGGCAATTCATTGTGGGAGGAAGGACTGTCCCAGATGGGGACTGCTACATCCAGTTTTTTTCCAACCCCGCTGTCACTTTTGGCACTGCCATTGCAGCCTTCTATTTGCCCGTTATCATCATGACTGTCCTTTACTGGCAAATCTCTCGAGCCAGTAAGAGTCGGATAAAGAAAGGAAAAAAAGAAGCTGCCCAAAACCAAGAAACAGTTTCCCCCAGCCTTGTCCAAGGTAAAATAGTGAAACCAAACAATAACAATATCCCGACCAGCGGGGATGGGTTGGAGCACGGCAAAATTCAGAATGGAAAAACCAATGAAGAGACTGTGACCAATAACTGTGTTCAAGGGGAGAAGGAGAGCTCCAACGACTCCACCTCCATCAGCGCGGTCGCTTCCAACTTGAAAGAGGATGAAGCTACCAAAGATGCTAGACAGGCTTCTGCCTCCCAAGACCATGTCAAAGCAGAGAACTCCAAGCTGACATGCATCAGGATAGTCACTAAGTCCCAAAAGGGGGACTGCTGTGCCCCTACCAACACTACCGTGGAGATCGTAGGCACGAACGGGGAGGAGAAGCAGAACAGCGTGGCCCGGAAGATCGTCAAGATGACAAAACAGCCAGCCAAAAAGAAACCACCTCCTTCTAGAGAGAAAAAGGTGACAAGGACGATTTTGGCCATCCTCCTGGCCTTCATCATCACCTGGACCCCATACAATGTGATGGTGCTCATCAACAGCTTCTGCACATCCTGCATCCCCGGCACCGTGTGGACCCTGGGTTACTGGCTCTGTTACATCAACAGCACCGTCAACCCCGCCTGCTACGCGCTCTGCAATGCCACCTTCAAGAAGACCTTTAAGGACCTTCTCATGTGTCATTACAAGAATATAGGAGCTACAAGGTAAAAATGGTAACAAAAATGGTTATGGAAAGGGTGGAGAAGTTCCAAATAAAATTTAAAAAAAAACTTTTGATGCTACAGCACTTTATGGTCTTCTATGGAATGTGCAATCCAGGATGTTAGTGGAAATACTGATAAGGGGCATCAGCTGTACCCCTGAGGACTACACTTTAAAACATTTTTTTAATAAATTAAAATAAATCTTTGGGACACGGGGATGTTTGACATATTATTCAAGTGTGTGGACTGGAGGCACAGTTCTTACTTTCTGAGAGTATTCTGCAGAAGGGCTTTAAAGTCTATGATTTTTGGGTCATTCTGTGTAAAATACTTGTTCTTTCATTCTCTTTTTCTTGTGTTTTTTCCTGTGTGTGTTTATTACGTCTTCATCTAGGTAAAAAAAAAAAAAAACCAACAAATTTTAATGATAACTGTGTGGAAGAGGCATAGGAGTTTGGAAGACCATTGCATAATCCAAATCAATCATGGCAGAATTTTTCTAAAGCTCAAAGTTGTCTGTTTTTCCACTGTCATGTAAGAAGCTTAATGTTAGGTAAATCATGATGAAAGTTTTTTATGTTGTTTATGACACCACCATTTCCAAAACCACATCAGTTCTGAAAGTGTTCTTATGCACAACATGTAATCATTGTATATTGTTCCAAGTCTGCTGCTTGCCCCATCCCAGGGGCTTTTGTTCTGTGACTTCTTCATCATGTCAAGATCAAAGTGAAAAGACATGGTCTCGTCCAGATTGCTACATGCCAAGACTTCTTCAGCATCCATGTAAACCAAAGCTTTTGAGACTATTTTGTTCACTCTATTCGTCACATAACATCAACCTGTGGATTTGTCTTTTACCTTCATCAGCCTTTTCTTCCTTTCTGTACCTTACCTGTCCAGGGCAAGACTGAACATCAAAAGAAGCTGTAAATTTAAAGGTTTCATCCAGTCAGCCACCATGGGGGCCAAACAAAGTGTCTCAGCTGAAGAATAGAAATGAGATTATTACTAGAAAAATGAAAAACTACATCCATTTAAAGTTGGATGTACAGATGAAGAGGTATGTTGAGGCTTCACAGAATGAATAGTCAATATTAGATGACCATGCTGTCAAAAGATAATTCTATGATTAATTTATTGAGGTAAAAAATAAGATAGAGTGACATACTCACCTGGATCAAGCTCTGCTAAGCCCTTAGTGTGAAACTGGGGTCCTTTCTTGTGAATCCTGCACAAGATGTTTGCTTTCTGGAAAAGATATTGGTCACGTTGCCTTGTACCACCTGAAAGCCATATTCTGACTGTAAGTCAAGGGATAACACTAATAAAAATGCAGACAGGAAAACTGTGATTATAAAAAACCAGATATTAAAATAGTCTTGATGGGAGTCTGGCAAGGCTTAAGTTCAAATATTTTTTGCTACTCTACAGTAGGTGAAATTTAGATCATTTCTGCCTGACAAAGAATTTAGTATTCCAGTATTTTATATTCACTGTAGCAAAGCAAAACATTTTGTGGACAGGTCAGAGGGTATCAGATTATTGAAAACAGAGATTGTCTGGGAGTCATGCACATTTTATTTACCTCCTTCTTAGTACCTCTAACTTCCAGGCCCTAACAAAGGTACATTTATATGTTTTCGTACCCAAAAAGAGCATAGACAATGTCCTGAGGATCTCTTTTCTGAGTGAACACCACCCACCAAACTGGACACAAATTCATTTGGTTATTTCATGCTACAACTATAGAATATTCCAAAATGCACCTCAAAATATGAGCCTCTGAGATTACAGAGAAATTAATCTTGCAGAATTAAGTTTTGCATTTGACAAGCTTAATGGAAGACAGGGTCAAAGCACTCTGGTATCATGACAATTTTCATGTTTTCAGCACAAGTTCCCAGCAGAAAATGAAAATGAGGAGGATTAAACTCCAGTAAATTAAGGCCAAGTTAAATTCCGGATTAACATGTCTTAATATGAAGTCATTAAATTTATACCCCTAGTGATTTCTTCCTAATATAACTGTCTCTATACAGCCAGGGATCTAATTTTGCAACCCTCACTTGCCTTGAGTCATATCTACTACCACCGTTTTCATCTTCCTGCTTGTAAGGAAGAATAACTAAATGACAAAGCTTGCCAAAATGAGCACTGCTTGCCTTTTAAAACTTCATTCACCACTTATCTTGACAGGTCAAAGGAAGGACTTACACATTCCTAGCTTGTTCAGTCTCTTACAGTGTTAGAAAAATCCAGATAAAGTCCCAAGATAGAATAAAATCAAATATGTTCCATTTCTAAATCTGACTTCTTTATAAAAGTTTCATAAAAGAAACACACCTACTTCTTTCTTTCAGCAGGTGCTGTACAGGTACTCAAATTGGGAAATAATGGTTTGTACAGCCATAGTTAATCTTTTAACTCTGGTTTTCTGGCAGGTGTACAAATCCCTTATTCTCACATTTGAAGCTATCACTTGTTCATAATGAATTAATCTAACAGATAAGGACACTCCTACAGGTTAAGAAGTGTGACAGATTGCAATTATACTCCTTCATCATATGATATGATGACACTCAAAATACCACAGGAAGAAAAGTATTTTGGGGCCAGCATTCATGAAGAAATACAAGCAAAGGAAAAACATAATTTTGAAGTTTTCCAGCACTTTTCCCTAGCAGCGCCCTCACTTTTGATCTCAGAAGATGCTTTGATTTGTGTTATAGTATATTTAAAAGGCTTGTAGGACACAATCCTCTGTGTTTCCACCCTGTAACAGTTTACAGTACATTTACATTTGCAGACAATTAAACAGTGTAAAAATAGTTGACATAGTGCACCTATGTACGGATCTACAGGCATGCAAACACACAACCCTACATGGTTTGTATACATGAAAAGTAACCAACTAATATTCAAGATATTGCATGGAGCCTTGTCTGTCTAATGTGCATTGTAAACTGCTGGGAGGTGCAGAGCCAACACTTATTTCACTGTCTCATCTCCTGAAGGCAGAGAAGAGGCAGAACATGCCCTCAGATATCGGGAACCTCTTGGGTCTTCAGGTGGTTGTGGCTCAGTACGACAAAAATGCGCTAATGGTCCAGAACCACAAAATAATTTCTTCTGGAATATCCTTTGAGCTTTCATATATTTCCTTTGTGTCCCAAACCATGTTCACCAGGTTTCACTTCCCTCCTGAGTGATAGATCTGCAGGATCTAGATGTCAGTCTTGAAGAGCAGCTCTTCCTGGGTGACCTCGGCTTCCCTGGCTGTCACCTGCAACCTGTTGTCCCCAAGGTATGCCTGCTGCTGCTGGAGCTGCCTCATCTTCACCTTCAGCTTGGCCAGAGGATCTCAGCAGCACATCCACACCATGTGCTGTGCTTGCCACTTCTGTTTCACATAGAAATGCAGCACAATGTGCAGGTGACTCATGAGAACAAAAAGAAAAAGATAAAACATCCCAAAAACAATAAGCAACAAAAAAAAATTGCAGCTAGAACTTCTTGCCCCCTCCTTTTCTTCTTCTTTCATTATTTCCAGAAAAAGGCAGCCCACAGGGAGTGATTTGTGTTGTCATGGGACAGCCCTACCTTCATGCTCCAGGAAGAGAACAGCAACTTGGAGATGCATCAATCTAGTGGGCAACTTTTCTGAGTATTAAAGATGTCTGTGGTCAAAGAGAAAGGAAGAGAGGAAGAACGAAAGAAAAGGAAAAGGAAAAGGAAAAGGAAAAGGAAAAGGAAAAGGAAAAGGAAAAGGAAAAGGAAAAGGAAAAGGAAAATGAAGAAAGAAAGAAAGTGAGAAAGCTGAAGCAATGTTTAAAATCTGTTTTCCAGTGAGAACAAAATCTAAGAAAAACTCGTCAGCCTTCTTTCTGTTTGAGATTTTCATTTGATTTATTAGGAATCATAGGATCTATTGAAAGATAGCAAAGTATTTGAATGCTGCCTGATGAAAGGCAGTCTAAAGACAACAAACACAACTATATAGGTCAGATTGCTTTTTCTTGCTTTCTTTCATTGTTTTTTTTTTCTGTACAAAAGCTCACAGGGATGGGAGTATTCAATTGGACCCCAGAGATCAGTTGTTTGGCATTCACAAAGCATGAACAGGACAAAAGCAAGTGCTAAATCTATCAGCCCTCTGCTTTATACTCTTCTGGAGGAGAAAAACATATTGACAAGAAGAGGTGCCTTCAAGAAGTGTGGCTGTGATGAGAACAGCCCACACACCACTGAAGAGACCCTTGAAGTGGCCCAGCAGCTCCTGGCCTCTCATCCAGTGATAGGAGCAGGAGGGCAGAAAGTTGGTTTTTTATTTTATCTTCTTATGGATTTGAATGTGTCCATCTGTCTGTGGGAATTGCTAGCAAACTCACTGTCCCCTTCCCCAGTTTGGACTGATTTTGATCTCTGTTCTTCATTCCTATGAATGGGACGTTCCTATGGATGAGTGAGTGCTGCCTCAGCACACAGCTCCCAGTTTCTCCTTTGGTGCTGGGGTGGTAAACTTTGAATTTTTCACCTCTGCTGACAGTACCTCTCCTTGCCACTTCTATGCCCCAAAATTAATCATGGCAGGGGCCTAGCAGGACCTGAATAGGTAAAGCATCCTGACAGCCAACTTGCTGGAATCTTGACACAAATGCAGTTTAGGGGCAGGAGTGGAGAAGAGCTATGTTGATGCTTTTTTCTCTCTCCCCTTAAAACACTTTAGAAAAATATTTAGTTTTTGACAAATTATGGAGTTTCTGGGGGCTAGAATCTAAAGTTTTACATAAAAAAAAGGGCAGGAAAACAAACTCTGGCCCTGTACATGGGAGGTGTTTGCTGGCAGTGAGTTTGGAGTTTAATAGTCCCAGATGACAACAGTGCAAATGGCAAAAATTGAGAGGCTTAAAAGAAGTTAATTTCTCTTTCACTACAGACACAAGGGTATGATTTCTATACAATATTCCTTTTTCAGGTATTCTGGTATGTTACAAAATGCTCTGGACTTTTAAGGAATCTTTCTTTTTTAAAGTTTGGAGAGAACCTTGCCTTGAAGGAACCTCAGAGATGGTCTTTAATTTTCGGTGGCCTCTCTTCTCTGCCTGTTTTTGCTCTTTTGCCACAGTTTTACCAAAAAGTTTTCCTCCTCACTTTAACAAGTGTCACAAGCTGTGTTACAGCTATAGGCTTGTAGTTTCACCTGCCTTTCAGTGAATGCTGGTATTTAACCTCTCTGACTCCACCCAAAAACTGCCTTTCCTAGCATGCAGCATCCTCCTCCACTGAAGCCCAAGCTCCTGTGTGCAGTGGCAAGTCCCATAAATCCTTTCTGCATGGGTTTTAAATTGGAAGTAAAACAAACCCTCAAATGAAACAAAGCCAAATCAGTTCCTTTGCTCCCCAGTTGTGTTATCTCTGCGTTAGGCACAACGGTGGATAATGTCCAAGAGTGAATGTGTTCGTAGGGGGATATCATGCTGCCACATGCACAGATTAATTTTCTGCTCTGTGCCACAGAAAGGCAGCCCTGCCTTCTCTCGAATCCCCTTTCATTCATGAGCTTACTGGCAAAGTATTCACTGAGAGCCCAAACCTAAGAATGTAATTATAGCAAGGCTGAGTTGAACATCTACCACAACCAATGCAATTATTTCTCCTATATTTTTACTTCCCTCCTTTTGCAAAGGTCTCTTTTGCTGCACTGTGGAGCCAGTGGGTTACATGAGCATATCAGTCCTCCCAGGCCTCATATTTCAGCGTACTGGGTAGTTTTGTTAATCACATTTCATTCCAGTGATAACCAAATAAAAGAAAATAAATTCTGGTGTCTTTTTGCCTTCCAAAGTTCTGCATTACCTAAAGAGTGCCATTCACAAACTACTATTTTTGGTCTTTCCACTGACCAAAGTGGTGAGTTTCTTTTCCTTTTCTCTTTTTTTTTTCCTGGATCATACTTGCCAAGAAGCACACAGAAACCAGTTTTTGAGATGTCCCAAAGTGCTCTGGCTCTGGCCAGAAGCAGCTCTGTGTGATACATGAGGCAATGTGATCACAGCCCATGTTACAGTGCCCCTGGAAGGAAGAATTTATTTAAGATATTAAACACTGAGTGTTTAATATCTGGGCTCACTCACCTGACAGCACTGGACAGAGCACAGAGGGACAAGGTTGGTGTGTTCTTGCTGGAAAAGGGACAAACAAGTCACAGCTGGATTGCCTTTCTGCTTCCCCCAGCTCATGGAGGCTTCAGGGAAGAGGTGGGGATTTTGGCCCCCTCTGGAGACTCTGTCTCTCCACCTCTCCTCCAAAGACAGCCCTTCCCTGAAGCACACCCTGGCAGCGGCGGCACTAATAGTAATAAAAACACTGGTGGGAGTGCCATGGCTGCCAATCAACAGACATCCTCCTATGCTATCCCTTATTTCTGGTGCCACTTAGCTGAGGTGGTTGGTAAGTTAGAGACTAGCGATTTGTAAATACCTTTAGATAGTGTGTTTTAACATGACCAACACCATATCCTGACTGTGTAAAAAATAATACAGTATGTGTAATACTATCCAGATAAGATTATAATGTAAATATATCTACAATGAATGTCAAATCATGCTTTGAGCTCTATGTATGAGGAAGAACCTCATCTCCTCTTGAGATCTTTTTTAACTTAACAATATGAAAAAATTGTTATTCATTTATATATATAGATATATATTTAGAAAAAAAACCTGCATTCTTTTCTTCAGAAGAAAATACTACTGCAAGAAAGAAGGAATGCATTACATGTATGTGATCTCCAAAATCATGTGGTAAAACCAGGAACTGAGAATCTTACAAGTAGGGGACTGGTCAAATTCTTGATGCTGTACATTTGATCTCATATAAATAAGATAAGCACAAGTTTATGGTTAGCTGTGTAAAGCTGACCCACTTGATTATATATACATTATAGATATATATTTATATATGCTGTATAGATATACATATATTATACACAACATTCATACAGTGGAAGCAAAGTTTGATTAAGTTATATTAACTGGGAATTTGGATATAATGTTGTGTTCCATTTGGAGGAAAAATGTCTGTGTTATTCAGCAGCATTTGTTATACAAGATGAAGAAAGAAGGTATTTCATCAAAACAAGCCATGAAGGAATAAGATTATGAGGGTTTGAAACATTTTGAAGAGACAAATAAAATTACATGCAATATATATGTATGTACTTCTGCCGAGTTGTATTCCTAGTTAAAGCATTGCATTAAACAGAGAATTATAATAGTAAAAATGTGTTTGTATGTGGTATCTCTGTTTATTTAATCTTTCTACTGACTGAACTACTCTGTGAAATGTAATGGTGATAGGTGGAGAAAAATGGTTTTCCTACAGTAGCCACAGGCTGAGAATGTCTGTAGTAATCAGGAAAAAAAATTCTAAGCTTATTTTCCCTGACTTCCTTGGCAAATGTGAAGTTCAAGAAGGATCTCAAGTACAACTTCAACTTTTCTTTTTTTGTCCACATCTTTGTTCCTCCTTCAGAAAATGTCACTTTAACAACAACATCCCTTGAGCATTCTGACAAGGGCCTCCAATAAAACATTCCTCCAGATATTTCTGTCATCCAAGTATTGAAAAGGAATAGGTAAGATTCTTTTGTAGCTGTCCTGTTATATGCAAGCAAAATAAAATTTTAACTTTGAGGGGAAATGACACCACTAACAACCAAGTACTTGTTGAGCTCCCTTTGCCTTATGAATGCAAACCTGTCTGCATGGCATGCTCAGAAAGCATCCAGGAGTAGAGATACAGAAATCAGGTGCATATTCAGCTTCTCAGGATCCCAGGACACTGTTTCACCCCCACTTCAGAAGCAGACGGGGCTCAGAAGCAGCAAAGGCATCCAGTGGTGGTGACTGGGGACCAAGGCTGCCCAGGTAAATCTGGTTTTTGGAGCACAGTCAGCCTATCAGTTTGACAAGTGATTGAAGGGGGGGTCTCTTGGGCATGGTGCATCATCTCTGTCTGAGTCAAGATACTTTTGTCCACCTGCTCCAAAAAAGACATTTTAATAAAGTGCCCTATGTTGGTTTCCTTTTCATAATTTTTCCTTTCTAAAATTTGAAGATCTTCACTGTTTCCAGATTTACAGTACTTCAAACCTGTCTCAACCTCTCTGACAAAGACTTTGTGCCTCTGCCATTTGCTCTACTTGTTCTTCAGCCCAACCTCACCTTCAGCCATTCCACCATCCCTCTTCACCTGCACCTTTCCCCAATGAAAATATGAAAAGCCAGTTTTCCACCTGCCTTTGTCTCAGAGAAATCAGATAAATTGATGTGTTATATTTATTTACTTGTGCTTGTCTGGTATCCAAGTCCCCTTACACCCTGCAGAGCAGGGCCTCTACTGATAGGCTGCAAGGTGGGAAAATTTTAAGGGGTAGATCTTGATGGTCAAAAAACATCTGTAAGAATTACAACAGAGACACAAGCATGTACCTGAAATCTGTTTTCCCAAGGCACAACTATATTCAGCATGCACATTTCTTGTTTATACATGTATTTAAGATCCATGTTGCAGAAACACATAGCTGAGGCTACCTGTAAATTCAGAGCACTGATGCTAAACTTTTGTTTGTCTTCCCACACATATTTTGAAAACTTTTTTGCCAGTGCTGATTGTACACAGTAGAAAAGATACATGGATATGCCAGATTTCCTGCCTGAGCCATTCACTCACACTCACAGTTTCACCACCAGTCTGTGAAAAAAGTTATCTTTTTCTTTAAAAGAGTAGAATTATGCTTAGCACAATAAAAATTACCACCACAATCTTCAAGTGCAGCCAGTAATATTTGCAGTTAATGTAATACTTAATAATGTACATCATCTCCCCTCTGGAGAGACGTTTTGAGACAATGGCCACCAGGCCAGAATGGTCTTTATTAAGTGCTTCTCTTTGAGGCCATTTATTAGCAGAAAAAGATAGGTAAAGTGTAGCTACCTATTTCACCCTGAGTCCTGGGACCACCCTAAGAAAATCAATACACAGAAATGCTGCTATTTAGTAAATCCATTAGCACTGTTTCTGGCCTTTTGCCAAGCATTGCCTGCACCATCTAGACATGGGAAGCTACTTGGCAGCACCAGGACATTGACACCTTCTCCATGGAGCTTGCCAACTTCACTTCTGCCAACACACAGAATGAGGGAAAAGAATAAAATCGGCAAAACTGATAACCAAGAATTGGAGAGACAAAAATACTCCTTTCCTTCTGCTCTCAGGCTTTGTTCTGTCTTGCCACCCTCTCCTTCCTTATTTTGGTCCTTCCTCCCTCTCCTTGTCCCTTTCTTCCTCACCTGTCTCTGAGAGATCTCATCTACCTCTCCAGGTTTCTCTCTCTCATTAACAGCTTGCTAAAGATGCTAAATAAATCACTACGAAATCAAAGCCTTTGGCTTAAAAATGCAAAGCAATGTAAGAGGGAAAGAGATAAGAAGGAATGTCTCAGAAACTCTGGAGTTAATTCATTAATTTAAGAACCAAAGGTTTTCCCTGACTCCCCCCATAATCACTAGTATCATTTGCCTGCAGTTGAAGAACACTTATAAACAGGGTTGAGCAGAGATTATTAAATCCATATGATACAGGAGCAATATTCCTAAACAGAGGCATTGCCAAAGGCAGCTGCACCAAATCATTTTCTGGAACTATAGACACAATGGATCTGCGGTTTTGCAAAGTTCATCCTGCTAAAATGCAACCTAATGAAACAATAGGGAGCAAGGTCAAAGGAGTTAAACCTCTCCAGCACAGACCTACCTTAGCTCCCATTACAAATGGGAAGACTAAGCAGTGCCAGGAGCCTAAAGGAGCAAGAACTCTGTAAAAGTTGCACTCTTTGGGACAAATTAAGATATTCTGGGGTTGTCTGTCTGGGTTGTCATTTTGGGTAAGAAGAGCTAAGCTTCTGCCAAGGTTGAATATCTTTCAACAGGAGGGTTAGGCTTCAGCATTCCTGCCAAGAGATAAGGATGAGAGCAGAATTTGGTGTATACAGGCTTAGTTATTAAAATAGTGGATGTTCAGGATGTTCCACAGAAAATATAAACAAGACTTATCAAATATGGACATCAAATCTCAGATATTGTTATGCTGTCTTTCTAAAATGAAAAACAAATAAACCAAAAGTTTCCAAGTGTTTTAATTGGTATTTTTCCATTGCAGGGAATGCACTTTCCTTGTACGGAAAAAAGTCACCATAATTTTATAAAAGGAAGGGTTGAAGTCTTCTGTTCATGCTGAGAAGACATGAACTAGACAACTAAAAAATAATGGAGTTGGTTGGGAACTTTCTAGTGAAACTTTTTTCCTGCTATAAAATGCAGTTTTGTTAATGTTCAGTTTTTCCTCCTCTTTTGCTAACTCATTAGAACACAAAATTCCTCAAAAAAAAAAAAAAAAAGGCTGGTGAGAG
>JAWWEY010000055.1:58947684-59061431 GCA_035582745.1 Loriotus luctuosus | reverse complement strand
ATGAAACAATCACCTGTGGGTAAACAATCTCCAAACACATTCCACATGTGAGCACAACACAGGAGAAGCAAATGAGAAAAGATTGTTTTCCTTTTCTCTGAGGCTTCTCAGCTTCCCAGGAGAAAAGCCGAGATTTCTTTCTAAATATTTCCAACATTCAAGCAATTAAAAAAGGAGTATGGAAGGTTCTAATTAAAATAATTCACACACAGAAAGCTAATGCATGGAGAAAAGCCTTTAGCTCCATCCCATGACTGTTAAATATGTGTTTTGGAGCCAGCCCTTCTAATGAGGTGAAGATTAGAAAGCAAGTGGCTTGAAAAGGCGTAATGTGCTCTGACAGAGAGCAGAGAGCCCAGGCAGAGGTCTCTCACCACAGAGGTGAGCTCAAGTCCCTAAGCTCTTGGCAAGATATGAGCATGGCATGTTGATATCTCACTGGGTGTTTGCAGTGATGAATGATGCTAAGCAAGAGAGTTTATTTCAGCCTCTCATTCCAAGCCAAAAGGTACCTGCAATCCATTCTCCTGCCCTTTGGAACCTCTCGATGCAGAGCTGTTGACTGCTTTGAGCCACAGTCTGCCTGACTTTGTGAGTGCTGTTTTGCAAGCCTACCTGGCAGACTAGGAAAAAAAAACTTCTCTTATCCTGGCAAGAGGCCAGGGTGTGCACTGCAAGCACTAGATACACGTAGGAAGAAAACTTATCCTGTCATCTCTCCAACTTGCCAGGCAAAACCTCCTCCAAACTGTAAACAAAGCTTAAAAGTTCAGTTTACTTGTGGCTCGTATTCTTTGCACACTTCACTGTGAACCTGCTGCCATTCTTATCCTGTATTTATTCATAATTTCTCATTTTGTCCTTTCCTCACATAATTCAAGCTGACTTTCTGGCGTAGATAGTGGCTATCCTTTTTTTGTCACTGGGGTGGAATGACTGAAAAATGACCAATCACATCCATGATCTGTCAAACTCTGTTCCCACAGCATGGCTGTGGTTAAATGCCAAACTTTCTTGTGAATAGAAAGTTGTGACTTGTAGGAATGTCAGTTTAGTAGCTTCTAAATTACAAGCTGGTTTGCAATACCAAAAATCAGATTCTTACACACACAGTTTTTGATTTATTTTTTTCCCATGGATATGTACAAAGTATCTCTGCATGTCTAAAGGCAGCTTCTTTTAGTTTAGAATCATTCCCACTTGACCTATCTACCTGCATAAAAAGCCACCCTCTTTCTTTTTTATAAACCTACTTGAAGTATTAAAAGCATGAGGCAAATTCAGCACCCCAAGCCTTCTGCTCCAACTCATGGATGTGGCATTTCCAGATTAAACGGTTGGATTTGGTGATATAAAAGGTCTTTTCTGGCCTCAATGATTCTCTGGTTCTCTGTGCCTAATTCTGTTTTTCCAAGGCTCTCTGACACCGGCTGACCCTCTGGATCAATAGCACGGCCAGCCAGCTGCAGCCCCAGGCCTGCTCTCTCTGGCGTTCACACCTCCCAGCTGGCACTGGCACAGAGAGCTAAATATGTGATTTTGTGCTGGCAGAGGCTCCCACACGCCAGGCACTTGGCTGAGGGCTCCTGTCAGTGCAGCTGCTGATATGGGAGCAGGGGGAAGAGCATCGGGCTGGCGGCAGCTCACCCGCCTCACACAGAGAGCAAGTGAGGAACTGGGCTGTGCAGAAGAGGGGCCTGTGGGTGCCAGGGTAATTGTGTGTAAGTTTATGTAGCTCCTTGCAACTGAAGAATTTAAAAGGTGTCCAGATGAGGTTTTGACAGGCAGTTAAGGTACTGGTTTGAAGTCTCAGTAGATGCTGATCCCTTGTGGGAAAAAGCCCTAAATCTGTCAGCGGGAAAAGCCAGATAAGGAGTGGTCCTGCAGAGCTATTCCCAACCCATCCCCGTTCTCACTCCACGGCCCCTTCCTGTGCTCGCTTGTTTCCAGGAATTCCTGGCCTGCTGTTGAGAAATGCGGCTTTGCCCTGGTTCCCAAGACAGGAGCGGGGTGTCCGCGCCCAGCCGCGCATTCACCGGGACAGGAGCTGCCCTGGCACCTGCTGCGTGCCACAGAGTGCCTGGAGCTCACCAAGGGCACTGCTCAGCCTCCCTGCCTCCCTCAGCTGGGACAAGGGGAACAAAAACAGGGACTTTGTCTCCCCTCTCCTCCATACCAACACCAAGGAGGTAGTGAGCTCTCCAATGTCACCTCTGTCCCACCCTCTGGTCCCTCTCTGCTGTGCTGTGTGGGCAGTCCTTCCATCTGGCAGTGGGACTTCAGATAAATTCACTCACTGCTGTCATGCACAGCTGTAGTCCACTTGTCTTTTACATATTTGGGTCCCTGTATTCAGAGCTATTAAGACACTTCAGTTTTTTAATTCCTAAACACTTTTGAAGTGTTGCCTTCCAGTTTAGCAGCTTGCAAGCTTATTGGAAGGGCAAACTACCATGCAAAACTCCAGTCAGCCTCATACACTTCATTTCCCTAAGCTCCCTCAGCATCTAGCAAGGAAAGAGGCCCTTTGTGACATCTTTCAGATTTGCCAAACTAGCCCTCTAGTGTGAATCACCTTCTGAATGGACTTGTCATGCTCCATTGACTACAGAGGGAGCTTAAGGACAACCTCTGAGATTAACCTCTGACCCCACACACTGGGGTGGTGGGTGCTGAGCACTGCCAAACTGCATGAAGGCCTCTGAATCAAAGGTGTTAACTGAGAGTGTATCACTAAACTGCAGCATAAATCACAATAGTGGCTGTTACATCATTGTTGTAATTGCTGCTAACAACAACAGCAAGTAAAGTATATTTCTGGATTTAAGATTAGACTGTTTTTCATCTCCCTTGATGAAGTCTCTAGAGACCTGTAGCATAAATGCTACAAAGTAGGAAGGTGGCTGCCTTTTCTATCGCCTTTTTCTTACTCTGTTGTACCAGTTTATTGTGACCCTTATGTGAAAGGTTGCAGGGCACCCTGCACTGAAAGAAAATTGACTGGTCTTTTTCCTTTGCATGTGAACAGATAGAGCAGTAGTTTATTTAGGGAGCTTTCCTGATAAGACAGCAAGCAGCAATTGTGATAACCCAAGGCCCAGTTCAAATTCAGCTGCTTACAAAACAGTGTTTATCAGAGGGAGTGCATGTTTTGTCTCTGAGACACTCAGCTATACAGGGGGTGTGATGGACCTCTGTCGGTAAAGGAGGACAGCAGCAAAGAGAACAAACGTGGCACTTCATTCCCAGCTAAGGATAAATGGAGACCTGCTCTTGCCACCTCTTTTGGCACTGGGAAGTGTCCTGTTGAGTCAGTAGGACTACGTGCACAGCACTCATGTAAATTGTGACAGGACTGAGATATTACATATTTTAGGATCTTTGCATATTATGAGTCTCAACACACTTTTCCACGCTGAAAATGGGCCAGTTCACATTTGGAATATATCCAAAATCAGGTCCTGAATTCAACATAAATCCTTTTTAGTATGTCTTGTCAGATATACTAAATAGATGTGTGTATATATATATATTTATATATGACCTATATATTTTTACATGTCAGATACACTTGGCTTACCTTGCAGCCAGTTCCAGCAACCACCCAGGCAAATCTATATTTGGGACAGGTTTCTTCAGTGCCCCAGTCTGTGTCCTTTCTTGTGTCTTTTTCTCACACATGCCCCCAGTTTTCTGTTGTGTTGATTTTTACACCAGGGATTCTAGTCCCACTTTTCAAAACCACTTCTCCCCAGAATTTCTTCCCGTATCTTCTAGCCCCACAGAAGTTTTAAGACTATTTACAACAGTGACTCCATGTTGTTGCAGACATCATGGACATGTTTCTTCTCAGGTAATCACTTCAACCCTGAATTCCAGGTCAGCAGTGTGAGTCCTAAGCCCAAGGAAAAAGCGGAGGAAAGGAAGAAAGCAAACAAGCAAGAAAGAAATGAAAAAGAAGGAAGGGGGAACATCTCTTTGGCTACTACCTCCATCATAAATGCTTTGAGGAGGAACTGGAAGCTGGTTCACCCTTCCAGCTGGAGATTCTTACTGCATCAAGCACATCCCCAGGCAGCCACTTCATGCTACTGAGCCCCACTGTGCACCCTGGAGCAGCACCCACTGCACTTGGCCAAGGTTGAACATCTTAGATCCTGTGAGCATCTCTAATGAATTGTAATGAGTCATAAAAATTTTAAAAATCAATGGAAAAAGCTTTCAGCCAGAAAGCCCCCACATAATTATACAGGTGCAGAACGCTTTTATTAGGAATAGAAGGGTTTTTAAATTGTATATGGGGGGGGTGAAAATCTGTATCTCAAAATGCAAGGGGATGCAAGTTAATTATTATCATTATGGAAAGATCGTTGCTTTTCCCCCATTCCCAACGTAAAACACTTTTCTCTTACTCTACCTCCAGAAATTCCAGTAATAAACACCAGTAATAAAAACTCTTAAATAGCTGTTGGTTAATTGAAAACAATCTTTTTAAGACAGATTTTTTTTGGTGTGTTTTGGTCTTGCAAAGCTTTATGTACTGAACAGAACAAAAAAATTGTTACTGACCTTTCAGATCCAAGATCTCATCTTTTGCTACTGTAGTAGAAATGGTGTAAAGCAGCAAATGAAAAGTGTTAACTAAGAAAGCAGAGACTAAATAAACACAAAGAAAAAACATTCTTTGCCAATGGAGACAATAATTTCAGTGATGATTGTGTGGCAACAAAGCCTTCTGTAACTCAGGGTACCCAGTAAGGATGGAGATATTTTTCTGTAAAAGATATTCTCTGTGTGTATGCATATTTGTATTTAATGTCAAATCTCATTTGACTACAAATGTAATAATCTTTTTTCAGAAATGCTCCCAGTGAAGATTTTATAACAGAATTGTGTTTTACTACAAGATTACAGGGTTTTTTTCTTCCATTTGGTTTTCACTGGAGACAATTAGTAACAGCTAACTAAGAAAAACAGAGAGAATCTCATGTAGGCAAATTCCCATATCACCATAAAAGATAATAATGGACAAAAACCTGGATTACTACTTTGTGAGAAGGTTTCATCCTGAACATGAGGAGTTCATTTTGCAAATTCCCTGTTCTCAGTGAAAATCAGGTGCTGCTGCATCATCTACAAGGCAAGGGATGAAGTGAGCGTGTCTCTGTGTCTGAGGATGACTATCACACATTTGAGTTTTAATTACAAGTCTATTCTGTGCATGGGCAGAGGGATGATGAAGTGCAAAAAGGTTTTGAACTGCAGCTGTGGTAGTGCACCAGATTAGCTCTGGGGCCTTAAAGGTCTCAAAGAGGCTTTGTGCTGCTAGCAGATATTTGCCTGCAGACATCTCACCCCACTCACCTCTGGTGGTCCTCCTTCCATCCAGACC
Organism: Loriotus luctuosus; assembly: GCA_035582745.1. Lineage (NCBI taxonomy): Eukaryota > Metazoa > Chordata > Aves > Passeriformes > Thraupidae > Loriotus > Loriotus luctuosus. The sequence goes on along the minus strand of JAWWEY010000055.1, from coordinate 59,056,039 downwards.
CACCTAATGAAGCAGCATTCCCAAAACTTGGACACAAAGTGGTAGCAGAACTTGGGCCTCTTCTGCATGAAGTCCTCTCCATACATAACAAACCAAAAAGGTCCCAAGACCCTGCTCCAGGAAAGCAACCCAACCAAAAAGAATTGGTGTAAAAGCTCTGCTCCATGTTCATAGCTCAGTCATGGGGGACAGAGCTGGGAAAGACATGAGAAATCCAGAACTGTGTCTCCAGCATGATGGAGCTTAGGGAAGCTAACCATGACTTGACACACTCCTCAAGCAGCTCACATTTCCTGACAGGATCAGATAACTCACATGGAAGTACAAGAGCATCTTAAAACTCTCTCACTACCCTCTAACCTAAAAATATGCCAAGCAGCCTATTAAAAAGGAATTAATATTTTTCTTTTGTAATTAAACAATAGTGAGTACTTGGTCTCCTTTCCAAGGATTAGATTTAGGTTTCTGAGTCCATTAGTGCTTTGAAGAATGTACTGTCAGTTTTTATACCTTACAATACTTAATTTTCTTCCAAACAAATTTAGAAGCCTGTATCAATCTCCTTGTCTCGTAAAAAATGGGAAGCATCTCCCTCTTTTGGCAGTGACTGATGGAATAGTTTTCATGGAGTAATTAATTAATTATTCTAAGGTTTTAACTAATAGTTGGACACAGAAAAAATCAACCAGAGAAATCGGTATGTGGCTTCTTTGTTCTACTCTTGAGTCTTAATCACCTCTCAACAAACACACACACACACCCACACATACACATATTAAAGTGACTATTAAAGTAAAACAGCTGAGCATGACAAATCTGGGAATGAGGGTTTACCACTGCTTACCTGATAGCATAATTTTTAAAAAAACCAAACTCTTCATCTGTAATCCGTCATTGTGTCACTATCAAACAGGTTGAAATAACTGTATACTGAAACAAGCTGCTTAAAAGAACTGAAAAGTGCCAGGAAATTGGGACAGACAGGCTTTAGTGGGCACAAACCAAAGAAATGTTTCCTGCTAGATTCACTTTCTGGTAGACCTCTTTCTACAGACTAAAACTTTTTCTGAATTTACAGATCTGTTTGTGTGACAAGCCACACCTACAGCCAAAAAAAAACTAATAAAGAGATACCATTAAATATTTAGAAATATTTCAAGAAACTCCAGAAACAGCTTCCACAACCAAATGAGAACACCATGTGTCTGTGTATTAGTTTATTTAATTCTTTATCGCCACTAAGAGCAAGTAAATTACGCTGATACAATTGGTAAACATATACATTCACTAGAGCCCCCCAAAATCCCACAGAGCTAAGGGAAACATCAAGGGATGTTACAGGATTAATGCTTTCATTCTACAATATGGATATATGGCTTTCATACAAGTTTTAAAAAATTGAAAAGGTAACACACTGCTAGCTTACAAAATCAATATACAAACTGGAAAAAAAAAAGGAAAAGGAACAGGAAAAGAAAGTAACCCATAAGAAGATATCATATAGCACTGGTTTAATAGATATATACAGAATTAGAAATCCATTGAACATGATATTCAGGCTTTGTTATTTTGACTTGCATTTCTCCTTTCAGTTTACCACTCAAACTACAAGAATTAATATGATTTCTCTCTTACTTTTATTTTTCCATCTTATTTTACCCATTTTCCTCACTTTTTATTGGCGGAGAAAAAGACTTTTCCTGTCTATGTTTATATGTTCACACTTAACTGAAGCAGTTCATCCACTTTGAACAAAGCCCTTGTGTGTACTTGGTGTGACAGAAGAGAACATCACTGTGACATTAAGTCCTTTTGGCCATTACATTGACATGTGTTTTGCATTTCCCTTGGACACAGCTATCCTTAAACTGAAGTGCTGGCAAGTGGGAAGAAATCTAGCTCTTCATCCTACTTGTCTATCCTCACTTAAACAACAGCACAGGACAAAAAGCTCTTTCTTTTCAACCACAGCCTGAAAATGTGGCAGCACCAGTTGTGATTCACATTTAGAGTTATGCATGCACCTTTCTAGAGTTTCCCCCATGTATGAATATATATATATAGTGTGTATATTATATATATATATATATATATGCAGTATGCATGTGTGTGTATTTAGAGAGCTGCTGTGTCTGATGCTGACACCTGCACTAAGATGGATTCTAGCTCCAAGCTGCAGCCTGTCTCTGCTTCAGGCCACCTCAGCAACCACAACACACTCTGGACTATCACAGCCATTTCCTCCAGCTGTACAAGTCTAGATGAACTACATGATTGTAATATGGGGAATGCAATCAATGATATAATAAGAAAAGCTAAATAATGTCTTGTTGCCAGATAGAATAGAGAGAGGGAGTTCAAACAGCAAAATTAATTGAATGAAACTGGCTGTGGGTAAAACAGCCCTGCAGAGGCTACCCATTTTCCTAGCTTTCCATCACTGAATTCAGGGTTAAAGGTTTTGTACAGTCTTTAACTTTCAATGCAATGGGAACACTTGTGCGCCTCCATTTTTAACTCATCAATAAATCCACTCTCTGGACATGCTTCCAGTTTTGCTGTAGTTTTTTTTTTTTTTTTGTTATCATGGTTTTTTTAAGAAAGGAGTCAAATCTGTAGGTACAGCTTTTACATATAAAACCCACCCAGAGCCCAAGTGCTTTAAAGGCTAGGAGATACTTACAGAGTTCTTTAGCCATCTGGGACTCCAAGACATCCAAATTTAAATGGCAAACTGCAGAAAGGGCTAAAGGCTTGTACAACCCCACCAATGAGATGATAGTAGCTGAATACAGCTGAATTCTCATGCTTTCCCAGATTCTTGCTCAGTTCAGAGTGATGAGGCCACAAGACAGACAGCCATTTGTGAAGAGTGGCAGAAAGAGGCCATTAGGAAAATTATTTGATTTCAGCATTGTTTAGTTTTGGTCCAAAAGCAAAGTTTGATGCTGCTATGAATGACACTACCTACGTCTTCTCCAAATGCAAACACCCATGGGTGGATGATGCTCTCTCCATGCTCTACACCTGCTTAGGCAAGCCTTCACTATCCCTGAAACTCTATGAACCACAATAATTTGATGATAAAAGAGGACAATGGTAAAGGATACAGATGCTTGCCACTATTTATCCAGTTAAGGTGGTTTTCTGTGGTTTTTTGTTTGAAGACAGACAATCCTGCATCAATGTCTCTAATTTTTGAGATGATCATTTGATAATTTCTGCCCCCTGGGAAGCCATGACAAGGTCAAGTTATGAGGAAAGCTTTACCAGCAATCCATCCTCCCAGCAAATCCAGGGACTCTCTTTGCTCATTATCATACTTCCTTGTTCATTGTCATACAGTGATTAAAAAGTAGCTACTGTGTCTTAATTTCAGAAGGACACAGTTGGAGGAAATTTGTGGTATGGGCTTCCTGGGGCTGTTCTGCAACAATCCAGGAAGAAAGGGAGAATATAGCCTCAAGGATGAGGAAAGATCATCAATATCCACAGAAGTTTAACTGAGAAGTAGAGTGCCTTAGCAAAATTGACAGAATAAATGCTATCAAAATTATGGGTAAGTGTGGGAAGGCAGGAAACAGGTATAATCTGTCTCTGCAAAGGAGAGAACTCAGTCTCAACTTCAGAGAAGTGCTGTCCTAGAGAATTAAAACTGACTGAATACAAGACACCTACCCCCAGTGACATACTGTTCCTCCTCAGGAGGATTTGGGAGCCATTTTTCATGTGGAGACAAGAAATCCCATTGCTGTGGGATATCAAAAAGGTGTCGACCTCACCAATACATTGCTTTAGAAAAGTGGTGAGTTTAAATTGTTAGTGTTGCTGCAGTTCCTAGACTTGAGAGAAAATTAGGTTGTTGTCCCACCCTCAGCACTGACATTAGCCTGTATACTATTGTCTCCTTTTCACTTTGTCTCCACTTGAACACTTTCTTTTGAGGCTGAAGTGGGACTTTACTTCTCTGTAACACTTTACATTTGATTTGTTTTCATTAAGGCACAAATCAGGGAAAGCATAAAAATAAATGTGCCAACCTGTAGTTCTGCCTTTTGCATGTAAGGAAGATGCAATAGAAACTTGTATAAAATGCTCTTGATTTCCCATCTTTCTCTTCTTAACTGACTCTCCAAAGCTGCCTGTTTATACATTTTGTAATTGCTATTCTTTCATTTCTTCTAACTTTTCTCCTTTGAAAAGCAGTTCAGCCCAGAATGTCATTATGGAATTAGAAGATGAAAATCAGTAAATTACAATTTAGTATCTACCTGCATGTACAACAAACATTTTCCCTTCCTGGAGCCTTGCCCAGAAGTTTTGCTGCACTTAACAGACTGTTAAATAGGCCAGGCTGACCTGGGCATTTCTGTCAGAAGACATGTCTAGGTCAGAAAATGTCCCAATCCTCAAATACTGTTTTAAATCAAGATATAGACAGACCTAACTGAGAGCAGCATTGCCTCAGCTTAGTTAGAGAAAGAGAAGGGAGATATACCCAAATATACCCAAATATATTCAGGTTTAAACTCACTGGAATCCAGAATCTGGACGCAGATTCATCCGTAGCTGATGTTCAGCAACTCACCCATCTCTTTTATAATAGATTTGAGCACTCAGAAAAAGGCTGTCATTTGGGGTTTTTTATCACCTCCCCATACTCCATTACAGCTGTAGCAAATGAAGATGTAAACCACTCCTCGAGAGGGACATTCATGAAACAAATTTCTGTCCGTTAAACTAGGTAAGCAACACATCTATGCTAAGTCATTTTTCATTGTAATAGGATAGCACCAAGAGGGTAAACACGTTTTTCATCTGAAGTAGCTGCTCCCACAGCACTGTCAGACCAGCCTGCCCTCCCAAAGCAGGGAGGGTAGAAGATTAGAAAGCAAATATGGAGAAGTTTCAGAATGACTGAAGTAGAAACTGATCAGGATGAGTGGGAAGAGGTTTTGTTCAGAATCGTTCCTTTCACTTTCTTGATAATGTCACTAGCGAAACAAGGGCTCCTTTTAGGTACTGGGAGCCTCCTTTTAGAGCTGACCTGACTGACCAATCTTCCTCTATGTTCTGCCATGAATTACTTTATCACCTCCTGCATAGCTAGACTTGCCACTGAATGTTTTCTTCTGGCTACTGGAAATTTTCTTCATTCTGAGTTTATGAACTATTACTCTAATTGCTGTCAACAATAAGATGCCAATATAGATCTGAACATAGTGGATGAGTCGCACATAAGAAATGTTCTCCTATTTCACACCCTTTGCTGAATTTTCATCTGGTCCTAACATGATATTTTTTGTTTTGCTTCTTTGTTTTCTGTAAACTCTCTCCATGAAGGCCCCACGCCATCACAGGAACCTAACTGGCTTCCTTCAAAATCTATTAGGAATGTTCCTTTAAGAAGACAGCCAGGCAGTTAAACAAAGGGACCATGAGGTGTCAGAGGAAACATGGGGGAATTTATTTTCTTTATACTCACGGATGTGGAAATAAGAAGTCACATCTAAGTTTTGCTAAACGACAATCAAAGTGTTGGTCTCAAGACCATTCCCAATTCCTGCCAGCTCCCTATGAAACATGGACTAGATTAACCAGCGTGAGACAATGGTGCAACAGTGTTGGCACTCAAAGTTGAGCCACTTCAAGTGAACTGATGCAGCAGGTAGACAGACAAACCTTTGGTGAGTGAAAAAAAGTTTCCTTCTCCCTTTGCTTTCAACCAGACCTACCAAACCATTAGTTTAAGTCTGAGGCACAAGCACAGGTAGACCTGATTAGACCATGAACAAACCAAATAGCACCCAGAGCCACCTAAATATGAGCCTTTATGATTTTAGATTTGGTCATTGCACCTCCACCATGTGTGGGGGACATTTTTAACTATCCCACAGACTCAGGTATGTCTAACAGCATGGTCAAAATAATGAGAACATCAACACAGACTGCAAAACACACCCGAGGAGTTTGGGAAAGAATTTTGTGAGGCTAGTCTACCTTAAGCTATGTGCAGCCTTGGCTAGGAGGCTTCAGGAGTGTTTGGGAACAGAAGGAGTTGCCTCACCGTGAGTCCAGATCAGCCATGCCCTCCGCGTGAGAAAAAAGAGGGCAAGCCCTACAATTGTTACAATTCTTTCTCATAATAAATGGGAGTGATGTTAGTATGGAAAGAAAAAGACTCTCTGCTTGTCTACAAGCTAATCCCAAGAAAGAAATGTGATTTACTCAGGTGAACACAGCCTGCTGCAGCTTCACTGAAGTCAGTGGGTACCATGCAGGAGTACAGGGGAGACTGTTCCTCTTGACCAGCCTGCAGCCCACACAAAGGGCATTTCTTGCTGCTGAGTTTTAAGATTTAGAATTCTGAAGCAATGATTTTGAACTTAACCTGGGCACTGAAATCCCTTATGTTTCCTCTAAAATATTTGGTCTGCTTGTTGTCAGCTCATTAAACAACTCTTTACTTTGAGACAGACCAGCCATTTGTCAGATCTTTCTTCTACTTTGTGACTTCCCTCAGGATTCAGAATCATTTAAATTAGGTAAAACTAAACAAACAGAAAAACAGCTGGTTGTAATTTTTCTTTTTTTCCCCTGCAGACTATATTAAAAAAAATCACAACTAATTTTAGGTTGACTGAGCTTTTCCCAAGGTTTTTTGCTTATATAAAAATGGAAGAAAGCAAAAGATACTGGTTTTGTATTTCCCTTCTGTTTTACTGAAAGATAAACCTGAAATTATTTCATTCCTATTGGTTTCAGGTCCCACAAATTGTCCCTTTTTTGGTCAAATATATGAACTACCTCTGGTGGTTTTCAAATAGATTTCTGCTTTTATTTCCCACCAGACATACTATTTTTTAACCAGCTATAATTAAGATTAACAGGAATATTGCCACTGATACAAAAGAAAGCTGGGTTAGGCAGAATCACAACAATTTCAACTAGATCTTTTATGAAAATTACTTTCCCCCTTCTGTCAAAATTAACAAATAAGATATAGCATTTTTCAGCTTTGATAGGTGAAATGGAGGACACCATCCATCAACACTGATATGCTGAAAAGTGGAAAGTTTTGTCATCATTCCACTTTGAAAAATCATTGCTAGAAAATCATGAAAAATTAGGACTCTTTTATGTCCAGTTCTTGAAAGATTTTAGATTTACTGCCAACATTCAAAATATGGTTAAGGAAAGGAGTGTTACTGGTTTTTACCTGTAGATGGTGACATTTTGGAATGAACATTAAGCACACATCCAAGAAAATCCCATACTTGTAAATACTCAACAAAATGCCCCCATCCTTTCCTTAAACAAACAGTTTCATACAGTTATGCAGATGTAATCAGATATTAAGAAACAGGCCTCAATTTTTCAGATATAAGGTCCCAATCTTAAATATAAATGCATCCAGCCAGAGTGCTATGTTCACACAGGGTACCACTGGCTTCAGCAGAGCCCCACACAGGCTCAGGTTCTGCTTGCATGCACTAATTACCAGACTGAGACCTATGGCAAGACTTGAGAAAAAAAAATTTAAAAGCTCTACATTTTCAATATACAACAGACATAATTTTCTAAATGAGTTTGGAGTCCTTTATTACAGGCCTCTAAAAATTGTTGTTAGGGTTATAGATTAAAAATACTAAAGTAATATAAAAAAAAAGGATTTTTTTCTGTGTTTGCTTTTTCCTTCTATGGTACCATTAAGCTATAAATAATTTTAGGATAAGATGCCTAGGTATAAATGAAATTGTTAACTGATCATGTTTGCTGATGTCCCTTTCTCACATTGCCCAAGTTGACTCCATTAATCCAGCATCTTCTCTTGTTTCTTGCCTTCCTTTTTCTTCTTCTTGGATTCTGTCAAGATATAACAAAAACAATAAAAAATTAGTGTCTAGCAGGCACTGCAATAAATTTCATTTATTTATTTCATGGAAGTTTTTTTTTCTCTCCATGCACTTAGGAAATGTCTCCTCATTTTGAACAAAGGGAAAAGAGAAGGAAAAGAAGAAAAATAACAGGAAAAGTCAAGGCAGTAGAGAAGATGGAGAGGGAGGTTGCATGTTCAGTTCAGAACCCTCCCTATCTGAGGGCTGACCCTGTTTGGCATGCAAAGCATTGTCTCAGGAACTTGCTTGGAAAATAAGAAAACAGCAGGCATCTCCTGGAGAAACCGGGTCACGGCTCAGCGGAGAGCGGGAAGAAAGCACTGCACACACTACCCACACATATACCCTTCCCCTGCTTCCTTTCTGTCTCATTGTGAGCCTTTGGCTTTCTCTGAATGTGTGAGCAGCTCCAGAGCAGAAGGAGAAAGCTCTCTTGTTTCTCCAGCTCCTCCACTGCCAACCCTTCCCCGTTCCCCTGGGACAGACACCTATGTGCGCTTTGGAGGCAACAGGAGCACGGCCTGTGTGGGATTCACATTCTCTGAAGCAGTAAAAAAAGCAGAAAAAAGAATAATCAAAACAATTCTTATCTCATTTGCTGCTCCTGTGTTGTGCCAAAGTAGAATGCAACATGGAGATTGTTTACCCAGTGATGGTGTTTTGTTTCCTTGGCCTGTCAGGGCCAAGCACGTGTGCAGACCGTCGGTCAGGGGACAGTCACAAGATTCTGTGCAGTTGGGTGCCTGGGCAGATTCAGTTTAAATGTTGTATAATATAGTATAAAATAATATAATTAATTAACCTTCTGATATTATAGAGTCCTCCTCATCATTTTCTCCCCATCATCAGGATTACCCTGCTTTTACTACAGGCCTGGGGCCCTGGGAGCACGGCCTGTCCAGCCAGCTGAGACTGATGGGATGAGCGAAGGAATAAGGAGCACCTGCTTCTCTAATTAATTTGGGGTACATAAGGGAAGGATGGAAAAGCACAAGTGAAAATTTGTGTGTCGTTCTACCACCTGCAGTAACTTTCACTGTACTCTAGGGTAGTGTGGTGTTCGACAGGTAAAGGAAATTCACAGAGGGACCTTGGAAATTAAAACAAATTAAGAGGATTAGGTACTCTTGTGTCACATGTCACCTTGTAATAGGAAAAATAAGAGTTTTCACTGGCAACGTGAGTAAATCCCTGTTGATACCAGCACAGAACAGCACAACAGGTAGCACAGAGGGATAGAAACTAAGCTTCTGTGAAGCATCTCTCCTGGAACCAGAACATCAAGCAAGCAGACCCAGGTTTGCCTAAACACAGATATCATTAACCAAACCAAGCAAAACTATCATAGAATCATAGAATATGGTGAGTTAGAAGGGATCCAGAAGCATCACTGAGTCAAACTCCTGGCCCTGCACAGGACCACCCAAAAAATCACACCATGTTGCCTGAGAGGGCTGCCCAAGGACTCCTTGAACTCTGTCAATCTTGTTGCCATGAACACCACCTCTGGTTAAATAACAGCTATCACCTTGAATGAGAAGAAAAGCACTTGGCCCTTAAGGTGGAATTGTTATTTTTAAATATGATTCTTTTGCCTCTGACTCATTTACATAACATAGTCTAGGAATCACCAGTTGTGGTAAAAACAGCTTGTTTTCATTAAAGCCAAGGCAACTACACCAACTTCTTTCAGGTATGGATAGGGCCAGGTACCTCCAGCAGAAGGCAAATTTAGGTTACTACATTTCCCTGATGGTTTTTTTTCCTTTTTCCTAGTGCTTCAAACCACCATTTTTTAATTCACCTGTTATAACAAAACCAAAATTGCTTCCAATAGTCCTTTAGTCAAAGCAAAATAAAATACTTGTTTAGTCATATAACCTGCTCTAAAATCTGTTTCCCTTAAAAACTTTGCCTAAATTTCAAAGGAATAATAATAATTTAATTTCAAAGAGATAATTTAAAAGAAGAAGTAATTTTTTATTTGGAAACTAATTTCTCCCCCCTGCTTTTGCATGTGTGTGTGTGCTTGTATCTGCATCTGAATGTCTGTAGTCACAGAATCTATTTCATAACCTGTCATTAGAAAAAGTAATCTTTCATTGACTTAGTATCTAATTTGCTTTCAGCTACAGCTTTCCTTGCAAATTTCCTGTATCCCCCCTCAATCTCCTTTACCCACATCCTCCATTTCCTTTAATTTTGCCTCTCTGTAAGACTGACCCTCCTGGATTCTGTATTGATTGCACTCTCCCTCATACTTTTTATTCCCCACACAACACCACTTTCTCTGAAAGAAACAGTGGCATTTTATCAATCAGACCGGCACTGGAATCTGCAACATTTATTTAGACCCAGCACAAGCAGCAGGGCACTATGCAGACTTGAACCACATTTACTAAGAGCAGAAGAGACACATAAATGCAGGCAGACTGCTAACAGGACTCTGCAGAAGAGTCCAGGAGAAGACTGTGGTCTGCAGTCACATGAATGCACCAGCTCCCCATCCTCACTTGACCTGAGGTACCAGACAACCCACTGTTTATTCACCTGCACTTAATGCCTGTGGGTCGACATCTCTTCCTTTCTCAATTCTTCCCCCTTTTCTGCCTTGTGGTAATTTGCACATCATCCAAACTCATCCACCTCCAAAGACAAGTGACTCTGCTTTGGGCCTCAGTAGAGTAAAACTGTCATGAGCCAGATGGAATTCCTCCCTCATTAAAAGCACTCACACCACCACAGCTTCATCTTTCAGACAGGTATTCTGGATTGATGCATTGATGCACAGCATAACTGCTCCATAAAATGACATGCATACACACAATTGTGGGAGTATTAAAAAAAAAAAGAGGAAAAAAGGAAACTGACCAAATATTTCCCAGCCCTTAGGCTCTTTTATAATTCCCATCACAGACACCAATACCCATGTATTGGTGACCTCTTAAAATGTTGATGTTCACATGCCCATGCACAAGTCTATTCAGAGCTATACTGTACCTGTTTTGATTATGATCAGGCTATGGTATGTCCATGGCTAACAATATATATAGTTGCTTTAAGATGCACTTTGCTCATGTTTTTTATTTCTCTTCATACTCTTTGCATTTGTGTCATTCAGGCTTTTATTGCCCTCACCTCTGTTCACCCTACGCTATGATTTCCACTTTTATGACAACTGCTGTGTCACAGCCACACTGGGAACCACATCACCCTGATCACCCTGCCAGTGCTAGCCTCCCCAGAGTAACCAGGAATGACTGAAATCACCATGCTCAAAAGGCTGACAAGTTCAAACAATGAGTTATCTGCCAGCTCATCAGTCCCAAATTCCAGCATTTGCCAGTTAAGTTAGGGGAAGATCCCCTAGGCACACTGTCCAAAACCCCCTTCAGTTTCCTGTTCCATACATGAAAATGATCAAAATTCAATTCAGGTTAGCACAGACTGGATGTTGAGACCTTCAGTTCAGCCATGTCCTACCAGGCATCTTACTGTGGTCCCATCAGAAATTACAGTGCCTAAGCAGAGCCCACTGAGACTGCCTGTCTGACGGAGGAGCCACAAAGCTGATTCCACATCTCACTGGCACTGCAAAGCAGTGGGACCCCAGCAACACTCACCACTGAGCAGAGGGGAGCAGGAAAAGCTGCCCAGCAAGCAGGGACTATTCTGAGCAGAACCCTGCCATTTTCAGGAGCTTTGGGCCTACAGCAGCCTCCTTCTCCTCACCCACCCCACTGAGTGCAGTATTTCCACAGGCAGAGCCACAGAACTGTGCACCAGCTGTCCTTTGCCTCCAGGGAATGTGTTTGCTGCAGACAAGCATTACCAAAAATATAGAGAGACACTATGGCAAAAACACTTAACCAGATGAAACTCAGATTCACACCAGCCCACACAGACTTTGAATCTAAATCTACTCACTGCCCTATTTGCTTTCAAGTTAGGTGGCCCACTTGTGCCAGACACCAGTTGGTGGTATCTTGATGAGCTATCTATGGTAGAATTCAGGGTCCAGAGAGGCAGAAGCAAAGCAAAAAGAAGGATGAAAATCCTGGATTTCAGAAGAGCAGATTTTACTCAGTTCAGGGACCTGCTCAGCCAGGCTAAATAACCTGGAGCAGGGCACATGCAGAGAGCAAATTCCAAATGCCTGGTAGTCCCTGCAGTGTGCAACACCCAAGCATTGCACAGTCACTCTGCTCCCCCCTGGAACCAGGGCACTTCCAGCAAGATCAAAAACCAAACAGCCCTGCAGGAGCAAACTGTCAATGCACAGATACTGGATTATCTCACTCCTTCATTACCAGAATAACCCTACTAATAGTCACAAGACTTGGAACTATTCACAGGATTAAAAACTGGTCATGGATTAGCATTGGACCCATCTTCTGTGGGCCCAAGATGATAAGTAACAAAAATTCCAGTCAGGTTCTTAGCGAGTAAACAAGTTAATTTGATTAGCAGAACTTTCTCTACGCAATTTGGAATTGCAGCAGTCCTCTTTAAACAGTCATCTTTATTCCAGAATCTCATTCTTACTATGCAAGCAGCAAATGAAAGTAATTCACTTGAGCAGGAGCCACACACCATTTGAAGCCACTCTTAATGTATAAGGCACAAAAGGGAGGTAATTACATTTTAATGGAAGTCAAGCTTTGTAAGCCAAGATTTGCAGGTCTTAATTTTCATTTGTTGAAAAGAAGGTAACAATTCACTCATGGCGCTGTTGAACTTCTGTGCATAAAAGTCAAGCAGTGTCCCCAAATGCAATATAAATCATACAAAATAGCAAAAGCTATGCTGATAGAAGGTTAGAGTAAAAAAGTTCCACATCAGATTTTCAGGATACAATTTTCTCAGGGTCTAGTACTTATTCAGTCTTAACAAGCTCAGAGCATGTTACCGAGCATGTTTTAGAAATTCCTCTTTACCTCTCAATTGGAGCAAATTTTCCAAAGCACTAGGTTTCTATGGTGGTCAAGGGCAATGGTGCCATGGGGTTGCAGGGAGCTTCTGAATTTTGGGGGTGAAATGCCTGTCCCTGTGGAATGGAGAAGTCTTAGCTTTGGTATAATCAAGATTTTAAACCTTGGAAAAAAAAAATCTCACAGAGATTCACACCCCTGTTTAGGAACAGAAACTGTAATATTTTGTGATTTCCAGGACTGTAAAAGTACTTGGATTTCTGAAAACCCTTTAAACGTAGTATTTCTTTTTCTTGTAGAGGAAGAGAACTTTTCATGGCTATATAAATCCCTTTCTTCCTTTTTTTCCTGTACTATATACAGCATTTATGTATTCCAAATGGTTTAAGAAAGAAAAACTGTATTATGGTAGCGACTTTGCTCCCTAATGAATTCTTCTGAAAAGCCTCTTTAAGAAACCCAGCTCTACTGGATGAGGGAAAAAAGCAATAATCCACCAGCTGAACAGCAGCAGAAGGCACCTCTCTAATCAATGACCCTGATGTAACTTTTACTTCATTAATAGAGCAAAATTGATTGCATGCCTTATATTTTACCCTGTGCTCCTTACCAGCTTTCTCTAGTTATCTGTGTTCCTCAATTTCTTCACACTTGTGCTCACTCCCCTCCATCAGGTTTTGTTCTGCTTCTCACTTTGCTAAAGTTTTGTTTTGGATAGATTCTCATTTGTTCCCAGTTAAATACAAGAATGACTTAATTTAGACCTAAAGGCTGCAGCTGCCCCATTTAAGTCAGAAAGTGCAAAGTGTGTAAGGAATGGGGAATAGTCAGATTTATGCTTATAACAAAAACTAACATATCTGACAAAGGAATGGAACCAAGTCACCACTCTGAGAAAACATGTCAATTATTTTCCTCTCTCATTAGAATTGCAAGAAAAAAATATATGTAGAAGAAAAATAATCCAATTTGTTCTAAAATAAGCCGCAAAACCCTGAAATTATCTTAGACAGTCAGAAGCCACTTCTTGAATCTGACATATTGATGTAAGACCTTTAAACCCTTTCCTTTAACATCCCAACTTAAACTGGTCAGGAATTACAAGGAGCTTTTATTTAAGAGATAATTTGCTGAAACCAAAGATTTTCATCAGAAAGGTTTCCCTTTGATGATTTTCTTCCTTCAAATATTTGGGAGAAAAAGTTTCAGAGCTGCCAATACTCAGAAGACCACAAAGACACACGCAACTTCTGACATTGTTCAATGGCCTAAGAGCCCAAAGGCAAAGAACATGAAAGTTCCATCTCATTTTCTTGACATCTATGTAAGCCCTTAAGATGTCAGATCTTAAGAGTAAGTATTCAGAAGATTGCAATGGATAAACTTTTCAAACCAAGGCTGTTTTGCAACTGGAGCCTGCTACAGGGGTCTGGCTAACACCTTCAGAAGTTCACTTTGCTCATCCAGTTGGCTTCTCATCAGCCTCGGGTACATTCACACTGCTGCTTCTGCAGGGCAGGGACTTTCTCAGTGCTCTTCATCATGTTCTGATCTCAGCACGAGAGGGACACAGTCCCAGCTGGCTCTTCAGCCCCCTCCCTGTCTATGCTGCACACAAGATCCCTCTTAATGCCAACAAGACAGGTGCAGGCACAGGCTGATACATTAAGGGTTTACTCGCTGCATTCACATGTCTGCAGGAGACTGCTGGTGACAGAAAGCTTTAATAATCCATTGGGACTTTAGTATATACCTATAGAGAAAGTTATTTATGGTATAATGTCAATAGAGAACCTATTTTATTCAGTTAGCTCTTGCAAACCAGGCACATGGCCTGCTCAGCTGTGCTTTCTGCATCTGCCCCAGATGAGCTCTACCCTCGGGGCACAGGACACAGGGTTGGCTTTGATCAGTGCTCCTCAACCTGCAGAGTCACATGCAAAAGTTTGACAGTGAGCACAGACAGAAGGAAAGATAGAGAGATGGCAATGTGGAAAATGAAATGGAGGGATAAAAAAATGGGGGAAGAGAGCTTGAAAGGAAAGGAAGTGAAGAAATAGAAAAGGAAAATAACAGAATGGAAGGAACAGGACTGTCTCTCTGTGTCACTGCTGGGAACAGTAATGAGGGTGAGCATTTGCTGATGGCATACCTTTTATCACAGCAAATCCCATAGCTTAAGGCATTTTCATGGCTCAAGGGCACTAACTAATGCCAAGGAGGCTGGGCTGCTCTTACGAGCCAAGAAAGTGGGGCAATGAGCACATAGCAGAATTGACACACACAAGGCTATTTCAACTTTCACCCACAAAGGTCTTCATTAAACCCGAAAAGAAACTCCTGCAGGTACAACAGTGTTAAATGAGAATTCGTCAAATTCAGTTTTTCATCTTTTGGGGTAACACAGAAAAATAAAAAAATATCTGAAATGCAAACCAGGGGGTCAGAAAAACATGGAGATTAAGGTTTCCATGAAACATCCCAGTGTTTTTCTTTTCAAAGACACATATGAAAGCTGCAGAACAACTAGAAATTGCAAAATATTTCATTAAAAAAATGTATTTATTCTCTCCCTCTCCTACATGCATTTCCTTCTCCCTGGAATTAGGGTTGTGTCAATCAGATTGATATTATGCTATGATCTGACAAGGCATTCAAATTATTTATCCAAACAGTAAAATTTTTCTCAGGTACAAAAGCAATCTCAAGGGAAACTACAGCACAAAGCCACCAAGAAACATAAGGAAATGGAAGCAGAAAAGAAACCATTAAAAGACATCCAAACTTTATTAGTCATGGGCTGCACTGGCAGTTTATAAGCAGCTTGGGGCTGATCCACAGTGTAAGCACCTTTGTGTTTTGTTTTTCTCATATAGCTTATTATCATTCCCACTGAAATTGAGAAACATCATATTTCCTCCTGTCACAGTAGCAAGGAGCCAAATGACAGAGTCATGTCTCAGAGCCTAAAGTTTCCAGTGAGTTTTACTTCACCTTGAAACACGAGTCTTGTCCTCAGACTAGCACTGGGAAACACAACCAAGCATTTAGTGCCCAGTCTAGCCCCTCTGGACCACTGTTTCTTCCCTTGCTTTTCACATTTCCCAGCACCATAAAGCATAAATTATTCATGGCAAAACTGCCTCTCACAATGTTTATGCAGTGCTTAGTACAATGGCACCCTTTTTTAGCTGGGGCCTCTGGGCACTCATGCAATACAAATAATCATGATGATAGCAACAATAATAACAGCCAGCTATGCTTTTGCCACTGGGCACACACTCCAGTGTCCTGTCCCACAGAGCTCAGATCACTGTATTCCTCTACAGGCTCCGGGTCAGTGCCAGGGGCCATTCTTCAGTAAACCTGTCTCACCCTTTAGAACAAGAGAAAAACCTCCCAATTTCACCTTTCAGGTTTTTCTTTATCTATCACAGCTGTTTCCTAATACGAGAAAATCCCTCATTTTTATAACTAATTAGTTTGAGCAGATTCCATTATTCTGCCTCCTGTAATACTAATTATTACACTAGCTGCATGCCTGCACGACTAATGAGTTACATTAAAGCTGGGGAATTCTAAAACCTACAGAGGGAGATACAGCATGACTGTGAAGCCAAAACAGGAGACACCAGCATCTTTCAAACAATACAAAATCACAGCCCTAACAAGTCATTTCCTCCCAACAAGTCTGTTTCTCCTCCTGCTGCTTTGTGCTGTTGCACAAAGGCAAAGTTGAGGGGAGGGCACCCCAGAAAATGCAACTTGTCCAACATGCAAAATGAAGTTGTCCAATTTCATCAGTTTGTCTGAAGAACAAATAGCTCAGGAGAGCAAATCACTCATACACCACTGTCAGCTCCTTGCAGCAACTAGCAGCCAAGCCATCCTGCTAAAGTCCTGGTCAGTCTGCTCTGGCAGCACACTGCAAGTAAGATGTTCCCCCAACAGGTAGGAATCTGCCACTGGAGTGCTCAAAAACCACAGGCTGTTTCCTGTTCCTGCCAGCAAAGCAACGACAGGAATACACCTTAACACAAGTTCATCTCTATGTGTTGACAAGAAGCTTCCTAAGAAGACCCAAGGTAAAATGGTGTTTAACCCTGATGGGAGTCCACTGAGATGACTGACATAAAACCAAGGACCCTGACTAAAGACTGCAGTTCAGACACTCACCTTGAAGTCAATTGTCACATTCTGGCAATTTTATTTACATAATAAAAGTGATCAGCAGCTCCTGATAATTTCATTTGCATGACAAAAGGGAGAAGTAGCTACTAGCTATATGCCTGGATCGGCCAATGATATTTAATCTGGGAAATCATTTAGCCTTTCTGACTTTCAATTACTACTTTTCTTCTAATTAGACTTCCTAAGCTTCAAGGAGTGATAGCAGGATTAGCTAATTGCTGCCTGTAAAGATATACAGATAAAAAACACCAAGGTAGGGCAGATTATTTATACTTCACTCAACTCTGAAGTAAAACTCTTCAAATTATATGAAATTATTAAAAATACAGAGTGCAGTCATTTCCTCCATGCAGTAGCATGCACATTGTGCCAAACACAGGGATCTGTACTGACACCTTGCTATGCTCTCAAATGCTAAACCTGATCTGAATTTTACAGAAGAGATTACAGCCAGTAACAGCTCAGTTAGGTCTTGCCTTTATGTGGGAAATCTTTTCCAAACACTGCATGTTGGAGGATGTGATCTTTGGTTGGCACCCCAATTACTAAAGACAACAGCGGTATAAGCAGTGTTAATATTTGGCAACCTTAGCACATATTTTTCCTGTGTGGCAAGGACTGAGCTGAGCCATGACAAACTAACTCATAGATGTGATATACTGTAAATTGATAAAGAGTTGGGAAGGGAGATTTATTAAAAAGAGCTAAATATAGCCAGGCGAAAAGTTATTAGAAAGGTGCGTAATTCAAAAAATGTGAAGGGTACATTGAAGAAAGGGCAGGCAAAGTGCTTATGCTATTTAATTTTATCTTAATCAGAAGAATAACTATCTGAAGGTACAACAGTTTTGGGGAGAGAGAAAGAGTGAGAGTGACGGAAAGAGTGTAGGAAGAAATAAAGCCCATCAGGCAACCGAGCTCAATGAAAAGAAATTCCTCCTCTCTTAGCAGTTCAAGCCAAACGTTTCCTGAATCCTGACAATCCTCCATTCTTCTGCTTTCTGGCTGGCTGGAACCTGAACAAGCATCAATCAAGTCTGGGTGGGTGTGGAGCTGGCCAGACGGAGGATGTCGGAAGCATTTTGCGCTCCTCAGCACAAGTTGGCCATTAGAGCAGCCACTCGACAGAAGTGCCTGAGTCTGTCACATCTGTCAGGACAGTTTCAACATCACCAGCCTTGCAGACAATGATTAGTATATGCAATTGTGTGTGCTAGAGAAGAGGTGCCTGCCTCCACTGGGATTTTTTGATGAAAATCATCCTTTCATCCTTTCTAGACTTCGTGACAGGCTTTCTCATGACCTCATTTGGGGACTAAATACACCACAAACTGTGGTGCCTGGGACATCACTATCACATTGCTGACAATCTGTCTGCCTAAATGCACAGTATTCAAGAAGGAAAGATGTTTTTCTTCCTGTGTTGCCTACACTTTAAACCAGCAGCCTAGGACCAAGCCACTGTCTTGCAGTCTGAGAACATGTGAGCAAAGCTGTGGAGAAAAGAGCTTGTCAGGAAGCCAAGTAAGATTAAAATTCCTGGTTCATCATCTGTTCTCATCCTTAAATAAAGTTGTAATCCATAAAACAGCTGCTAAGAAGTAGAAAGTACTGACATAGACCAGTTGCTAAGAAGAAAATATTTCTTTTTTTAGTTTCCAAAATAATGGAGAGTGCTTAAAAAGGTCTTAAGCTTTTCTATGGATGCTTACTAAAGACAAAAGAAAACCATAAAAAGACCTAAGTTACAAGTTTATGAGGAAGAAATTGATTCCAAAAATTTATGAGCATCTCCTGCTTTAACTTGGCACGAGTTTTGTCAGAGATCATAGAAGTCCTGGAAAACCAAACTATATTTTATCAACAAATCTGTAAAATTACAAATCCTGAGAATTTTTTGCAGGCATGGTTTTCCTTTCTGTAAAGAATAGATCCAACTCCTATGAACAACAGTCGTTTTTGAAATCATTAAGTGAGAGGAGGCAGACTCATCCTATCAGCACAGCTGCCATATGTTGATGGGCTGGAAAGGTGGATAAACAACAGCAGAGCAGCATCTATACTTAAGATCCATCAACTGGCATTTTCCTCAAAGAGCAGGGAAGGTGAAGAGGAACTTCAGACACCACATCCCATGAAGGAAATATGTCAGGTGAAATTTGATGCACAACGCTTCACTGGTCAGGCCCAGACAAGATAACCTCTCTTACCCACACAATTCCTGGGGTTCTTAAATAATCACATTAATTAATTATTTTTTTAAATTAGAGAGCATTTTGAAGGTCTCAGATACTCCCCATGCAAGCAGTGATCAAAATTAAAATTCTATTTAGCTAATTTAGTGGGTGTAATGAACAACAAGAACAATGAACAATAAGTGGGTGAACAATATGAACAATGAAGTGGGTGTCCTCTGTAGAGGACATGCTTGGAATACTGTTTACATTCCAGTCTCTCCAAAACAAAAACCCTTTTGCAATAATAGAAGGAATTTAGGTAAGTCTAGTAGTGAGTATTCTTATTATGGATAAATTCTTACACCAAGAAATACTTAAGTCAGAAGCTTTAAAAGATGGCAAGTGACAAAAAATTAAAAGAATATTTATAAAAGCACCATTGATTGGAGAAGCTAAACAGGGGCTTTTACTGACCTCATTTACAGTATGCAATCAAAAGGAAAATGGATATAATGGAGAAGTTACAAATACAACCTAATAGAATAAAAAAACTCACCTCACTGGAAAGGGGCTAGTCAGGAAAATAAAGAAAAGAACACCTTTTTCTGAATGTACCAGTATTTTTCAGTACAATGTTTTCTGTCTGCTTTTGGTGCTCTCAGCCTGTTGCTGTCAGAGAGGCATTCACTGGTGCACCTCTCAAAGCAAAGACCAGTCAGAGAGGCGACCATTCACAGTAAAACAGATTCCTGAACTGCTGAGCCCCTGGCTGACTGCTCTGCTGCCAGAGCACCCAAATGCCAGCAAGCCCCTGCCCGCTCGGCCAGGCAATCCCAGGAGGAATGGCCAGCCCTTGATCAGCACCCACAGATCTGGCTGGATGTCAGTACAGACCTTTCACACTTCAGAAAATGACCTGCTGCTTCCAAATAATGCATCATGGGCTTTCTTTGCTATGCTCTTGAGGCACTGATGCAAAGTTAGGGGTGGAAAAGGAGCCTAACATGTAACTTTAGACCATTTGAAGTGCTCAGGCCATAATCCAGTTCTTGCCATTTCCAAATAAAGAAATTCATTAGGATTCTAGCTACAGATTGAATGCAGTTTAAATATTTTCCTTTATCTTAGTCGTGGGTTTGGACTTACCTCCAACCTGTCATTTCCTTCATCTCAGGAAGAAAACAAATACTCTCATTCCAGCCAACATGCCAGCACTCTGATTTTTAACTCAGAAATAAAGTTCAGTGGGGCAAAACTCCTCACACGGTACTAATCTGCTTGACCTAATTTCTTGCTCTAGTTCCTCCTCCTGGTGCCAACACACTGCCCAGTGTAGCTCCCGTGTAGTTATACCCACAGATCTGCAATATGGACTTAGCTCTGAGCCCAGGCAGGTTGTGTGTGTGTGACTCCCACGCCTGCTGCTCCTACTAATGCCAAGAGCAGATGAGTGAGCAGGTGGCATGCAGGAAGATTTCTAATGCAGATCAGGAGAGCAGAACTGCCCACAGTTATTATGATTAAAAACCCACATTTGTACCTATTTCTCTTTTTGCATTCCTTCAAATCGAATAAAGCCGGGTTTCGTAATTAAGTCAAACCCCATAACTGGTTGCTGCAGTCAGTCCCAATCCAATTTTCAGTCTCAGCTATAACTCACTCCTAGACTCTAGAATCAGTTAAAGTTGACTCCAATCCAGCAATTTCTCAAGCTCTGCCTTTAAAACTCTAACTTGAAAATGAGCCTGTACCACCCAAGAGCACTGCTCTCACAAAACAATGCTGCATCAATGCTCTGCTTTGTCCCCCTCTCCCCCTGCTCTGACAGCCACTGACAGGATATAGATCTATGACTCAGTGGCAGCAGGACAAGGCAGAGGCTCCAGGGGCAGAGGCCTTCTGGCAGCACAATAGGAAGCCTCATTCAGTAAACTCCCAAAGGCTACTTAGGCATGGAAACTCAGTGAAATAAAGAAAACAGCAAAAACATGAAAAAAATCCTGTCCCCCAAAGTGCTAAACAATAAAATCACACATCTCAAAGCCTTTCCTGCATTCCCATCCAATCACTTCAATCCCTAAATGATGTTTATTGTCACCAGCTCAACCAGATCAGGTGGTCTCCAAAAATCTGAAAATCTAGTTGTAACTTTGCTGCTCCATGGCCTGTCCCTGTCTGCACAGGTTCTGGACTTGTCTGATAACTCCATGGATGGTGCGTAAGTAAAACCAGGCACATGGATGGATGGATGGATGGATACACACACACACACACACATATACACAGACACACACACACACAGACACACACTGCCTGCAACTCCTCAGGTTGCTCAAGCAGAGCAGGCCACCCGCAGGTACTCCTCTGATCAATGGTGCACCACAGCCCACAATTTGAAAATTGCTTGTCCCAGGTGCACCTGTCACACTTAATCACATTAATTTGTATTGCTATCCAAGTATTCAGAGCCTGGAATGTGTCAAACCCTGCTGGTTTTAGGTAAACAAATGTCAGGGTAGCATAGCTTTTATAATCTACTTAAAACATATTACTTTTGTATCTCAAACAAGATCTCACAGTTTTAGCTCCCACTATAAATCATCCTATACACATAACACCTGCTCTTCCAACAAAACAGTACATTAAAAGGCTTTAATGATTAGAAAGAAAATAAGTTTTTCTAAGGGCCACCTGGAAACACAAATGCAGGGCATATGTCTTTCTGTGTACCAGGAATTATACTGTCAGTCACATTTAAATATGACATATACATTCTGTACTGTTCTTCCTGCTATGTTTGAATAAAGAATAAACAGCCCCAAGGGTGCACAATATTTTCATATTTCAGCGTGCAGTGAGAAGAATGTCCTTTCAATGTTACTTGTCCAGAAGGAAAGCAGTCCTTTTTTCAACTAGTCATTATTCAATACCAAACAAAACCTATATAAAAGATGTCTTTATGAAGGGATATTTTTTCATGTTATAATTATTATTCTGTTCCCATCGAAGGGTGAGTTACAAAAAGAATCTTTACTCTGGAAGTCTGTGTAAGCAAACTGGTAACAGTGCAGGTGATTCAAAGTTAAAATGGGAGCTCTAATCTTCAGCTTACTTTTCAAGTGTGAGACAGCCTTGACTGTGCAGCTCAGGAATATTCCCTGCCTGAGCCCTGACAGACAGGAGCAGTGCAGAGCTGAGGAAAGGCCATGAGAGTGCAATATTCTGTACAACTGAGCTCCCACTGAAGCATGCAGGACACCACAAACCCAATGATTTGAGTGAGCTATCATGCAGCTTTCAGCAAATGGAATTTACCTTGAGGTTTGGGTTTGGTAAGCTTCCCACAGGGCTTTGAGATTGTGACAGTCTTCTGGCAGTCAGCGTTATGAAGGGCTCTCTTTAGGTTTCCGGTCCGAGTCTTCAGGGCTGTGTTCAAGTCACATTCTCCCCAGGCCTGGAACTGGTACTTGCACTCCGCTGCAGCAAGGGAAAAAAGGGCAAAACTTAAAACACAATGACTGACCATGAAAACAAAAATGTTGTGAGTCTAATAGGACACCACAGGCAGCTGGTGCTTACAGACAAAAAGATGTGCAACTGAAGAAAGAATCCCAAGAAAACTTTAAAGATTATTTGTGGTGGTAATTGCAAAATCTCCCCCACTCCCAAGTGCTTTAAAATTTAACCCTCTCGCTTTTGCATAGATATTGCATTTTTTGGCATAAAAATCCATTCAGTTATGAATATGAACAGCAACAACAACAAAAAAGAAACAGCAGTTTAAAATATCGTTTACATTCCATATGGTTGTTTTTCCATTTGTGTGACACCAGAGGTTACCAAATAAAGCTTGAATTGTTTCTAGAATGTATGTGCACCCATAAACTTCTCAAGTCTAAAACTGTAGCACTGGTTGTGTTGGTAAGGTCACAATAATTTCAAAATCGTGCAAGCTGTTTACTAGAAAGAAAAGCCAAGTTTGCAAGAGTAATCAAATTTGAGTTTTGGACAGACACCTTGTCCAGGACAGATCTGGCATATCTTCCCAAACTGGTACATACAAACCTTCTGAACTGAATGGTAAAAATGAAATACACTGGTCTGGAATGATAAAAATACACTGGTCTTCACTCCCTCCTTTCACTGCACACATGGACAGCCAGCCCCCCATGCTCCACATCACAGGCTGTAAATCTGTGGTAGCCATCACAGAGGTTCACAGCTGTGAACTTGCACTGCTGCCCTAAACAGGGCTGAACACCACAGAGAGCAGATTCCAGCATGCGGCAAGGCAGAGTTTGTAATAAGTAAGTTACAGGGACTTTCTGCAGAGGAACTCTGAGGAAGTTGCCTTCTGATGCCCTGCATGTTCTAGCTCTGATGAACCTGAAATGCAGGACTAACACCCTCACCAAGACATCTGCAGAACTAAGCAGGAAAAACAGGCTTCCTGCTCCATACTCAAAATAAAAACCAGTGTAAATCCCTTAAGAGAGTGATACTGACCACCAAATTGCTTCTTCCAGTTGCAGGGAATCTTACACTTCTGAGTCTTGGTGGTTTGTTTGCACTCAGCTCCAGTGCGGGTGCCCTCGCGTGTCCCCAGGCCGCAGTCACCGCTGGTGGGCACGCAGACACTCCACTGCCATTCCCCACAGTCAGACTTCTTCGCCTTTTTCTCTGGATGAAGACAAGAAACCAAGCCAGAGACATTCTCAGTGCCCAAAGCATAGAGAGAAGTTGCCTAAACTTAACCAAAGTCACAGCACCTGGAAGGGTGAGTAAGGAAGACATTTGTAACACAATGGCCTTAAAAGCAAAAGGTTTGACATCCTCTTCACAGTTCTGCAGAGACAGGTCAGTCACTTAGAGTCCAAAGCAGGATGATTATTCAAACTCAGTCCCACTGCCATGTTTGCTAGTCCATTCAGATATTCTCAAGTGGATTCTCATCTTCAGAAATGTAAAAACCCACAGGGATCACTGACCAAAACATGCAGAGCGGATCTCACTCAGAAAGCTCTGCCTCCAGTAGCTGGTGGGATGCAAACATCCTCAGTTCCAGTTGAAGCACTATACACTAAAGAATGAGAAATCTATGTGCTGAAATTGTGTATCAGAGGATTTGAGCACCTTCAGGAAACAGCTGTGGGAGGCAAATTTTTGATTTGTCACATGTCTCACTTTATAACAGAATACTTGAAATGCAAAGGAGCTGCAGAGAGAGGTGTACTCAAAGTGCTGTTAATTCAGGTGGGTTTGTTGCTCAAGGAAAAAAGTAAGCATCATGATTTTATTTAGATCCTTAAACAAAAGTCTTATGAGAAAAGATAGCAATGTTATCAAACCCAAGGATTCACAAAAATGATTACTTAGGTCCCTAAATCATCACAAGTAACTGTACATTTTCTTATATAAAATTTTTTTCTTCTAGGTCTTGCATGTTTATGCTTCCATTTTCTCATGTTTCCACAAAGCCAAAATGGTTAAAAAGTTCCTTTTTTTTACTGGGAACACTAATTCTGATGGACTCACCGTTCATATTATCTGGTATGTAAGCTGCCTGAAAATAATAAGACCTTAAGAAAAATACCGAAAAATACGTTTTTTAAAAAATGTAAAAACTGAGTTTGACAGATATGAATTTTCCACCCTGGGCCAGTTTCTCTTATAATGAGGTCTGAGTTCATCACTGACAGAAAGCAACTACTGCTGGATGTCTGGCTGTCTGTGCAACAGTGAGTTAGTACAATTCTTTGTCAGAGGATTTCCACATCACACAGCATTAGTGTACCACTGTCATATATAATGCTGAGCAAGTGACACAACTGCTCTTTCATCACTCCTGTTTGCTTCCCCCTAAGTCAAGCATGAAACTATTCACAGAGCACATTTTAAGCTGCTTTGTACTATCCACTGTGTGATAAACCACGGACTCCAGTCTCTGGGGCTGTCAAGCTGCCACTTGACATGGAAACCCCTTTCTGCTTCCCTATTTAACACAGAACAGCATGCCACAGACAAAAATCCTACCCTGATGTCAAAAGGCTAACAAATGACCTGATTTCATAATAAAACCAGAAGCATTTGACATTCTCACACGCATGCAACCTATCTTGGGGATTAACTCTGAATCAGACTGGACCTTACCTGGTTTCTCTTTCTTGCCAGCCTCAGTGGTACTCACAGCTGCCAGAAGGAAAATGAATGCCAGGAGGGCAGCTGTGAACATTCGACGTTGCTGCTGTTGCTGTTGCATTCTGCAGATCAATGACAGGGAGGAAAAAAAATGGTTAGTGAGACTGTAAAAAGTGGGACTCTAACTAAAGCATTTTTGGGAAGCTCTGCTTCAGGACCACAAGATACAAGCAGATAATTAGCTATTGCCAGAATGGGCAGTCATCTCCACTGCAGAGAGAATACAGAGATTTTTAACTATTTTCCAGCCTGTGTAACCAAATCCTTGATCTACAGCACTGATGTTATTGGAGGAGTTTTGCCACAGGAGGTTCTGTAACTGTTGCTTGTCTTCTAGAAACCTGTTAGAGAAACAAGAACTCTGACAGGTCTGAAGCTCCTCTCTTCTTTTCTGACCTCTGACTGTGTAAAAATAAGCAGAACATACACTTCATTTTTCAGTTTACCAATTCATATGAAGTAAGGAACCCTCTACTGTCTCCCTTGCAAGGGTTGAAGTTCTATTAGGCTTAGGTGACATCTGAAATGAGCTTCTTTCACAAAAACTTATATAGGTGATATGTGATGCATTATCTTAATTGTCATTGGCATGTTGCTACATACTTCTTCCTTCTCCTCCAATTAGTGTCTCTTCATAATATAAATTAAGTTAATTGTTTGAAATGCAAAGTAGGCACAGAGATAGGACTTGCACACACTGCTGGAGGCTATCCACAGCATGCTAATAAACCCAAAATCCGGATTTGGGAAGCAAATATTCAAATACAAAAAGGTATTAAATACATTTGCTTGGGATTGAAGCATCAGTCATTAACCAGCCATCAAAAGTCATTCTGAGCTTTCCCTTTCCCATTTCTATAATTTGCATTGTCTCATTTTGGCACTGTTTAACAGAACACAGGACCTTCAATACATATGTTAAAAATAAGAAACCTTCCCCTTCCCTAGAGACGTCCCTCCAGTAGGCAGCCAGGTCCAAGATAGTGGACTAGAGATTGCTTGGATGAAAGGAAGGTTTCTCCAATATTTTTGTTTTGTTTTTCTTCAAACCAGGACCCATGACGTTCATGTTACACCAGCCTTCAGAGGAGGGGTAACAGTGCCACTAAGACAGTCTTTAAAACTCAGCTAGACTGATATTTACAGAGAGTTTAATGGCAGCCTGATCTCATTCTGCTGAGCACAGCAGCTGTGGAGGAGAAATATTTCTCAACATGAACAAAGAACAAAATGTATTTGAAATTTAATTTGGCACTCCTCAGTATTCTCTGCTGGCAACCTCTTGGTCAAATGCAACATAATTATAACTGACATAGAAAACAGGAGAGGAATCCCAAACATGAAGACTTTTAAGTTTCTGGCTTTAATATCATTCTAGAAGTCAGATGAGACAACTTAATAGCTGTGTCGAAATAAAGTTCATTTGAAGACTGCAAGAGGCCTGGCATTCAAATGTCTGAAAGAACTGTCATTAGGACCAGTTTCATTTACTTCAAAAGAAAGTATCACTTCCCATGAAGAAAAAGAAGAAAGCACCACCATTGTTTCCAGCAAACTCAGAGCCCAGAGTAGAGCACGTGAGTTGCCAGAGAGCTTGGGTTTGTTTTTTCCTTTTCTTCTGCTGCATGTTTCCACTCAGAGCCTCTCATGTTTCACAGAAAAGTAATAAAATAAATGAAATAGATACATAAATAAATACATTACAAAGCAATTAAAAACTAAATATGCAACCTGCCTTTTAGCTCAGCTTACTTCAAATTGCTTTTCCACAATCAAATGAGCACCTCTTTCATGAGGAAAGGCTGAGAGAATTGTGTTTGTGCAGCCTGAAAAAGAGAAGGCTTGGGGTGACCTAATTGCAGCCTTCCAGGACCTAAAGGGAGCTCCTGAGAAAGATGAAGAGAGGAGCATGTAGTGACAGAACAAAGAGGAATTAATTCAAATTAAGAGCAAGGTTAGATCAGATACTAGGAAAAAAATCTTTACTGTGACCGTGGTGAGGCACTGGAACAGGTTACCCAAGGAAGTTGTGAAAGCCTCACCCCTGGAAGTGTTCAAGGCTGAGCTGGATGGACTGCTGAGAGAGTGATCTAGTAAAAATGTGTCCCTGCCCATGGCAGGGGGTTGGAATTAAATGATCCTCAAGGTCCCTTCCAACCCAAACCATTCTAGGATTCAAACAAAGTTGCCATACAATTTAAAAACGAAACTCCACACTCAGTTCCTTGTCCCTTTCTTTTGGGGGAGCTTCCCCACCAGTAACACCGCACATGCCTTAACACCCCATTTTCACTATAATTTGTCTTCTCAGTTCATCTCTTCCAATCAGCTTCCCAGAATCCTTTGTTGAAGGAGAGAGGTAATTTCATGGAAGCACATATAGCAGAAGATACAAACACTCTCATATCTCAAGTCGCTGCCTGCTGGGCATCAGAAGCTGACACAAAGGCAGCACTAGTGGTTTTATTCTGCAGGATGCCATCAAATACAAGAGATGGTCACAGTTCTGGGGCTGCCTCTACATCCCTGCTGCCCACCCCAGGCACCTGGGATGTGGTCACACACACCCCAGAGGCTCCCCAGTCACTGGGAGTCTTGGATGATTGTTACTAGGGAAGCTGCCTCATATTAAGTTGAAAGGGACTCAAATTTAAATCAGACTGACACTCTTTTCAGCAAAACAGATGGGGAAAATAGTTAGGTTTTGGAGTCTGAAACATTCCAGAAGCCCTATAAACAAAACCCCACAGAGCCTTAATATAGCATGTTTTCCTAAGACTCAAGACTCCCGTACAGCCAAAACACTTGCCAAATGTCTAATGCAAACACTAAACCAGCAGAGATACAGATATTTTGTGTCTCTGCAGAGACCCAGGCTGCTTCCTGAAGCGCCTTTCCTCTACCCACAAGTGAAAAGCCATGTTGTACAAATGGAGACTCTGCCTCACACCACACCAACACTCGAATGTGATGTAACCAGTACAACAACAGAAAACCATTTCCCTGTTTTGCAATTGTAAACAGCAAAGGTGGGTGCTCTCACAAAATTACAAGCAGCCCATATGTAGTACTCACAAAATAGTAGGGTTTTTTTCCAAAAGGCTAGAAAATGCCATCTACCAGCAAGCATGTGAGTCCAATGTTCAGTTTTTCTTGCAAATATTTTAGTTGGCAGTTAAAAGATAGATTAGGATAAAAACTCACCAGACCAGACTTGTTTCTGCAAACAATATATTCTACTGAAAATAACTGTGTCTTTTTTGGTTTACTTTTTCAAAATTCAAAAGTGACAGTTCTTCCTTTTTATTAGATTCTTTGATAACTTTTTCTGTTCAACCACTGATTTCAAGAACTGCTAGAACTGGTTAAATGACATAAAAAGTGTTACACTATATACAAAATGGACTCCTCCTGGATATTTTGATTTTTGTAATGAGGCCTTTGGCTACACCAAGGGTAACAAGTAAATCATGCGCCATGAGAGGAAAGCATCTCAAAATCCTGTATGACAGCCCCTAAACAGAGCAAGGTAGCAGCATTTAAACAAATGACAGGGGTATTTACAACCACAGAAAGACAAAGATAAAAGTGAAAGAAAGAAAAGAGATTTTTGAAGCATGGGCTCCTACAGGAAACTTCAGAAGAGAGAAAAGGTAAAGAGAGAGAAAGAGATTTACAACAGTTTAAATGGGAAGTTGGAACAATAGGAAGAAAAGAGAGTGAGCAATCACATAAAGAGCACCAAAACAGGAAAGAGAGAACAGAGAAGTGGTTAATGAGAGTTAAACGCTAAACCAGAGAGTGTTAAAAAAGCATGAAGTGTAAAATGAAGGGAGAATTGAAGACCAGTTGAGAGACAGACACCATAGCAAGCAGCTTCTTGCAGCAGCAATAAGGCACAGGAATTACTTCAGGCTTACAATTGATTTCACAGTCAATCTCTGCTTGGGAGTAAAAAATGAAAGGAAAATTTTAAAATGGCAGGCAATCAGAGAATTAATGGCTTAATCAACCATCCATCCATCCACGGTTTCAATTACATGTTGAGCCTCAAAGAGAATCAGGCAGAAATCACTCCATGGCTGCAGTTTAAGGGACTTTTTGAGCAGAGCTTGAGCCTCCCACTCTAAATCCCACACTAGCCCCAGTCTGATTTTACAAACCCACTGAAGTGGGCAACCCAAGGCAGCACAGGCATTTCCATGTTGTTCTTCTTAGACCTCTGGATCTCTGCTAGTGCCAGTCAAGCTTGCCAGAGGTGATTCAATCTGCACTCCGACAATCAACTCACACCCAGGTACTCCTGAATCTGAACAAGTCTTTCCTGAATGCAAGCATTCAGAACAAAGCAGACAGCTTGGATGAAGCTATTGGTGAGCAAAAGTTTATTTTTCCTAGCCTGACTGAAGCTGGCATATGCAACACTTCCCAGGATCACATACGCCTTTTACAGGTGGCTTTTTTTGCTGTTAATAACTTTTATGCACAAAGCCTTCTCTTCATCTGTTCTTTCCAAAGCAACTGGCAAAGTCCCAGATTATAGAAGCAAATATTTCATTATTAGACCATATGAGTGCAATCTACCACTCTGAACAATCAGGTCTTCTCACTTTACTATAACAACCTGCCCATATCCTCCAGCTTTTCCAGTATAACGTGCCAAACACCAGCTGTGTTGCTGATATTGTTAAGCTGCATCTATAGCAAGACTGAAGCTATTTCCATTGCTAATGATGGGCCATGGGCTTTGGAATGAGTTTGCCAGGGCTCTGGACCGAGGCTTGATGGGATTTGCCCTTTCTGAGCATTCCTTGGCCTGTCCACAGCTTTGTCATGTTTGCTTCAGCTGAAACAGCATTTCTTCTAATTGACCAACCAGCTGTGGCTGATTTGGTTTGCTTTTCTTTGTCATTGTATGGAGCCACACAGGTTTTGTGACTCTATTATGACAATATCTTATAAAGAAATGCACGGCTGGTATGTTAGCAAAGGCCTTGAGAAGTGGAGACACAGGATACAGCGCAGAGGAGTACAGACATGGAAGATACGAGATGGGGCTTATCAACAGAGACACAAACACTTGCTATAAACATCTGTCCCAAGGTCAGATAAAGCAATTCAAACATGGACCTGGGAAAAACTGGATATCACACAGAATCACAAAATCACAGAATAATGAGGTTGGAAGAGACCTCTAAGAGTGCAACCTATGCCCTAACAGCTCAACTAGACTACAGCACCAAGTGCCATGTCCAGTCTTTTTTTTAAAGACATCCAGAGATGGTGATTCTACCACTTGCCTGGGAAGAGCATTCCAGTACTTTATTATTCTTTCGGTGAAAATTTTTTTCCAAAAAAATATATAAAATATATAGGGATAAGAAAGAGAAAGCAGAAATAGTTTCCAATATACCTAAAAGGTGTAATCTCTAGGAAGTTTGGATATAACAAGACTGCAGACCAGTGAAGAGAGAGAAAGGTATCAAAGTATGCGAGCAAACATTAAAAAAAACCTCAAGCCCAGGTTGATCCTAGAGCAAGGAAAAGAAACCAGCAACATGAACATCCTCCTGGACAAGGACCCCAGAGGACAGCAGGTTACCATAACAATCTCTACCACCCACACAATGAAATCACCAACCTGAGGGCTAAGAAGAGCTGGGGAAGGGTCAGCATAACATCAGGAAAAGCAGTTGAATCTAAGTGTATTTATAACAATTTAACTGGTGGTGGCATTGTTGTTAACATTATTATAACACCTGCATAGATATAATCTTTTTCTGCAATAATTACATCCACACTAATAACAATCCTTGGATTAAACCATTAAGATTTAAATTATACTAACAATAAATCTTTCGCTTAATATAACTATATAAAAAAGGTATGGTTCCTCTTTTGCAGTAAACAATATTTTGAGCTATGATTCCCAGCTTCACACACTATTATTGTCATCCCATGACCACAAATAAAAATGCATCCCAGGTGCAGACTTAAAAAATTCCTGCAACCCATTATTTTTCTTCAAAACACTGTTCAATTTGAGTCCTCTTTAAACTCCCTGTCCACTTTAGAACTAACTTTTGCATGAATCCTTCTTTATTCCTGCTTGAATGAATAATTTCTCATCAAGTCCCACAACAAATACTTCAATAAATTACAGTTAGATTAGTGCCAGATTAGTCACATCTACAAAATCAGTTTTTAAATGAGCTAGTTTGGGACATCAATCTCCTTTCAGTAAACACATGCTGTGTTTAATGAAACTTAATATTTAATTCCAGTTCTTAAATTATTCTCCTATTCAAAATGTGCTCTACTTTGCAGTCCATTGAGGGCAGATGTCTGCAGCTACCTGGATCTGCTTCTTTCCCTCTTCTTAAATGTAAATATTTAATTTGCTAAACTGCAGTTGTACAACAGCAGGAAATAAAATTTGATTTGAAAAATTGATGGTTTGATGGTCTTAATGAATCTGAAATATCACATGCCATTTTTTATAGTAGTCAGAGATGGAAACACAAGTTTTCTGTGTAAAAGAGAAATTAAGAGCAGTTGGCTCTTGGGAGTTTTACCACAGAAACACTTGAAGAATCTCACTTAGAGTCTCTTGCTTCTCCAGGTCTTTATCTCATTTACCACCCACTGCATGCCCTTATGTCCCAGCTGATCCCCAATACGGAGAACTCAGGCAAAAGCTAACATGCTTCTGGAGCCAGACCTTAATGAGCCATAATCTTATTGTTGTAGCATGCTCCCTCTTCCTTCACACACATACACATTTCCTTTGTTGCCTTTATTTGCACTAGTAGGGAAATATAATTTAAAAGCTAGATTTGCTCTTCGTTGCCCTTGCAAGATTTAGGGCAGCTTAGTTTTTGGTGAGTCTCAGCAATCTTCTGTGTCTGGACTTCCAAGACACTACTTTATAGGATGATCACTGCCATTTTTTAAAATTCCTGCAAGCTCACAATAGCACTTCAGTGAGCTGATCCCCAGTTAGATATGGAATTCTGCTCTACAGCCTTTTTTTTCAATAAAAAGCTGTAGAGCAGAAATAAAACTGAAATTGAATAAGCAGAGTGAGAATAAAATTGAAATTTGTTTTCTTGAAACAAATTCCAATTTTATTTCTAGCTTGATAGAAATAAATTTTAATCAGTCCAACACACATCTGTGTTTAACTTCACAAAAGGCAACTTTTAAAATTTAAAACTTTAAGCAGATCTATATTCATGCTCCTATGCAACATAAAGCAAATCAGCTTGCTAACACTTGATAAAAATGGTTATTTTTAGGGATACACTTCAAGATGAGCTATAAGATCATACTGAATCGAATTCTAAAATAGCTCAACTTTTCAGAGTTCTATATTAGGTAGTAAGGAAATCACATCAACACATTTTAGCGCCTATTAGCACTTTTTACCTTCCAATTTAAGTTGTGAAAGAGAAGTCTTTCTGTTATGAAAGATCTCCTTCTATTTTACCTGTGCACTATCACACAAGGATAAAGTTATCCACATCCAACTTTGGGAGACACAAAGCTAGTAGATGTTTTCCCATACTCTTCTCCTCCAAGATAAGATTCACATGACTGTCTTACGTGTCACAGAATCACAGAGTGTGCTGAGGTGGGAAAGACTCATCAGGACCATCGAGCCCACCTGGCCCTGCACAGCACACCCCAAGAATGACACCCTGTGCCCAAGAACATCCTCCAAACACTCCCTGAGCTCTGTCAGGCTTGGTGCTGACACCGCTTCCCTGGGAGCCTGCTCAGTGCCCAACCACCCTGTGAGGGAAAAACTTCATCCTGATTATCCAAACTAAACCTCTTCCAACCAACTTGAGGCTGTTTCGTCGAGTCCTGTCCGTGATCATGAGAGGGAAGATCCATGTGGTATCTTGTCTCAGTACCTGCCCCTCCACTGCCCCTCATGGAAGACCACAGTGAGGTCTCCCCTCAGTTTCTTCTCCAGGTTGAACAAAACAAGTATACCAATAGCTTACTTTTAATTTATTTAGTGTATATCATTAATTTCCAGCTATATTTCCTTTGCTGTGGTTTCTCTATTTTTGGAACCTTTTCTGGACTTCAAGTTCTGTTAACCAGTCATGACTACCACTACAGAGTGTGTGGGGGCTAACCCAATAATTTCATTTGCAACTATTACACCTCTTTCCAGCTTCTCCAACTAATTTCCCAGGCCACCCACACCTGATATTTCTCTCTGTTCTCACCCAAATGTATTTCAGTTTCCAACTTCTCCTTAACTGCTTTCTACTGTGGTTTATAATCTAATTTAGTTCTTTGCCTTGTCTACCCTGCCATTGTAGTGTCATTCCTTTATCCATTCCTTTATCTAAATCTTTATTTACCTTATTTTTCCTTCCCTGAGTATGAAAAGCAGACACAGACATCACATACATTTCTCTGTATATTTTTTTAAGGGTAAAGCTCACCAAACTTTTCTCAGAGCTCAAAATCTTGAGTCTTCATCATTTTATCACATCTTCATGGACCAAAGAAATGCTGTGTTCATTTAAAACTATTACTATAGCCTTAGTGATCCAAGTCCAAAACTGAGCCAAGATTTAAAGAAAGAAAGAATCTTTAATTATAATAACTGACTGTTCAGCCAAATGGTTTCTCTCTGGCTAAAAAAACCCACGTCTTAATCTCATTTATAACAATAGTGATCTTTCAGAATGATTTTGTTAAAGAAAACCTACTATGAAAATGATGGAACACTGAGTTTTCTTCTTTTGACTAAGTAAATAATGAAATTATATTTTACACTTGGGTGGGTAGCGGTGAGTGGGTTGGTCAGTGTATCAAACACTCCCCCATATTAATTCAGAGACCTGCAGCCCCTGCATTTCTGCCCAAAGCAAAACCTGTGTGCTCATTTTTCATACTTCTGTGACTTTTCTCTTGGCCCATAGCAATGAAAATTTGGCAGCTCCATTGCTAACTCCAAACACTGGATGCCAGTACTCTGAACCTGTGTGCTAACAAGACAGTTCAAGCCATGTAGGAAACTGAAAATAAGCTCCCTGCACTTCAGCCCTGGAGCAGAGCCAGCACCCAACAACAGCCTTCAGGCCCCCATTTCAAAACACACAACCCAGTGCAGCTGACTGGTCATCCTGTCTGGGAAAATGGTAAGAGAATTAATTAGAGAAATTCAACTAGCAGCCACTTTTCAGCTTTTCTTCTTTCTTTCCTCTACCTTGCTTCCACTTGGGGGTAGAGAGAGAGACCATCACACATGGAAGCAGCTCCAGCAATGCTCTCCCTCCACCCAGGAGGGGAAAAGCTGGCAAGCAGCAGCTGGCAGGGAAGAGGCAATTGCTTCAAGGTGAGCCAGTGCTGGAAAGAGTTGGGTAAGCAGCAATTTATTCTGCACTACAGTGGCAAATTTGAACATAAAAGTGAGTGTAAATATCTGTTTGTGGCTACAGATCAGCCAGGGAGATGTGAGAAAGCTCTAGAAGGCTGAAATTATATTTGGCAAACTTTCTGTATTTTTTAAACTAGCATTTATGCTCAGCTACAGCACAGAGTACCGTAAGAACAAACAAGAATTAAACAGTTACCCAAAAAAGGGAAAAAAAAATCATAGCATGACCCTTCTGATAAGCCCAACTCAAACATTTCATTTCAAAAATCGCAGTGTGCTACTCAGGGACAACATTTTTCAGCATGTAACCAATTCTATGTTCTCTTTTCAACATGGGCATTATTAAGGGTCAGAAAAATGAGCAATGAGGCCAGGGAACTATGCCAATGCCATAAAAAGAAGTAGGGAACCTAGAGTTACATGCCTGAAGAAAATTACTAACACGCAAAAAAAAAACAAAACAAAACAAAAAAAAAACAAACAAAAAAGCAAAAAACAAGGGCCTATTAACACATCCCATCTAGTTTTGTTCAAGTAAATAAACTAAATTAATTGGTTCCTTTGTGGATAACAGTTCCCCTAGTCTTTGATATTTGCTTAGCTGATTGCATATTTGTCTCTCACATCAGGCTAAGGCAAATACACATACTGTGGATATTTTATATTTCTAGTTCCCCAGACCCAAATGAATAGTTCAAGTTGATAACAGACACCCCTAGGTACATGAGTTCTGCCTTTAAATGCTGAGCATAATTTAGACTGGTGCAAGACCCAAGAAAATGGACAGTACAAACAAATACAGATGGAACATTTCTTTCATTTTTCCAAAATGTTCCATGGGAGAGCATCAGTTTCCACAGGACAGTAAGTCTTTGAAAGCATTCTTAAGAGTTAAAACAAATTTATGTGTGTTTTTATAAGCTCACTACTATACAACTGCATTCCCTTCCATTAAAAAAATTAAATAAATAATAAATGTGTAAATAATTTTAGGCAAGCTATACAGAGGACCCTACTGCTTCTTTTAGCTGATCAAAGAATGATGAATCACTTATAAAAGGTGGCATTTTCAGGGGTCAAAATTTAGCAAAATTCATGCAGTACGGTTGTGGACAAGACATAATGGTAGCAAATAGTTTCTTCCTCAAAGGAAAAGTGTAGTAAGTGGAAACATAGTGCTAAACAAACACAACAGGCAGCACCTTGATTAAAAGGCCAAAGAATTAAAAATCTGGAGTGGAAATGGTCAAAACCTTCAAGGGGATTAAAAATGTTTGCTTCTCTCCTTTCCAGACCTCCAACATGAGATTTTTAAAAAGTGATTTTATTTTTCAGAAAGCCTAGGGAACACATCTAATATTTCCAAACAGTAATAATAGAGAAAAACCCCAACTAACAACCTAGCAACAACAAAAGAAACCCCATTCAGTATCATAAACTGATGTTAAGAAACCAGCCATGTCTATAAAGGGACAAAAAAACATGCTGTGCTTTCCAAAAAAGCATTATATTTCTTTAATGCAAAAGGGATGGTTGCTATTTTTTCTGCTGATCCCCAGTGAGTGTAGAGAGATCATTTTCTTAGCCCTGGACTTCAAAAATTGTCTTAGAAATGAGATTTTTGAAATGGACATTGCTGTTGAAATCAGTTTCCTCTCATTCCCTGAGCTCTTATTTTGTTCTCATCTACAACCCACACATTTTCTTTCTCTCTTTTGCTCTTTGTGGGTCTGAGCAAGTCTGAATTGATAACTAATACAGTTCTGCAACTTCCTCTTCTATTAACCTTCCACTCCTACTGCTCCAGCTGCGAGGCTGGAGAAACAAAACAAAAACCCAAACCGACTCATATTTCAGTTCATTCTACTGTATTTCCAAATCTTAACTGAAAAAGACATTTTAAGCCACTTGTTACTGCAATTTTTTCCCCTCCCTGCCCTTCCCACAACAATCACGGCTGCCGTCTCAGTACTGACAAAATCACAGCAGGTTTCTTAGACTTTCATTTCTCCAGGACTAAAGATTAGACACTCCTGGACCTGCTCACCAGGAAGACCACAGGACCTCTATTCCCTCCAAAGGTTTTTGTTTCAGTGACAGAGAGGCCAAGTTTCTGACTGAACTCTCCTGTGCATCCTCTGCATCACTGTTTCTCCCCTCATGCTGTGGTCAGGAGTACCACAGCGACTTGTAAATCCTCTCTCTATTCCTTTTCAACTCTGCTCTCCCAAGGTGCAAAAGATGTAATTACTCGATGATACCAGAAGGAAAACATCATTACTTGATGATACCAGAAGGTACAGGATTCTCAGTAATTATTCTTTCTGCCTCTTTTCACACCTCAATCTACCAGTGGTTTTGCTCTTCCTAATGATCCTCTGGTTGGCTAAGACTGTTAAAATGCAAAGAATTTCTTCATGGTTTTTCAAGCTCTCATAAGTGACCAGATCTCAACTGCTTCACTACCATGACACTACAAGACCAGAAAAGGGCAAATAAATACTATTACAGAGAGCCTTCTGATATAAAGAATATTGCTGACACCTCCTTGACTACCTGAAGTGTTTTCATCGACTAGAGATTAATTTGGGTACCTTCTGAAAAATGTTAGAAAAAGGAGGGGCATATTCCCATTAACTTGCTGAACAGAAAAGACACTCTCACTCTCCCTGCCTATCCAAAAGAAAGTTTTCTTTACTCATATAAATTCATTTATTGAAACAGAGCAAGCTTATGAAGCCCCATGTTCCTGTCCATTGCAGTTGTAAAAACGCCCTGTGGGTATCACAGTCAGGAAGGGGAAAAAAAAGGAGCAATCAAGGAGCAATTTTTGTAACTGGGTCTAGAGCCCAAGATTATTACTGATACTGTGAGGACACAAACCATTTGCAGACATACTTTGATGTCACCACAGTCCCAGCGGTCACACCACCATTGTGAATAAATCATGGTTTGAGAGCTGTTTAAACTGTGACATGATTTGCATAATGAACAGCTGTACTGTACAAGCCAAACAGATGCCTCCACTGTATTTTTATTTTCATTTTCTCCCTCTGCCCCAATGAAGACATTTTCAGCTCAATGGCAGTAGGCAAATCACAGCATCTGTCACTATCCTCACTTCTACATCTATGGAGCAGGGATAATAGCACTTGCCTCCCTTAAAAGAACACTGAGAAACCCATAATAAAAATGATTATGTGAAGAGGGGATAATTTTATTAGCCAGCATCAGCTGCAGCTTGCTCTACTTTCCTGCATCTCATGCCTCCATGGTTCCAGGTTTTGAGCAGGATAGCCAGACTCCCTCAAGCAGAGGAGAGCAGCAGGAACACTGTGAAACTCCCACAGGCTCAGCATGCTGCTAAAAGATAGCTGCCAGACTCAGCAGAACCCCCTTATCTTTAATAACTACCTTTCCTCAAAAGTAAACAAATTTTGGCAAATACTTGCGTTTTGATTTGCCTGAGATGACTGTCAGGTTGGAGAATTTTTACTAGTTTGTTTGTTTGGTTTTTTTAAATCTTCAAATCAGGCTCTGGGAAACAGGCCATACCCATAAAGAAAATAACCCATTTTATTTCATTTATGCAATATGACTTGGCCTTCTTTGCTGTTTGTCCCTTCAGATGACATTCCAAAATATGCAGTACAGTCAGAAAACTATCTAACCTGAAAGCACAGAGCCTCTCCCCAATGCTCTCTATTAATCTTCCCAAGGGACTCTATTTATACCTTTTTTTTCAGAGAAATTGTCTCTTTGCTTCAAGTGACAAACATCAGGGCATTGGGACAGCTATGCAAAAATGAATTAGGAAAAAAGTAAATAAACTGAAACAAAGGCTATGTGAAATAAAATCTGTGTCTCAGCCTTGTTGTGACACTGGGCTAGAATGTGTATTTAAATCCTTCTCTTCCAAAAACAGTGAGCAGAGGGCAGCAGCTGTGTGGCATGTTATCTCATCTCTGCCAGTCAGCAAACAGCATCTCCAAGGCACAAACGCCCTCCAGTGTGACACCACTCAGCAAATAAAGCCAAAAGCCCAGACCCCATGTTCTGCAACTGATTCACAGAAACACTGAATATTTTAGGTTGGAAATACATTTAAGATCATCAAGCTCAACCATCAACCTAGACTGCCAAGACCACAACTAATCCATGACTCTCAGTGCCACATCTTCACGTTACAGGGATGATGACTCAACCACTTCCCTGGGCAGCCTCTTCCAGTGAAGAAATATTTTGTAATATTCCATCTAAACCTCCCCTGGTGCAACTTGAGGCCATTTCTGCTCATCCTATCACCTGTTACCTGGGAAAAGAGACTGACCCTGACCTTGTCACAACCTCCTGTCAGGTACCTCACAGCCCTTCCCATTTTGCTAGAATGTCAGGGACTGCCTCACTTATCTCAGTGCAATTTTAGCAACTAAGTTGGACCCTCGCTCAAATTCATGAAAGATCATTCATCATATAATTTAATAGCAGCAAAAATGAGTTGGGATGCAGTGCCATTTCCTT
The DNA here is from genome assembly GCA_035582745.1 of Loriotus luctuosus. Taxonomy (NCBI): domain Eukaryota; kingdom Metazoa; phylum Chordata; class Aves; order Passeriformes; family Thraupidae; genus Loriotus; species Loriotus luctuosus. Next base: position 59,016,717 of record JAWWEY010000055.1, on the reverse strand, counting down.
CTAGGTTATTGGAGACAGGCCAGTGCTCACTGTAACCTTATCAGGGCTAGAAAGAAACAATTCTTCTCACAGCTGCAGTGAAGCAGCTTCAGGATGTTCACTGATGGTGTCAGCACCACAAGGTAGTGGCCTCCATCCATGGGAGACTTCTTGTGTCCTAGAAACAAGCAAGCCAGTTGAAGGAAGGAAAGTACAATCAACACCACTTGGCAGATTTATGTCTATAAATCGACTTGCTTGTAATTATCCAAAGGATGAGTGTGACAGAGAGAACTTTTTTCAGAGAAAATAGTCTTTCACCTTAATGAGGGAAACATCCTAGACAGAAAATCCCACTTTCAAATATGCCCAGGAAGACAGAGTTGTCCCTGTCCAGTCTCTTACCTTATTGGAATAAGTTTCATTTTTCTATCAAAGGTAAAAAATGTCAAATGATACTGTAGCTATATAATTTCAGACGATAGAGGATGAAGTTGTACAGCATGCGACTTACCTGAGGTGAGACTTCAGTGCAGCCTTTTTGGCTTTTGGACAGTTGAGCTATTTTGTTACCTTCTATAAAAACCTTTCTATTTTGGAAGTCAATACAGAGCTGCATACTTGCAGCAAAATTTTGGTAGCTACAGTAAGGCTGAAGTCTGCATTATTATTGAAAGGACGCTGTGCCTCAGCTACATTCCAGCAATGCAACAGGTCAAAATACATTCAATTCTTTAAAAGTCTATTTTCATCTACCCAAACAGGGTGGAAACACATCTTCATGGCTGATTTGTCCTCTCTGTTAAAATCCTTATCTGATAGAAAGTTGTAGAAAAATTAAGAAATTTCATTCAAATGAAAAATTCTTGTTATCTGACATCCCTGCTCTTAACTGAAGGACACCATTTCACTCTGTCCTTTCAATTACCCTTCCAAGTCTCATCTTCTCCAATCACAGAAGTGCTCCCTTCCTCTTTGTTCCTTTACCCTTGTACACACATTTTTAAAGAGAATGTCCTTATCAGTTCTTCTGCACCTCATGGCTGCTTTAGGATGCAAAGTTCTCTCAAGACTACTAAAACAACCTTTTTTAAACAACTAAAATAGAAAATAAAATATAAAATAAAAAATAAAATAAAATAAAATATAAAATATAAAATAAAATAAAATATAAAATATAAAATAAAATATATAAAATAAAAAGTCCTCTCTCTAAACTGGAAGATAGCATTTACCAAACCACTGGAAGGTGAGAGCTCCTAATGGAAGTTATGTTCTTTCAAAACCAGACACATATTCTATTCCATCTATGTCTCTGATACCAAGAATAATTTCTAGCATTGGGAGAACATAAAACAACACCACAAGAGGAAAAAATTGGAGGAGTTATTTATGCTGTTATGTATTTAACAAATTCTTTGATAGGAAGATCATACTACAATAATCAGAAAACTGATATTTCTTGCTAATGCAAAATTTGCAACACAAAGGTGAAATTCTTCTTAACATGTGGGCAGGCAAATACACACTTTACACTGTTCCCATTGTCTTCATTGTGCATCTGCCACAGATCTCAATATTCAATGTGCAACTAGGAGACAGAAAATCTCAGGGAGACAACTGGAGACTTTGGCAGCTAACAGGGGGAGAACCAGACCCATTGTTACCCTGAGAGTCCAAACAGGAGAACTAGATACTAAAAAAGGAAAGAAAAAAGTATTAAACAGTGACATTTAAGACCACTATCTTTGGTGGAGAGAGTTGATAGCAAGCTGAAAGTAACAAAATGACCTGAGAACTACTTTTCATTTTACTTAAGATTCACATAAATAAAAATGCAACAGGTCACATGTGAAAAGCTTTCTACAGAGTTTCCTTTCCACACCATAATAGCTAAAGAGATATTTTAGTTCATTTTTTTCCTCTTTTTTTTTTTTGAATGATGTCCAGATTCTGCACAGACTTGTACAAGTCATACTAATGATATGGTGTGTCACCACAGTATTACAGAATCAGCCAGGAGATGCCAGAAAGACAAGGTTGCATTTCGGAAGGAAGAAGTTAGCATTTTTAACCTCCAAAGGGAGGCTACAGCCTGAAGGATGTTGAAATACTGCTGAAAGGCAGGTTTCATTCAAATTGAGTTCTCATTAACACATAAATAATGTAATTTTTTAAAGTTGCATCTATCCTACATATCCAAATGCAGTAATAACTAAAAGCAAAAAAGGGAAAAATCCAGGCTGAGAAAAGTTCAGATTTCTTGATGATCTATTGATTGATTTTTTTTTTCCCAGACAATATAATTTTCCACATCTTTCCAAAACAGAGTGGTTTTCAGCAACCAGGCTCTTGATGAAGCTCTTTGAAAACCACCCTTTTGGCGCTTTGAACAATCACTTAGTCACACAAACTTCGTGCTAATTTGCTAGCAGAAAGTAAAAGAAAGAGAAAAATCATTTATGGCTATGCTTAATTTAAAAACAAAATTTTAAAGCTTGGAATATCTGTCTTCTGTAATTAATAGCTGTAGTTTTGATTACTGTTTCCTACTCCTCAAAACAGCTCCAGCTACAGCTCAACGATTTTTCAGGCAGGTATCCCAATCACCCATATAGAGAACTTGTTTTACTACAGATATTTCTGATGGCCTCCAAGGCATTTGCCTGGAACGTGAGGTTATTGTGCCCTAGAGAATATTGAAGTATTTTACACCACATGTTTAGCTTGAACAGGAGACATGGGAAACCACCATTATAAAGTGCCTTATAGGACAATATTTATGGCATTCATATATGCCAGTTTTGGGCTGAAAAGAAAAAATATTTCCCAGCCCAATAGAGAAGTAATGTGAATCAGGACTCCTTCACTAAATATCATATTCAGAAGACTGCTGGAAAAGGGCAAGGCAGTATGATATAGAGCAGCCTCTCTTCTTTCTTGTATGAACAGCAGACATTCCATAAACTTTTAAATTTAACCTGCAGTCATGTGTAGCTACACTGTGTAACTGCATTTCTCAGCGAATAAAATATTTGCCAAGTGTTATTCAACAGAATTTTCTTCAGAATGCATCTCCCAGCAGAGTTGCAACACAGTCCTCTTTGTCACGAGCGAAAGAAACTGCTTGTAAGCACTTCAACAATCACAGAGGCAGGATTTTCAGGAAAAAAGTTCCCAAATTTTTCTGCTCTCTGCATGATGCATGCGGGGATATTTAAGAGATTCAAGTGGTAAAACTCCACAGCCAAACCCATGTTTTTCAGACCATGTTCCTAAAGCTGAAACCCAGGTGGTCTCTTTAGAGCCTGCTGCCGAGTGGAGCTCTAGGGATCACAGTGTTTACACCATTTGGGATGTACAATTTTCTCCCTTCCTCATGCAGACTGCCACTTCTCCTCCCAGTCTTCTGCACTGCTAATACGTGCAGAAATTCAGTACTGTATTTCCCCATATGAAGAACTTGGCAAGGAAAGACCCTGTGCTCTTGGCAGAAGTTTATCCTGGGATTATGCCAATAAACAATCATTTTCTGGTTGCCACAAGCATCCCATTATTTCGGTTCAGCCATTCAGTCCACTCCAGTTCAGCTCTGTTAGTGCTTCCTTAATAAACCCTTATTATCAGGGGCTTAGGCCTCAGTCATTTGAATTCATGCTCAGCCGGGACTCGGTATTCAGAGACCTAGTCCCAGTGTCCTTAAAAAAATATACAATTAAAACCCTTACTTGGCCACAGAGCAGAGACAATGAAATTTCATTGGCTGCAAGCTATATTTGCACTCTTAAAGACTTGAGAAAAGCTGGATATTGAGGCTTGTTTTATAAACAACACTTGGAGGCTATAGTTCTCGCTGAAGAGAAATGCCACAGCAGTCTTTTCACCTTCATCCTCCTTTGTATCTATAGCCTTTGTATCTATGTTGTTTACTACACAAATAAATATCTTTTTCTCATCAATTTTAACACCTGTTCCTGGGGCTAGATTTGGTGGGGACAGACGGGACCCAAAAGCCAAAAGCACCTTGAAGCTCTCACTGGGGTAGGTACAGACTGGGGACAGCACCTGAGACAGCTCCTCCTCCTCCTGGGACACAGCTCGGCTGCTCCAGGGGTTTGGTGCCTACTGAGCAGGCAGCTCGAGACACTCATCTGTACAGCATGGGAATTACAGCTCTGATCCAGGAGCCCCAGCTCTCCTGGAAAGCAGCAGGCAGTCTGTCTCACTCAGGGAACCACACACACACTGAATTTGTGAGGGGACTGGCTCCAGACTTTGAATTTTAGGTCATCTTCATCTCTGCACAAGTCAATTAAGAAAAACAGTTTGTCTGGAGATTAGTTATAACTCCCAGACTGTAAGGTCTATCACTGAAAAACTCACAATTACCTCCCTCATGTAATCCACAGTCCTAAACCCCTTAAAATTCAACTTCTTCTTGATTTTCTATTCTTTACAATAATGGTGTATAACCATCAATCACAGTGTTTTGCTGGTCCCAGGCTGGATGTCTCTGTGTGGTGCCTGCCCAGGACAGGAATAGCAGCATGAATCCCTCAGACAAAGCAAGGGGGGCATCTGCTCCTCTCCAGCAAGTTCTCTTTGTACAAGCTGGATCTTCCAAGACACAATATTTAAATGCAAAAAGGCATATCACCCATGGTTCAAATTAGTAAGGCTTTACTGTGTTCCTTCCTTTCCCATATATCCTCCCTCAATATCACACCATCCCTACCAACCTAGAGGTAAGCACCAGTGAAACAAATCCTCATCCCCTCCACCCTCTCCTCTCCTCTCCTTTGCTCTCTGCAATTATAATCAAATATGCAAACCACAGAAAATGGATTCTCTGCCCTGCATCCTAATAAGGGTACCTAGGTCTCTAGAACAAACTGGCTTGCAAGATGTGGAATTCACTGATGACTTGTTTTGGAGTTAGGAACAGGATAAAAATACAAAGTGTGATAAAAATACACACACATTTTGGACATCTAAAGTGAAATCCTTCTCCATTGGTGCTTCAAGCCTCTCTGCAGGTTACTCCAGGGAATTGTCTGACCTGAGAGGATAGGAAAAGTACACGAGGTTTCTCAAAGAGATGCTTTACTCAAGACAGAATCCCTTGTGAACACTTTTTGTTTCTGTTCCCATAAACTTAACTGAAACTCTTTACTGCTACTGCTGAATGAGGAATTTGGAGACTGGCATGGCAAAAGCAGCTTTCCAGGGACTGTGCTACTACTGTGAGCCTCCAGAGTGGCAATAAAGACAAGTTAGTGTGTGACTGAAAGACCAATTTCATGGGCTCCTCTCTGGGCCCAGGGACCCTTGTCAGAGCAAAGAGCTCCCAAAGGCTCTGGATTCTTCAGCTAGAGCAGAATTACACACACAAGGATCCTGAAACAACAGCAGTGCCATCCACCTCAAATGAAATCAGTGTCATATAAACCTCTGAAATTGAAGCTGTCTAGAAATGCACCAGACCTTGTAAGCTTTCCACTGCTCTTTATACTCTTCATGAGGGATTAGAGAGTTGAATATATTTGTAACTCTAAATGGCACTTCTCATTGATCCTTTGTTTCTAATTTCTTCCCAGAGGTTTAATAAGCAGAGAAGTGTCGTGGTATGCATGGTTTTTACAATTTCTGTAAAAAAGGAATTCCATTTCAATGAGTCTCCCAAGAACACAGTCTATTTTGAGTTTTGTCATTTTTCATTTTTGTGAATTTGCAAGAAATACCGACGGAGGCAAAAGGCCTTAATAAAACTGCAGTAGCTGAAGTTAATAGGCAGGTATTGAGGAGGGAAAGAAGAAAAGGTGAGGGATGTTAACTCTTGATAGCTTTAGTGAAAAGTTCTGACAAGTCTTTACCAGTTTATTTCTGCACAGCTCAAACCTGCAGTGTAATCAGTCCATCCTTATACTGCCAACACACCTACCTCCAATGGGAGTGATTTTTCCAGAAACGCCTCAGGACTTTATTGCAAAATCCCAACCAAAGGTTGTTATAATCTGCCACAAATTAAATGCATGATTTCTCATTAGGGAAGATAACTCAAGGGTCCTTGAGGTAGATTCATTTGCAGCAGCTGTATAGGTGCAATACAGCATTGCCCTCTGCTGGATTTTAGGCTGCCTACTCATGCAAAAGGTGCCTCTGGCTGAGCTAGAGAGGATGATTTTTAAACCAACACTGTACTAATTACCACAGGGGAATATCCTGCCACCAAATAAGGAATGAAATAGTGAATGAATGCTTCCTCCTAAGCATTTTTTCCCCCACTGGGCTAGCAGTGCTTCAGACAAGGGGCGGTGTTGATTTATTCAGCCCTCCCCCAGTGCAGCAAGAGTCACAGACTATTATGCATCCCCCAGAGCCCAAGTACTGCACACAGATACACAACATCTAAACAAGCCAAAACTGAATTGTAGGTGAACTCTGGTTGAATTCTGGTACCTACAAGAGCGGTCAGTCACACATGACTGCCACATCCAATGGGGTGTTACCCAAGACACAGCATTCCTGCTATATGCAACTTCTACCAACTTCTTTCTGGGCATCTCCTGATGAAAACTCAAGGGCTATTTCCAGTCTCTTCATAGCTATGAATACAGAGTCTCTGGACTGATGTAGGATGACCATGACAAGAATGAGGGAGGATCTCCTGCTTTTGACTAGGACAATTTTCTTCCTAGTACCTGGCACAGTGCTGTTTTTTTGGGTTTAGCATGCAAATAATGCTGATAAAACACTGATGGTTTACTTGTTGCTAAGTAGTGTTTATACTAGGTCAAAGACTTCTCAGGTTCTCATTCCCTGCAGGCTGGAGGTGCACAAGAAGTTCACCCCAGTTCACTCAAGAGCTACCCCATACCACAGAATATCATGCTCAGTATATAAAATCGACAGAAATTGGCCAGGAGGAGCCTGTCTCTGCTCAGGGATTGTCTGGGCATCAGTCAGTGGGTGGTGAACTATTGCTTTGTGCATGACTTGGGGTTTTATTTCTTTTTTTACTTCTCTCTTTTGTGCTCTCTCCCTTTTCATTACAATTACTGTTATTGTTATAAATATTATATTCTGTTTCAGTTCTTAAACTGTTTTCATCTCAACCCATGGGTCTTACCCTCTTCCCAATTATCCTCCCCTTCCAACAAGGGAAAAAGGTGAGCTACTGGCTGCATGGTACTTAATTGCCATCTGGGGTTAAACCATGACAAAGATCAAACTGGATGCAACACAATAATATAAAGCAAATTTTTTTCTCCATTCCTGCTTTTCATAATCTACGTTTTCTGAATATTCCCTGTCTAAATGACTTTTTGGTATAACCAACCAAATGCACACACATATACAAGCACATAGGCACACCTATATATTTAAATACTTATTTGAACACAGCTGCCTGCAATGGGTTAATTATACTCATATGACCTAGATAAAGACAACAAATCCCATTTCTGTATTTCTTCAGCTATTATTCTTGCTGATCATCTAAAAGACACAGCAGGGCCTTTTGCATCCTGTAGCTTGATGCTGTACAGAATGGGACCCCATCCAGAGAATCAGGACATCTGCTAATTCAGACTAATATACAGGAAGCTGAGAGTTAGCAAAATAGTGTTTCAGATAAAAAGGAAGTGCAAAAAGAAAGCTCTTTTCCATTTATACTAATTTCAGGAGTCTACCCTTGCACTTCTTAAGTGGTCCTTTATTTGGTTTCTTCTAACTTTGCTTTTCCCACCATTCTTTCCCCTTTTCACTCTGCCTTATTCTCTCATTTCAATCTCAATTTACCATCTGACTTGTTTTCCCTCTTTCACCAAAAATACAGGCAGTAGATTCTCTTTGGAATACCCAGTCTGCAAAAGCAGCTGCTTATATCCCCAGTTTTCTTAGGGATTCCAGCTCTGTTGTCACTAGTGGCTGTGGGAGAAACCCACTTTTCTTCATGGGTGGTTCTGTTAATAGTGATAACAACAACAAAAACTAAAGATATTCTCATTAAGCAACGAAGCAAGAAAGTATCTGCACTCTAAACAGCCCCTTTCAGCCTGTTTCTCCCTGCAAGGTATTCACAGTTCTCTGTGGGAGGCTCCTTCCTAAAAATAAATGTCATGATTTGTTTTCTCTTATCTTACAGCTAATTAAACGTTGCCACCATAACATTTCACCTTTTCATTGTGCTGCATTTCCAGAGTATCAAGCTGCACTTTGGCCTTTTCCTGCTCCTTTTTTTCTCCCTGTACTGCCATGCCAAGAGCAATGGTTGGGGTTTAATTTAAAAATTTTCAACCCCAGCCACATGAAATGAAAAAAGAAAACAAAGCCTACATTGTTTGATGTCTAGAAATAAGTTAGCAACACAGGTCAAGGTTTGATAATCTAGTGATTTCAGCTTACAAACTGTGCAAAGTAGAAAATTTAACACTGATTAGAGGTCTGCATTGGTACACATCAAAGCATTAAGTGAAGTTGCTAAGAATGTACTGAAAGGGTGACAGATGGAAGATAAGAATTATATACCTAGTAAAAAGAAAGGTGATAAGGTTCACGTTATCTAGAAATCAATTCTTAAATACAAAGTCTACCTAGGGGCCAAAACAGACTTTTATGGACCAGGAAGAAATTAAAGACCACAATTCACAGCATCATCCCAATTTTTCACTGCTTTGTGTGGTTTTTTTTTTTTAATTATCTATCCTCATTCAAATGAGTAGGAAAATGACTCATTAATGTTTTATACTCACCTTGAACCAATGACTGGGCAACATGCCAAACCATAAAATCATTCTTGTAATGATGGGAGACACCTAAACATGCAACAATTCCAAAACGGTACCAGTTATTATCAATTGTTTTCGAACTGTCAATGGACACTATGGCCAGTGATGCAGATGATTGCTCCAGTTTAAGACTGAGGGAATAAATCACAATGCAAATACTTCAGCAAAGTGATCCAAGGTGCAAGGCACTGTATATAAAATTCTCAGCGTGTCACACTCAGGTTCATTCCCTACTTTACATTCTAGAGCAGAAACATTCAAATTAAAAAACTAAAAAACAAACCCAAACACATTGCTGCTTAAAACAGAAGTTACAAAGACAAACTTTACTTAAGACTGTTCTTGATCTTTGGGATCATGACTGATTGTATTTTTTATTAAATTGACCTTTTTTCCACAAAGTAGCCATGCTTTATATTGGAAAATGCTTGGTGGTGATGATATACCAGAATGCAAAAAATCTTCATGTGACCATGCCCTGTCCTGAACAACCATGGAGGAAAAAAAAGATTTTGCAAGGCTTTAGATCGCCACAAATAAAATAGTGAAAGTACATCCCTGATAGTTTTCATAGCAATGTCAGAAAATCAATGCAGGAAAACTATCAAATGGCTGATCTTCCTTTCTCTCCCAGGGTGTGGGTGTCCCAAAAGGTCCTGGCACACTCCAAAGCAATATGCAGAGTCCCTGCAGGACAGGACTGGAGTGGGAGGCCTCTGGCAACATGCAGCTTCCTTTTGAGTTAAATGTTGCCAATAGGAAAAGGGGGGAAAATAGTTCGTTCTCTTTATAATTATACCAAATTATTCCATTTGGAAATTATTGCCAACAAGAAGGTAGAAAAAGTCCAGTGTAGTTTACAAAATATCTTGCTGAAAGAAACAACATATTTAAGCTTTCCTGAGACTGACTTTTAGTCCCTGTCAGAGAAAATACCTATGAGGATTGAGTTCAAGTTACAACTGCAATGAGTAAGGTAGCACAGTCCAAGCAGAAATAGAAAGACTTACATTCAACTTGGACCTCGTGGCACCATAAATCCTGATGAAATTTGGAAAATGAAAGAGTAATGCTGACAGAAGGACAAGGAACAACTTTCCATTGTCAAAACTTTCTGAAAATGATGCTATTTGTTATTGTTCATTGCATGCCAAGAGAAAGCAGAGCCAAAAACTGTTTCATTTACAGACAAAGCCTAAAGTACAGGAAAATTTCATGCATTCATTGTCCCTTCCCACCTCAGTTTCTACAAAAATAAAAATAGTAATAATCTTAAAAAAAATCAAGCCAAAACAAAACAAAGCCCAAAACAATAAATGGACCCAGTATTGGATCTTTTCTCATATTTAAAACTGCAAGATCATGTGTTCATGTCTGTAAGGCTGCATGCTTTAGAAAGTAAAAACCCATAATAAGTGAACTTGCTGCCTTTAATGAATGTGCGGATCTCACAAACTCCACTATTTTTTTCTGACAACTTACTCTGCTGATAGGGTTAATCAGGCAAGTGCTTGCATATTCAGTCCTAAGGGACTGGTGTGTGAGCAATATCTAGATTCACAAAATGTGTATCTTTTATACCTCTGCTCTGTGCTCAGCAAGTGCTGATAACTTCTCAGATAGCACTGAAGTTTAAATACAGCTAAACATCACTGCAGCTCAGTTCCAACCTGGGTAGCTGAAATATTGGAAATCTCTGGCTTCACAGGGCTCATTAGAAGCTAACTTACCTCATTAACTTTTTTGCATTACTGCACCACACAATCTTCAGCAGCCAAGCTACCACTCAGTCAGCAGGCCTTTAAGGATCTCAGCCATGCTCCCTTCATTTCTTCCTGTACATCACCAATCTTAATGATTCTCAATCCCACTCCTGAGTAATTAGCTTACTAAGGCTGAAGGCACCTTCAGTGATGCGTGCCAGCACAGGAGGCAAGGGTTCAAACACCAAAATCCAGCCCTGCCATCTCAGGTTTTTCCTTCTGGGTAGTTTGTTACACTGAGACCTGCTGGGCTCTTTACTACTTTCACATTTTGCTACAAAAAGAGGACCTGTATCTGTTTGCATAATGGCTGCATGCATATGAGATTGCTTCTGAGAACATTCCAGTCTTTCCTTGTTCTAGCAATAGGAGAAACAAAACTACACAGAACACAGAAAAAAGACAAGTTGAGGAAAGAGGATGAAGCATTACCCTGTTTTAAATTCATTAATATTTATATCTTCATCTATGACAGAAAGGAGGAAGAACAGCAAGGTTCATAACACCAGCTTTCTCATGTATGGATTCAGGGAGGCAAGAGGGAGCGTTCCTGCAGGTAATTAGCCTTGACTGCTAATCACATCAGCCAAAAGTGATGAGAAAATTAGTCTGATGCTCTTCCTAGATTCCCAGAGCAGCACTGCTGGTTACTGGGATGCTCTGATGCACAGCAACCTGCAATACATCCTCACTACCACAGGAACAGGACCGGCAGTAACTGCAGCCTGCCCTTGGAAATGATGGAATACAGCTAATGCCTCTTCTACCCCAGCCCTGCTCTACCCCTAGGACCATGTTTCCTTATGGGTCAGGGCAGATAGCCAGCTCCTGATTCACCCCATTGATCTGCCCTCCCGCTACAATAGCACAAACCAAAGAAGGGCAGCAATCATTTGCTTCATCTTTTCAGAGTCAACATTTGCCCATTTTGCAGTTTTCCAGAAGAAGAGAAAAGTCACGATTCAGTCACAACAAATCCAGCGAGAAGTGGACAAGAATTTACATTTGTCTGTATCTCTCATCTACTAATTCTTCTAAATATATATTTAAAAAGCAAATATAGACATCACTGCATTTTCATGTGACCCGAGGTCTTAATCATTCCTGAAGGTAGAGAGTCAAGTCCTAGCACACAGATATTGCATATTCACCTTATGAGAAACAGCTCCCAAAAGCTGACAGGGATGGCACAAAAGCTGTAAGTTAGACACACTGAGCACAGGAATCAGTCCCAACTCTGTCACTCAAGGAAAAGACTCTGAACCCTTCCAGGGTAGAGGACTGTGTCACAGATGGCAAAGGCCTAAAACAGATGGTACAAGAAAGGACTTGGAAGCAAATGACAGTCAGGAATGGGATGGGCCAGGAGACACAGGGACAAGCAGGCTTGTGAATTGGGGAGGAAGGCTGAAACAGAAAGTCTCTGAATATGAAGCTCAGCCCAGCCAGCTAGGATGAGGACACTGGAACTGAGGCAGTGGCTCACCTGAGAGCAGGCAATTAGTTTGTGTGCCCTGAAACTCAACAAAGAAAATGGAGAAAAAATAAATCCTCCCGAAGATTGTCTTCTCAAGCCAAGATGATGACAGCTTAATTATACCCGAACTTACTAAGTTTTAGACTTTAAAAAAAGCACCCTGTAAGATTTCAAAGGATGGAAACACAGAATTTAATAACTGGTACTACTAAACCTTATAAAATTTAAGTGAAAAGCAATTATCCGTAGATGTCAAGACTTCCAACCGCTGGAAGATTGGAGTAATTTGATTTCCCCTCATATAAACATTTACATAAGCCAGAGGCTGTCAGGGGATTTAACCATGAGAGTTCTACGTCAGAAGAGTGGGATTTCCAGCATCTATTTCCAGATCTGTGATCCAGGCCACCCTATTTCCTCTCACTCCACCTCTCTCCCTGCCACAGCATAGGCTTGTTGTAAGCAGCTTTCTGCCAGAAGAAGGTTGGATGATTAAGGTAACTACCTCACAAGGCTCAAGGATTATATCTTCATCTTCACTGACCCAGAAATAACCTTAGAAATAAAAAGCAGGACTCTTAGTGAAAAAGTCTGGAGACTGGGGGCAGGAAGGAACAAAACCGTCCCAGGAGTTCAAGCCATTTCAGGGGCCAGTTGACAGCAGACCATTCCATGGCACTCCTACCAGTTTTCCTAGCAGCAATTCATCCTCACAGGTATCAGGGAAGCTGTATTTAAACAGTTCAAGTGATCAGGACCTCTTCACACCACCCAGAGTGCACAAATCATCAAACCATTGCTCTGCATTTACTGGAGGTTTGGACTTGCCTCCAAAGCAAAGACAATTCTGATTTAGGTGGCTTCCTACCAAATTTAGCCATTATTAGGCTACTTTGGCTTCCTGGTTCCACGACCAAAGAAGACACACAGGATGCCTAGAAATCTTTGCAGTCTGAAGGGTTACTTTGGTACAACCCACCAGCAGAGGACCAATTTCCCTGCAGCCCCAGGCTGTCCTCCACAACAATTAGGTCTCTTTGAAGGAGCAAGAACATTGTTCCTTCAGACAAAGAACTTTATCAGGATGTCAGAAGCTGCACATGACTGGCACAGCAGCTGAAGTGGCAATGTTGCTACTCTTAGTTCCTACAAACAAAAAGCTAGTTTAGCACCACTTGTCCCCCTCTCTTTTAAGATAACACACAGTACATGCCCTTCTCCTCACCTATGCTAGTTTTACAGTCAGCATCCAGCCAGATAGGGAGGCAAAAGTCCTGTGATTTAATGTTCTGCCATGTCTGCTCTTCAGCAAGACATGCCCCTAAAAGGAAGGCATGATTACTACAGCTTGCAAAATGCTGTATTCCTGCATTTTGACTCTCAAAGTGGCTTGGAAGGGAAGAAAACTGCTTGTGCTTTACCCAATCAGTCCTACTACAGCTTCTGCAAGGCAGGGTACTGTCACTCCTCAGACAGTACACAATTAAGTCAGCTTCCTCTTACCACTCACTCAAGGCAGAGCCAACATTAACAAGTGAGTTTGCTACAGAGAAGGGAAGAATGTATTCCAGGCAGATATGAAAATAGAAAGACATTTAATAAGATTGAGCAAGGCAACACTCTTGAGGGTGAAACTATGAGACTGCCACATGAAGGAAAGTGTACCTGGAAAAGGAGGATCAAAGATAGCAGAATAGATAAATCCAGTCTCTGCAGCAAATCAAATTTCTATTCTTTCTGTCAATTGTCTTTGTTTGTTTCAGGTGAGTAGAACAGAGGAGTAACAGAACCTAAAATCCTGCTGGAGCAGATTTGTTCCAAACAAACATCTCACCAACAAAAGCAGATTAAAATAGGACACAAATCTCTTAGGAGGAAAAAGAGAATAGCCCTGGTCACCGGCCAGCACACTTGGTACAAGTGCTGCACCTGAGGCAGCTCACAGCGCCCTTTCTCTGAGGTGATGCTGCACCAAACTCACCATCCTGCAGGTATGGGGACACCTCCCATCAAATGCCACAATTACAAACACGAGAGCAGCTCCCCTCCTATTCATGTGCTGCCAAACAGAGTCTGAGTGTGCTAAACTAGGCCAATATCTTCCTTATTAACAAAGAAACTCTACACTCTCACTCCCTGCACTGCCTCCTTCTACCTCTCATGTAAAAAGACCTCCTATGCCTTTATTCTCCATTCACTTTGTCTCTGGCCTATTTCTGGGGTCCCCCTGGCCTGAGTTTGCACATCTCTGAACCAGGGGTTGCTGTTGCAGTTTTGATCCTTTCTTTCCCTGCCTGCTCTAGCTGCCTTTATGAGCTGCAGCATTTCTCCAAAGTTAGAGCTCTTTCTCTCAGCAGTCTCTCCTTTAGCAGGGAATAATGAATATTACAGCTGATTCTCTCCCTCATTAGAGGAATTTTAACATCTCTAGAGTTACCTTTGGGAGGACTCTCACTCATTCACTAATGTAAGCCTCCATTCTGCCTTTGCTTGCCAGTTTAGAGTATTTCTGGCAAATCAAGCTATTCCTTCCCTATCTTCCCTAGCCCCCAAAACAAAAAGTGCACATGAATATCACACTTTTCTAATAACTTTCCTAGCACCTCATTTCTACCTCCAGTAATTACGATATACAGCCTCAATTCTTACTTTTACTCCATTGCAAAGATGCAGGGTTTGTGCAAATTAGTCTGAAAAACCCAGTGCTTCTTTTGCTACAAGTCCTTCATTACTGCTTTTTGAACAAGTGAAGAAATGCCTAAGGTTAAAAAATAATATGCTACATCACTAGACCAATTACTGGCTACTACTGTCTTATGTATCACACATCAGTAGAAAAACTCCATGAAAATACAGGCTTGGAAAATAAAAAAAATTTATTAAGATGGTTATTTTACAAGATTGCAGAATTCATTTTTGTGTACGAAGGAATGTATAATAATAAAAAAACCACAACAGCAAGAGTCTGTCACAGTTGACTTTACGCCAAGAACACCAACAGCCTCCAGCAAAATAAATCCACCTTTCTAGTAAAATAAAAACCTCAGCATCCTCCTCTACCTTTAACAGGTTAAGCTGTTCATTACAGGCCCACAGGGAAGCTCAGTGATGCTAGTGAGTAGCAAAACAAGCAGAGAAACCATAATTACAAAGAAAACCTTTCCACAAAGTGTCAAGTACCCTGAATGAGAAGGAACTGAGTCTTTCCAGACATCCCAACTTGACCTGGATGCTGAAAGCTTCCTATCATGAATGATTCAGAGTACAGAGAGACTTTTATAAACTTTTGTTGCTGATCACTCAGCACAGTTTTTGACAGCAGCATACTCAGGGCTGGAAAGAACAGCATTGCTCAGTCTGGGATCTAGACAGATTTAGCAAGTTGAGAAACACAATGCTGGGGGCATGGTTTCCAAGCAGGTTCCCCAAGGAGTTTAGCACCAAACATCTGCATTTTCATTTATGACAGAAAACTCAAGAAACCAAGCATGTCAATTTTTTTCCACTCTACAATCAGCAGGCTTTCCTGTTAGTTCATATTAGGCTCAGGTCATCAAACAAGAAGAAATGGAAAGCTTGGAGATGGAGGGATAACAAGTTCTGAAACTCAATAGCATCAGAAGCAAGATCCCACAACACTTGGCAGCTAACAGAAAATTCTGCTTTGAACCACTGCTTCATCAGACAGAGGTGTAAAAAGGAGAATCTTAGCACAGACCTGATTACCACCATGATGAGACCAATCAAAGAGGGGATGTGAATTCAGAATGTAACACACAAGGTGTAAGGCACTGGTGCCTCCTTCCAGTTCCTCTCCTGCATAACCAACCTTCAGAGAAAAAACATCTGCAAATGTCAAAATTCAGCAGGTTTGATTTCGGTTTTGGGCTTCTGTTGTTTTATGTTGGCTTTTTATTTAATATAGGGATTTACAAGTTTCCCAAATAATTGTGTTTAAAACATCTAAATTTTGGATGTTTGGAAACAGCTTGATACACTTTGCTGTTTCACATGCTGTCTTCTGGGACACAGATTTTCACTCAAGGACTGTTTGCGTGATGCCAAGAAAACATCCCTCATCTTTGTGGGCCAAGTCCTCCTGGAACCTCTTTGAAAGGAATGAAAAAATAACCTAGTGAGATGCCAGAGTAGCTGGGATGCTTATCTCCACTCAATTTCCTCTTCCCATTTCTCAGAGGAGAAGGGCTGTTTACTTAATCAGCAGATTACATTTGTTGATCAAAGGATGAGGGGAATCCTCCCTAGCTCACACACCCCATCCACATGCAGATTTTGGAGCACGGCCTCACTGAAGCACAGTGTATGGCAACACAAATGAACTACCCCTATATTAAGTCACCAGATGTAATCCTGACAGCAGCTCCAAGCTCTTGGTTTCCTCCTCCTCCTCTGATCTCTCTCTTTCTGCTGCCTCCCTCTCTCTTTGCTTTGATGACTTTGACAGCCAAGTTCTTGGAGAGTTACTCCAGGTTACAACGTGTCACCTTTAATGGAATTCAAAGCTTTAATTCAGAAAGTGGCCACTCTTGACCTCTGGCCCCACTGCCACCCACTCTGCCACCCCCCTCCTTTCTCCATTGCCATGGAAATGAAAGGCTGAGCGAAAAAATGGGAGCAGGCAAAGTCTAAAGCTTTTCACAGAGCCCCCAAAAGAAAGATGAATGAAACTCATTCATCACTGAGCAAGGGACCCAGAGAGCAAGCCAGAGGCAGAGCAAGCAAGGGAGAGAGACAGCATGAGATAGAATAGGTTACCTCATGCAGGAAGTTATGTGATTTGAAAAAGAAAAGCACAGGAGGTGTGAGGGAACATAGTTCACTTGCAAAAACTACAGATTCCACCAAGAAAGATGCTGGTTTGGGGAGCAGGGGTGGTTTCCTCAGCCTATTCCCAAGATAGAATTTCTTAACACAGGATTACCAAGAAAACATAGAAATTTTAGGGGAGAAGGGAGAAATTCCTGAAAAGAAATCTCTGTGAAAGTCTGAAGGATGGACCACTCATGGAAAGGAAAAAATATAATTACAAACAAAGCTGTGTTTTTAGTGTTTAAATTCCATCCAGCAAATCTTCTACCTCAGAGAGAAGTCATCATTCTCCTGATGCATACACCTGCCTTTCCTCCCCATCACCTCTGCATCACATATCACATTGATTTGTCTTCATGTGTGCTATCAATCAAATTCCAAAGCTATTTTTAGCATTAGGGAGTAAAGCACTCTAGAGGCAATAGCTTAATTCTCTCAGACATAGCACTGGTTTTCCAGTGCGTTCCTCCAATTTTCCCATTTCTTACAACCTCACTACAACTGCAAAGAGCTCCCTCTTTTCAGAGCATCTGTATCAGATGCAGAGTGAAACAATATTAATTAAAAACACAGCCAAAGGACACCACATATCCCAACATCAGGTGAAGGAAAATGTGCTACTGCATGCTGTCTTACAGAGCTGAGGGAGCTTGCTGATGCCAGTGACAGAAAGAAAGGGAGAGGGACAGAAAGGAAAGTCTGAAATGCAGTAGCTCCAAAGAGCTTAATTTTCCTGCACCACTTGAAAAAGAGATAAGCAGGACAGAAGGAAGGCAACAAGCTGTGACAAGTGATTCCCTAAACCCAGAATCTTTTGCAAAGGTATTGGATAAGAGTGTCATAGATTATACTAGGATATTTATATAATTTATGACTTCCCAGAATAACCAGTCAAAATTCATCTCAAGCATACCAAAAATTAGGAAGAAGCCAGCAGGGCCCTTGGGGATGATAATGGGAGAAAAGCTGTAAAGGGCAGATCTCAGTAAGACGCAAATTCTTACCTAAGACTGCCTTCCAGCCTTATCCCAACAGAGAAATAATAATGCAGTTCTTCTCTTCAGTTAAGGCCAGTCCAAAGCTTACCCATTAAGCTCAACTCAGAAGAGAGCCTACCTAGAGATTAAGTGATAACTCCAGGAGATAGCTGCCCCTTGCAGAGTGATTACCATTCTAAACCCTGAGACTCTTTTTCCTCCTTCCTAAAGCTAATCAGGCATGATTCTCTTTCATTCCTCCAATCCTTTTGCCACTATTTAATTCCTTTTTTGTAGCCTTCGAGTGAAAAGGTATCACCCGAGAGGCAGGAATCATTAAACTTGATTCAGTGTTAATTCAGGGAACTGGATGCCAAGCCAAGCTTCCTGGGAATGATGTTAGCATCTCTGCTGGCCACGGAGCTCAGACCCAGAGCTCATACCCAAGCTTCAGCTTTTGGTTAATCTGTATGACCCTCCATGGTGGCTCATACCCTGCCCCAGCCTGAGCTACCCTGAGGATTTCTCAGGCAGGGAAATCCAGGCACACAAGCAGAAACACTCCCTTCAGTGAATATACAATATACAGCCTGGGAATCACAGTAAGAGGGAGCCAGTATCTTCACAAAGCTTTCTGAATGAAGAAAAACAGAATTGGCAGCTTGTATACAAATTAACTGAAACTAAAGCTGGCATAATCCATTGCTTCCAAATCTCTTCCATAGCTATCAAAACACATCTATCAAAGACAGAAGTAGGCACAGGTACCACTCCTTTTCACCTGCAGAATGCCTGCTATTGAGGTGCTGTTTTTACTTTCATGCCCTGTCATTGGGGATTCAATCCCTCCAAACACACAAAGGTTTGCTAAGACCACAGGTATTGCCCATTAAAGCTGGTGAGGCACATCCCACTACAGAGGGATGCCAGCACTGAAGGCACAATGCAGAATTGCTGCTATCCCCTCTGTGCCTTGTCTTTCATGAGAAACAGTTCTGCTAAGGTGGAAAAGCTGCAATAATGCTACAGACTCATAGGCTGAGGACAGAAGGGAGAGAGCCCTGCAACACAGCTGAGGGGGAAAGGAAAGAGACCAAGAAACCCAACAGTGAAGTTCCTCATATCCTTGCCTCATCTCCCCCAGGCCCCTGACCCACAGACCTCTTCCTCTCTCCCCACCTCCATGTAGCTTTGCCTATTCAAAGCTGGCTTGTAAACAGAAAGAGATCACTTTGGAAAGGTTTTGCTAGTTCTAAAAAAAAGTCACTGTTTATTCAGAGCATGGTAAAAGTTGATGACGGATGACGCTATTCCACACAGGGCAAACACACAGCTCTGGCATAACAAACTTGTGTTACTGCTAAGAACAGATATCAGTAATATTTTAGAGCTACCCTCTAAATGGTTCTTCTCTCTGGTGGTCTCAGGCTAAGGCTCTGAATTGTCCTGAATGAAGATGTCTCTGGTTGATTCCTGCTGTAGGGCAGCTCCGGTCAGCTCCGTGCTGCACATCTGTTTAACATCAACAGACAGATTTTGGAAGCAGCAAATTGGGACACAAATGGCTCCACAGAGGTGGGAAGCTTCATTTGGTCTTCAAAGAAACTTCCTACAGCAAATGTAAAAACTTGAGCGCACCAAACATGAAGGACACCTGCATGTCATTATGTGCTTACTGCTGAGCAGACAGCTTTCTGGGTCACCATCTGTTCATCAAGAGCACCAGCTCCTGGCTGCCTCTCCCCAGTTCAGTGTGCTCCAGGCTTTGAACTCTCAGCCCTGGCAGCTCACAATTACTCAAAAGGTAGCGTGGATGGTTCTTCTGTGTCAGCAGCACAAATCAAAACACAGTGTGCCACGAGGGAACAATTCAACCAGGCACAGCTCAGGAAGGTCTGTTTAAGGATTTTAGGAGCTAATCTGAATAGCTCATAGTGTATTATGCCTCTGTTTGTGGTATCTACTGCTGCCATTCTAATCTCATCAAGCTGCCTGCTTATCTATCTGTAGTTATCTGGCTCAGGTAACACTTATGGTGTGTGTTGTTCAAACAAATGTCCCCCCCTGGGCTAGGAAGTTCCCTACCTAGGCAACTGCTCACGGAAGTAAGTTCAAAATTAAGATCCCTGGGCCTAAACAACACAACTTGTTGAAAACACTTTCTGAAGCAACAGGAGGAGCTACCTGTGCAATGCTTGAGAATAAATACCTCATCAGCTCTAGAAATCCAAATTACTTTCCTGCTGCTCCACAGAACCCAGGTTGGCCTAACCCTGGCACTTCTATCCAATGTTTCCAGCCTAAAGTTTCAGCCTCTTGAAGTTGAATCACCACATAGTTCTACTAGATCAACACAACCATCAAGACAGGCAAAATTAATCACATAGAGAAACAAAATGGTCCTAATGGCTCCTAATGCTCACTGGGGAGAATGGCCCTTGTGTAAAACAAAGCAGGACAAAGAAAACAGAGGTTGCTCCAAGGTCTGTGGAACTGATGTATAACCACCTTCCACACCACAGGCTGACAACTTCTGCTCTCTTGCCCCCTGTCCTCGCCACCCAAGCTGCATTACACAATTTAAGGACTGGCACAGCTCCATATTCTCAGAGAGAGGAACAAACAAATTTTCCCATTTGGGAAAATCCTGCTTGGTATTTGATGTTCCAGAATCTTCTTAAATAAAGCCAGCAATTTATTATAGCTATAGCCAGTGCTCAGATTGAACTAGAGTTCAAAGCTGCTAAGCTTCTTCGTTCTTCTCAATGAGAGAAAAATCAGCATTTCCCTTGATTCTGGAAACAGAACTGGCTTATCCACATGGCCAGAAAAGCATGTGGTGCTCCCATGGGCAAAGGAAGCCTATAAAGCTGACACCTCCTCCACCCTACCAAAACACAATCCACCTATCTCAAAAATGCATGTTTTTCCTCATTCAGATTCACCTCTCTAAGAGTTTCACGTCGGTGAGATTTGAAGAGAGGAAGATAATGCTTGGATGGAGACCTGCTGTGCCCAAGGACCTGGGTTTCAGGAATAAGGGCTGTGGCCTGCCTGTCTGCTGTCAAGAAAATATCTCTTGATTGGAAAGGAAAGTGTGCACTTAGCTAGCACTCCAAAAAGACAAGGTAAGCAGGAGAAAAAAAAACAGAAAGAAAACAGAAAAAAACTACCAACAACCAAAATATGTATAGAAAGGAAAGAGTAAGCAACTCTCTACTTTGCTGACCTCCCATCATGGCCCTTTTGGCTTCTATGATGCATGTTTCTCTGTTCCCTCTGCTTTCCACATGATGTTTGACTCTATTTCTCTAGGTTTACAGGAGCCAAGCTACAAATTGATATGATAAAGGGCAACACAAGAGGTGTGACTTGCAACATGTCACAGCCTTTGTAGGAAGCAAATTGGCACCTAAATTACAGTATTTGCATATTACAGTTAAAAAGGGAACTCAATTACTTGCTAAAGCAGGACACATTTGCTATCTTTCAAAACACAACTTCTGCTTCCCTGACCTGCCCACATTTCACCCCTGAGAAGCTGAGAAAAACTCTTCTGTCAAGACAAAATGGATGTCCTTATGCAAAAGCCCCAAGTTAGTTTCTCATACCAATCTTCTGGTATCCACAACTCCACATTTGCCATTTACACTTTGTAAGATGAGAGATCCACTGCCTTCTAAGGAAAGCTTTTGTGAAATTATCATCCTGCCTTGCACCATCAACAGTGTAATACAGTAAATTAGTTTGTAATTGAATTTTTCTTATCATAGCTTTCCCCAGCAAGTTAAGAGAGGCCTTCAGTACTTGTAATTTTTCTTCCCTAGGAGGTATTTATAATGTGGTTATCTGTTTCTTCTTGAGTTTGTCAGGCAGATTAAGCTCTTTAAGCTGCAGAGCAAACTTTCTCCAGGCACCAGTTTGCTAAAGAGTTTGTCCTTTCCTTTCATTTTTTTCTTTTGCATCTTTTGAAGATGTTGACACCAACACAGGATGCCTTATCCTGGTATCCCCATCATCACCACGGTCTGACCCTCTCAGGCATATGCCTAAGATTTGGTTTTAGACTTTTCTCCACAGCACTACATTCAGAGCTCATCTGCCAATTCCTGCTTCCTGTGACCCCCTAAAATCCTTTTTAATCACTGCTTTCCAGAAATTTCCACTGCATAGGCTTCATTCATAGATACAGAGATGGAAAGGACTAGAACATGCTGTGCTAAGCCACTTGCATCATTATTTTCAACACTGAAACACGACAGGGAAAATGTCACCCAACCCTACGACACAGACTTAGACACAAAAAGGAACAGGTGGAAAGAGGCTCCCTGCCTTTTCCTGACATCTTTCCCTGTTTCCAGAAAGGTAGAAAGAGGTCCTCAGCAGCCTCAGACCGTTAATAATTACTCCAACGCTCAGTTAGTAATGACTTTTGCAATATTTAACATTTTTCTTATAGACTAAAGCCTAATTCTTCATTAATTTTTAAAAGAAAAAAATTAAAACATGTTTTCAATCTTCAGCTTTAAAGGAAATACTTGAAAGCATGACCATCGGGTTACATTAAAATGATAAAAACCTCTGCAGAAGGCCAGAACAAAGAATCCCATCGTTGTTTTGGATTTTCTTCATCTAGAGATTTTTAGGCAAATATCCTGACAGGAAAGGGGGAGGAGTGGGGCTGTCAGTACGGTATTCAGTGAGTATAATTACACTGAATTAGTGCTAAGGGGTTTAGAGAGAGAGGGAAAAATACTATTCCACAGAGTTACTATAAAGTGGGCTTTCATGTACATACAAACCCACAAGGAGCAAGCTGCTGCCTGCTGAGACCCATTTGGGAGCCAAGGGATTGATCGGCCTCGGCCAGCCCTCGCTGCAGAGAAAAGCTGCACTTGTGAATTACTGTAAAGCAGCATTCACATGATTGATGGGTTTGCCCCCACCACCACATTTGTTTCAAAGATCCATTTTGTCCTCTGTGGCCACGGTGTGAATTAACCACACTCACAATGGCTGGCTGCATTTCGCCAGACCGATCCAAGGTCCCGGAGTTCCACGAAGCTTTTATCTCATGCAGCCCTGGGACTGGGAAATGGGGAAGGGGTGCTACTGAACACCCAGGCTTCTGAGGAGCACCACAACATCAACCTCCTCTGCCATCAAACCAGCCAGCTCACGCCTGGGGAAGTCTCTGAAGAAGCTCTGCCTCTGATTTCCCCTGCAGTCTGGTACTACACCCACTTATCCTTACATTCCAGGGGTCATAAGGTGTAATTTCACCTCTCGTCTTCTTAACCCAGTATGTTTTCAGCAATAAATTTTTTTCTCCTTTTGCTTAATGAAGAGCAAGAGGAAGCCTGAACTCTGTATCCAGTAACAGATCCAGAGACTCCACACGATTTGTGATGGGATTTCTCCTCAAGGCTCAGTAAAAGTAATTAGGATAGCAAAGAGAACAATCATACTTGGGCCCAGATCACTACCAGCTTTTAAAAATGTCCTGAAGTGTTTTAAATGGACAGTATGACACAAGAAGCTAGAGTTTTTTTAAAGCCAAATCACATGCCTTCTTGGGGACTGTCCCTCAGCATCCCAGGAACTGATTTTTCAGCCAGGGATAAATAAATCTCTGTCAACTGCAAGCTGCACTGGACTCCTCCCAGTTCCCTGGAAAGTACTACATACATGAATAACATTTAGTTTTCCTTTGTGTGGTAAATACATTGAGGAAAAGAAAACCTCAAAAAACCAAATAATAGCACTAAATACTATTAACTACATCAAGTTTGCTGCACGCAAGCAAAATGTAATCTTCCTACACACAACTCTGCCAAAGCATTTCACAGGGCATCGTTTCATTTCTCTTGCCCTGGTCTTCCATCAAAACACGTCTAATCCTACAGCACTTCCTCTGTATTTGCAGTCCTGCTCTAGCCACAAGGATAAAAGGGAAAAAAAAGGATGCATGGCTTCTGCAGTCCTTGGTGTCCCGGCACTCACACCATTTCTTAATCACTGCCTGCAGCATCCACTGCTCCCCACAGTGTGAGAGCCATTTTTCCCAGCTCCACCATCCCAACGGCTGTCCAAGACTGACCCTGGAAAAAAGGGTCTAAGAGCATGACAATGCAGCTTGCTTTCCAATCAATGTTAGGTCTGGGAGCATCTCAGGATGTCCTGTCTAGGTTTGGCACAGCACATCAAAGTGCTCTCCTCAGGTTCAGAGCACCCTGCAATCAATCCTCTTAGGTCCTTTCTTGGACACCATCTTCATCTGCCTTTGCAGCTATGGAAGATGTTCCAGGAATCACATCTGCCTCTTTGGGAGCCTCCCCAGCTCCAAACCAACCCAGCCGCCAAAGAGGTAGATGCTGAAGTTGCACCAAATGGGGTCAAGCACGTTTTAGCCACTACGCCCAACTCCTCACACCAAAACTTGGCAATTCTCACACCAAAACATGCCATAGCTGAGAGCACACAGTAACTAGGTCAGTCCCTGTGCACCAGACAACTCACACAAACCACAGCTAGAGCTCAGCTGTCCCAGACTGACTGGGTTAAAAGCTGAACACTCGGCATCCTTGGCAGCAAATAGGAACTGCTTTTAGACAGTCTCCTGCTACCATAGATTCCAAATTCTGTATGTGCGCATTTTATTAACCCCAAAGGACAGTGTGTTCCATTTTACAGTGAAAATCTCTCTCATTGCAGAGAAACTGAGTTGTCCAGACCCTTCTGACTTCTCCTGACCTCGGCTGCTCTGATTTGCCTGTTCTACACACATGCTGTGTGCCTCACCACACACAGAAGGAGAGGAGAATGGGATCAGTGGTAGGTTTCTCTGGGACCTCACAGAGCTGCTGGAAACCTGCAAAGCACACACATGGGAAAGCACACCATAAGACAACGCCATGGATGCTGCATGAGCTGTGCTGAGCACCAGAGTCAGCACTGCTGTGCTAACAGGGCCACCAAATCCCATAGACCAATCCCACCTGAGGGCTCACTCCAGTCCCAGGAGGCTGGCAGTCCTTGTTATACCTGTCATATGACAGCAGCATTTCCACTGAACTCTGATCAGCACACCTAAATTCTTCCCTCCTCCACAGACCCTCTAACCATGCAGTTCAGTGCAGTGCTATCAGCAGCTGGATGTCAAACACAGGTGTGCTATTCAGAAAGGCCAAGTTATTTCATTTCCACAGCCTTTGCACAGTGGAGCACCATTCAAACCAGGCACATTTTTCCTCGAGTTCCACCTAAACAAAGATTGCCTTTAAATAAAAGCTATTTGTTGTCACTCCTTCATTTTGCCACACTCAGAGGCACAGCGGGCAAATGTTATTAAAGCTCCACCTCTAGAAGCAGGAGGTTATCTGCAACCTCAGCTGGCTTCTGTCACTCCTGGTGCTGTGTGTGTCACAGCAAAACCTGTAAGGCATTTAGTGACTCACATGATGACAAGGAACACTAAGCCCTTGTGCCCATGCACAGCACCCTCCATAAAAACCACTTGAGCTCATCAAGATTAGGAATGAGCTCTTTCTTAAGTCCAGCCCAATCCAGTTAACAGGCTTATATGGAAATGCTGAGAGACAGGGCTGACAAGTGGCAGTGCACCCAACCTGCAAACACCAGTCTGCTAAAAAGGAAGAACGTGTTGGTGCTGCCCAGCTCAGGCTCACAATTGGCTCTCTCCTCTTCATAAACTCCTTTACAGATGTTTTTCTCTAAAGATATGAATTTAAAATGGCTTGGGTGACCTTTGTGATTACTAATCATTGTTATAAATCTTGTTCCAGCAGCATGAAGAAAGAAAACCAACTGCTAAAGACAAGCCCATTTCCTGATCAAACAGCCTTTTTCTTCCTGCTCTTGGCATATGTTTGCATAAGTTGATTTTCTTCTGCTAAAAAGATGCTGGCATGCATCAAAATAGAAAAAAAAAAACGCACAGAGATGTTTTGAGACCGCTTGTTGTGACATCAGCTAGTGATAAGACACTACTGTCCCATCTCTCTCATTCCATCTGTGCACAGGAATCCAACCTGGGGAAAGGGCTGCACATGACCTTCTGCTGAGGAGCAAGCACAGTGGCAGATGTCCAAGCCCTGCCCTCCCCACCACTGCTGAGCACGCAGGATAGCTCCAAAATGAAGGCTGAAACAAAAGCTTCCTCTCTTTCTAAAAAAGAGCTGCTTTGGGATTCCACACTTAAAAGGTAATAACGTTAAAGTACTCACAACCTCAACTTACTAAGATTTGATTTTCCATAATAGGAATGAGAAAGGGGAAAAGAGAAGAGAATAAACATCAATTTTGCAAATAATATAAATAATTCTAGGAGTTAAACGAAAGACATTTCACAAGTATAAGTGTTACTATGAGAATTTAATATTAAAATAATTTTCCGTGAGATGCATGGAGACTAAGTCAGCGTCAGATAAACTGAACACAGTCAGACTCAAGCGAAAATGGGTAGCTTGACCAGGACATTTCACTTCTGACAACATATCTGTTTTCAAATAGTTATCCATTTACCACAGCTGAAAAGTATCAGGGCAACAAATTAGATACAGATGGGTGTAATTAGCTCACATTTCTAATATCACAAACAGCTTCCTGGAGCACAGTTTGCCTAGTTGTTAATTTAAAAAACCAAAAAACATCGCCCCCCAACAAGGCAGGAGCACAAAAATTCTTAAATTATACAGCCAATCTAAATCACAATGAGCCTATATAAATATATACATTTACTTTTACATACATGTTTAGTTACTTTGGTGGTCCTTCAGATACTTCAGGTCAGGCTTTTAGTTAAAATGCTTAGAGGGAATTCTTTTGAAAAGGCAAAGACATACAATATTGCTCACATACCAGCTGAGGAGGAAGAATTCAGAAGAACAAATAGGACTTTTCAGGCTTTCCTTGCAGGGAGGTACAGGAGGGGAGAGTTTCCAACTGGAAATGCTGAGCTACAGTTGTGAGGATGATAATACACAAGCCTCCAACGAGACCAGGGCTGATCAATGTGAAATAGCTGTTAATCAAATGATGGTGTTACCATTTTCCATAAAGGTGAAAGTGTGATAATTTTTATAAACTATTTCTTGTCAGTGTAACCAACTCACATGGTGGCAGTTAGTTTGAAGATTGCAGAAGGAAAATCTACAATGAGTAAGCCCCAAACAATGAAAAAGAATTAAGGAATTGGGGCTGTTTCTAGATTTATTTCCAAAGTGAGGACTGCAACAGTTCAGATGCATTTCCACAGGATGTAAACGTAGAATTCTCTCACAGTCATTAGAAATCTTCACACCACAGTCACTGCCTGATTCTGATGTTTGACTGGGAGGTCATTATCAGTGCTAAGAGAACCAGGTTTTAAAAATCACAGAATCTGGGAGTCGCTTCTTTCTGTTCCCTGAGAGCCATCCTTTCAAAAAGCATGCCAAGAATGACACAGATATTCTGAAATGATGCCAAAGTGCAATCACTGATGATATTTGTGGTCAGTCAGAAAAAAAAAAATTACTTCTCAAATGTAGTTTAAGAATTTATTCACTCACAGAATATCTTTAAGAGAAAGAAAATGGAAATGCAGCCCAAGTGAAACTAATAGGAGAGAACAACTTTGGCAGGTGAGATGTAAAATGGAGATTAACGGGTCCAAGAGCAGGGCTGAAGAACAAGGAAGCAAATGCACTGTGACAAGTAATAAGGCATTCCTTAAGCACATGGGAGACTGGGACTCCAGAAGAGCCAGTGGGTCCTGCAGACTCTCCTGATGCAAAGTCAGTGAGGGCAGGAAGAGAGATTGCACAGAAGTTAAATGGCTTCCCCTGTTTTCACTCCAGAGCAGGGAAGGGAGATGCATGCCCCAGGGTTATACAAGTGCAGAACTGCCAGACAGAGTTAGGGGAAATAAAATAAAGCAAATGAAAAAAAGAAACTACTTGAGAAATTTGATTGCACTAAACTGCATTTGCAGAGCTGAGAGAAGTCAGTAAAAGGGAAGTGTAAACCAGCTAGCCTGAAATAGGAGCCCCACAAACTGGAGAAGTCTAAAAAAGCACATTTTTCACAATGATAAATCATAGCCTACAAATGACAACTCACTAACCTACAAAAATGTTTCAAAAACATATTCTGGCTATTTTTTACCAGATGTAAATTGTTCAGATTTTCAAAGACTTCGAAACTGTTAGGAGAGCTTTGTCATCTTGGGACAAGAGGTAACTGCCACTCTTTCAATACTAGCCAAGGAACAAAGACTCCCAGGATAACAATAATAATTTTTTCATACAAAAGGGAGATGTTTTAGCACCCAAAGTCCTGCCTAGGATCAGTGTTGCAGAAGGCATTTGTGAAGTATCTGATAGAAAGTATGGAAAATAAGGCCACAAAACACACTGCCCATATAATGTGGTGTTAACCAACACTATGGGGGTCCTTGTTCTCACAATGCAGACAACTGGAAAACACAAACACCAGATAAAATTCACCACAGACATATTGAAGTCTAATGCAAAAAAAATTAAAAACACAAACTATATACATGTGTATATATGAATATATTTATCTGCTTCCACCATGCATCAGTCACTATTGAACTAACTTCTGGACATCAAAAAAGAAAAAGTTCTGAAGACAGATGATGTCACATCCCTGTGCTTAGCAGAAGAGTCATTTCAGAGTAGACAAAACTTTGGAAGAGCACTTCTAAAACTGTAAGCTGTAATATGAAAAAAATGTTTGACTGTGGAAATTAAAATTATAGAATGCTGGGTTAAATGTCAACAAAGTGTGATTGCTAAAATAAGGGCATGAATTGTGAGCTTAGAAATAAAGAAACTGAAATATTCTGTTGATTTAGAAGTAGGCATGGGGCTGTAAAGGGCTACTGAAAATGAGAAACATGAGAGAATGTGTAATATTTATGAAAGGTGACCTACTGCACTATTTAAATAGAAGAGAGATTAAAGAAGAGACAAGTTGAGGTTATGAAAATAAGGACATTATAGACACATGAATTCAAAATTAAGATTCAGGAAACCTCAGCTATTCAGAGTAATGAAAATACATCTTCAAAACCTAAACAGGTTGCTTGTGGCTTATCTGCCTAGGGGAAAACCCCTTCCAGATCTGTCCACATATAAAGCCAAGGAAGACAAACACTATTTGCAAAGAGTTTTAGAAATCCACAATCTGGTTTTTAAGAAATCCACATTAAGCCTGGTTTTACAGAACTCAACCTCTGCTTTTCCATCCACTTTCCCATCTTTTATAATGGGACTGAAGGGAGGGGTCCATGCCCAGGGAAAAGCCAGGCCTAACTCAGACTGACCCCACAGAAGCACTTTCTGCCCTCAGTGGTTCAGCTCCGCAAGGCAGCAAAGCTGGGTCATAAAGGAATCTGAGCAAGGAAACCAGAGCTCACTTGGGATCAGCAGCTGCAGCTTCAAAGTTCTGCTACTCCAAAAAGTATTCAGACCTAGAATATATCTTTTAAATCTGTAGGAATAGAAGACAGACATAAATGAGATTAAAAAAATATCCCTTTCATTTCATACCAATCACACTTTGCATCAGGCAGTGAAAACCAAGCTTATTCTTTGCTAAGGGCACTGATCAAAGGCTGAAATGTTTTTGCAACAGAAGTTGTGATTATAAAGGGAGAATAAAAAGAAAGAAAAAAGAAAAAAATATCAAAACACCCTGTCCTGCGAAGCAATTGAAAAGGACATGCACAAGTTTTGGGGGGAAAAATGAAATAAAACTTCTATTTTTGTTAAATTCTACAATAATAGCAGGAATAATTGCAAATAAAAATTACAACTTATTTCAACTGTTTCCAATTATTTTATAAATAGACAATTTTATAACTTATAATTATTTCAACTGTTTAAAATGTTTACAATTACTACACTTAGATTCTAAATTTTCAAAGGTATGCTTTGAAGAAAATATGAAATGGATCAGGAAAGGATAAACTTGAGAAAATGCCCCTTGTTGCCAACTGCTGTATTCTACAGCACTTATTTCTGAGACACCACAACCATAAAAATGCCCTAATGATGAGCATGAACTGGACATCACAGAGCATCACGAAGAGCTAACTGTAGCCAATGTGCCTATCTCACATGCAGCCTAAGTTCCTGTTTCCATTCTCTCAACGCCCTTTAAATGCTCGAAGTGTTCAGATACAAACTGGAATTCCACTGACCTGAAATCACAGATTCAGTAACACAAAAATTTCCATTTCAATAACTCTTAGATGAAATATTTCAACCTCAATTTTTCTTGACTTAAGACAGATAATTTACACTTCACAGACTTCTCCTGCTCTGAGTTTTTTGTTTGTTGCAGTTTAAATAAGACAAGAAATTCCCACCCACAATTACTTGAGAAATCTCAGTTGGTAAAACCCCAACTGGAATCAGAGCCTTATTGCACATGCTGAAAGTGTCAATGCATAAAGATGTGAACTTGTCATTTACAGTACGTGTTGCACAATTGGTAAGTCTAAAGTTATTTAACACATTTTTGCTATGAATCCCTACATTTTTTAAAGTTTCTCCCAGAAGAGACTTGCTTCTGGGGTGTGTGTAAAGCATGATGTCAGGGCAAAGTCTCTACACATCTCTCTGTTCCTCTATAAAAACACACTCCTGCCATACCCACTCATCCTACGGTTGTGGTTAGCACAGGAAAGAGGGGCTCTTATTTAAGGGACTTGTAGACAGAGTCATAAATTATTCAAACTAAAACATAGTACATAGCAACTAAATGAACAAACTAGATGCTGTAAGATGCCACCTTTAATTTTTAAGCCTTTTTCTTGTGTGGCAGTATTCAACCTACCACTGCTTTCTAAAGCTCTCACCCTTTGGGAAAACCAGTAAAGAGATGCTGAATTTGGGCACAGAGAAGCAGCCAAAGAAGGGCCAGGAACATGTAGAACACCACATGGTCCACCACAAAAGAAGAGGTGCTTGTAAATGTTAACTCCGTTGCAAAATACTGGAAGTGCCTATAAATGGTTTTGAAAGCAGCTTCAAAATAAATTTTCTGGACCAATATTATGAGTAAGAACAGGAAGTTCACTTTCCTATCCCTTTTTGAACTTCCGTTTTTTTTTCTTTCCATCATGAAAGCATGGTAAATTTTCCAGGTAGTTACAGAGAGAGAAAATGTTCCCCTCTCTCCTGCATTTCTGATTTCACCCAACTTTACAAAACATTTCAGATGCCAAGCCCAGAAGATTTCTCCCTTCAGAGACAAAACCAAGGGCTGATCCCAATGGGAAGATGGAAGCCTCCACCTCTCATCAGGACAAGCTCAGAAGCTTCCCAGCACTAGTCAGTCATTCAGGGACAGGTTTGGCCAGGGGTTATGCACCCATATGGCCCAGACCCTGCCTTGGAAAGGTATGGTTATGAGCATGGACTGATAGAAGTAGTTTATCTCGGAAAGTGGAGGAGAAACTCAGCTCATCATTAGCTTGACTCTACTAAAAAATAAAAAAAAAAAATTAATAGAAGAGTAGCTCATGGTTAAACAGGTCTCCGGAAATATTCCAAGGGAAGCTGTCAAAGGCCCCGTGGTAAATGTATTGCTAGAAAACTTTTCACAACAGCTTTCATCCCACCCACTCACAACGGGCCTGAACACATATTGTGTCATCAGAGAGTTTTATTTCCACTAATTATGTTAAACTTTTAAATGAAGTTTGCACGATCAAACAAAGATTTCACACACACTTTTACATTTACTTTGTCTAAGTAAATCCCACTGCTCTCAGTGAGGTAACTCAGAGCCCATGAAGATGTTCCAGCAATGCACAAGACACACACAGACTATAGTTAAAATTAGAAGTGATGGAAAGAAGACAATGGCACCTCTTAAAACACATACACCTATAATCCCAATGACCACTCCATATTAATGAGTCCAATATACAAACTAAAACCCATGTCCCATTTAACAACAGACTCTTGAGCTAAGTAAATATAAAGGGAGAAGAGCTTGCCTTTTCTTCTTTACCACCCCATAAATTCAGTTTCCCATGGTATTTGCAAGCACAGCAAGGACCAAATTCAATGCAGATACCCCTACTTAGGCTGCCCATAATCCCTGTCAGCTCTTTACAAATCCTCTGCTGGTGGATTAGCGCTAGAAGGAAAATGAGAGCAACCTTCAGGCTCCCCTGAACTCTGCAGATCGCTGGTCAAACTGGCCAGTGGATCATTGTACCATAACCAGCTCCCAAATGGGTTTCTGATTTGGTTTGTGGTTTTTTTTTGTCCTTCTGCTGCATAAATAAGCCTAGAAGAGGAGGAGGCCCAGAGCACAGAACCAGTATGCTAATGCCATATCATACCAACTGCCATGCCAACAGCAATCACACACACACACACGCCTGCTCACACGCTCCTGCCAAATAATCACTTCAGCAAACATCAACTACAGAGATTAGCAAAAGCGTCTGACAACGCGCAAATCGGACAAGAAACACGGGCTGAAGGGACAGCTTAGCAAAGTGAGGATTTACTGAGTGAAATGACATGAAGTTCCTGAATCAAAGCTTGCAGCATTTTTGGAAGACTGCTGAAAATCCTATCTGTTGGCTAGTAGATTTTTTTTCCATCCGGCCGTCCCTACTGCGTATCAGCTGCAGCCAGACAGGCTGCTAATAAAAGCAAGTGACTCTTGCACAAAGGAAAATATCTCTGTGGCCTCTGGGAAGGCAGCAATCCAAGCAAACAACCAGGCACTCAGGTGGTACAGGCTATTGGGAAGCAACCACGGCATCTCAGGGGCTTTTCAGCACCAAAAAGCAAGCTAAATCTCTACAGTAAAAAAAACCCTACAGGTTTTCCACGTGAAACCATCCTAGGCAGAAAAAAGGACTTCAAATTATTTCTGTTCAAGGTGATGGGGGGGTGGAGGGAGGCTACTTTTAAACATGTAATTTTTATTGTGCAAACTAAAGGAACAAAACTTTTTTCTACCAGATTTAAGGCAGAATACCAGAACAATCTATTATCTCTAATTTACTAAAAGATGCTTCCCTCCAAATGGACTTTCAAAGAAAGTAATGAGATTTTGCTTCAAGAATCACAAGAAGAGTCATAACCATTTAGCAGCATAATAGTGCATTTGTGTCTTATTTTGAAGAATTTGTTACCAAAACAAAGGAGGAGGTACTCTTTCTAAATCTGAGACTGAATTATATATTCCTTATTCTGATGAAGTTCTTGCTGAAGCATCAACTTTGCCTGAATAATGTTTGGAGGATGTGTGTGTGTGCCTGGTTAAATATTAATCTCTTCTAGACAGGAAGAATATGATTTCTAGTGAGCTGAAAAAGAACTAAATATTGAAATGGAAGAAGCTTGGTTGTCTGAAAGCAAGTTGTGACTTTGTAGCACCATTGCACAGACACCACCATACCAGAACTGCCATTTTTCTACCAAGGCTATTTCTAAATCAATTCCTATCATACTTTCAAAGACAACAAACCGTCCTTACAAGATCCATCCCTTACCATCTGACAAAGTGCCTAAATGAGCCTTACAGAAATGTTAAAATGGGCATTTTGAGACAATGTCACTCTTCCCACTGCTGCTCACATGCCGTAAACCTGCCAAAAAAAGAACACCTAAAATAGTTATCTTTAAAAACAAAGTTTTTGATACAACAAATACCTTTACACAATGTATTGAGCACATTTTGGATGCTCTTATCACAGAAGAAAAGATGCTACAGACTGTGGGCCTTCTGTTGTTGGCTACAGATGGGTGCATACATTTGCATTGCACTACTAAGGCTCCTTTGCACTTCGAGATACATGATGTGTGAGGAGTAGAGCTAAAAAAATAAATACATGCATAAATGAATCTGTTGTTCTAGTGATCCAGTAGAAACAAGGAAGCCTTAAATGCAGGAGCCATATCATCCTTATTGGTTATGAAACTAATGCCACTGTTTGCATGGCTCTGAGGAAAAAAAAAAAAACACAAAAAAAAAGAGAACAAAAGTTCTGTGTCTGATATCCACTGGAACTGAATCTGAGAAGTTAATTCAGTTACTTCTGTGCAGGGACACTCTGGCTTCCACAGATCCATATATATTTACTGGTTGTGTCAATGCACAAGGAATTCAATTCCAACATACCCAGGGAGTCAAATTATCTGGTTTCTTGCCTTTTTATTCCTTAGGGACAGAAAAGGCAACAGGTAGATGCAATTAGCGAAGTCAGAGATGAAGACAACAGCAGAGCTGCCTCTGCGCGTCAATGACCTCAGAAGATGAAGACCAACTTTGCACTCCAGCCTAAGAAACAGTCTAGCTCCACCTCATAGTCCTGTGCCCATCTCCACTCGGCTGGACCAGCCTCCCTAAAATATCTGAGCACCAGGCCAGGTGTGCAGATGAGGCTTTTGGAAGGAAAGCAGAGCCCATCCAGTTTTGTCTTCCCTCCCAATTGTTCTGTCTGGTTTTACTCCTGAGAGGAGAATTTTTGTACAGATAGGGAATTCCTCGAAAAATATTGCTTGAAGATGGCAAAAATTGTGTTTCATTTACCTGGCTAGCTACCTACCTGTAGACCAGTGACAAAATATGGATTTACACTGGGGTATAAAGAATTCCTCCTCTTTCTCTTCCCTCTCCACAGCCATTTGATGATGGTTTCACCCACAACTAAATAGGGGATGTTTACAAGGTCCAATCTATGTTGAAACTGTGCAGAAACTAATGAGGAAGGAAGATTTTTATAATGCTCTTGTGAAACATTTAATGAGCTCTGAAATAGTGCTGCCAGGCCTCAAAGGAGAAAGGCCCAGTTTAAAACTTTGCAGTTTACTAAATGGCAGTGTGCAGGAGCCCCAAGCACTATTCATTTTCAAAGACTATTTTTATCTGAAAATACCCAACTCCTGTAGCCTTCTTCTGCTCTAAAGGTCTTTACCCTTCTGTTGC
Organism: Loriotus luctuosus; assembly: GCA_035582745.1. Classification (NCBI taxonomy): domain Eukaryota; kingdom Metazoa; phylum Chordata; class Aves; order Passeriformes; family Thraupidae; genus Loriotus; species Loriotus luctuosus. The sequence goes on along the minus strand of JAWWEY010000055.1, from coordinate 58,981,913 downwards.
AGCTGCCATGCAATCAGTGGCACTTGCCAAGCAATGTGCTCCTAAGGCCCAAAATAACACATTAATACATTTTTCTTAATGTAGTGGAACTGGATTTTGCCTCAGATATAGTTAGCTCATCTCCTCACCTCCAGAGGTCATCCCCACTGAAACCAGAATGTGCCATTCTGGGAAGGCCAGGAAGGGCCCTTTGGAGTGGAGGGATGGTGAGGGTGAAAATCCCCTGGCTTTATCAGTAATACAGCCCTCTTTTATTACATTCCCACTCCCCCTTCTCATCTCCCACCAAACTGCCTACAGCTGTGTTCTCTCAATCTTCAGCCTGAAAGACATGAAAAAGCAGCCTGCAAGACGACCACAGTTCTGCAAAAGTCACTCCTACACATACAGACAAGGAAGCAAATAAAGTTAAAAAATAAGAAAATCATCACAGTGCCACTGCAGAAGGCAGAGCCAGATATTTTGAAATGGCACAGTGGTTCTGTTCCTTGGAATAAAAGAAGGTGAGACATATTTGCTAAGAGTCAGGTGAGGTCCTGCTGACCCTTGCTACCATGGTAAGGTGAACCATTGCTGAAAACAAACTGAACTACTTCAATACCATCACCTGCAACAGGTCCTTTCAAGTCTTCAAGGTCCTTATTTTTCACTTGGTAAAAAACTGTAGGAGCCTGAAGAGAGTCTGAAAATTATTGACGAACTCAGCATCACAAGATCAGTTTTTCTGGCAACTCAGAACAAGAAAAATATTAAGAAGCAAATTCCATACTGACTGCCAGCTCTTATTTCATGGGTTGGATCAAGCTCATGTTGAAGGTAGTGGGATTAAAGAGATCTTCAGCTGATGACCACTTCTGTTCAATCCAAAATCAACAGTTTGCAAAGAATATTTTAATTTTTAAAAAATTGATATGGTCTTTATTTAGTGCTTAATACTGCTGACACAAGTAACAAGTAGTCATGCCCTGAAATTTAGCGATATACAGAAGATGTGCCTTTTCTCATCTGGTTTCCCTGCTGCTCTGTCAGTCCACAGAGACACCACCATACCACTTCTTATGCAACGACTCTGCTCTGTGGGTTATTGTAGTAAAACAAAAACATCCACATTACAGAAGACATTGCTGGCTCCTCTAATTCCATTCTTCCACAGTGCTTCTGCTGAAGAAATTGATGTCAGACAAGCAACTCAAATTTCCCCAAACTCCCCTCAAACACACACTGAGCACTTGACAATGCCCACTTTTCTATTTTCCTCCCCACGGCTCCACTGGAGAGGACCCTCTGTGCATTCAGAGCAGCACAATGAAGAATGATTTCCAAAGCATTAACTTGGAGCCATTGAGACTTGGATGTTTTCAAAACGACTCTATTGTGCTCAAAGGATTCTAGACTACCCCAGCTACTCTAGAAGAGAGTCTTTTTCCCCTTTCTCAAAACATCCATCCCTTGAGCCATCCCTGGAGTGCATTGTTGGGGTCGATTCCTTGGTGCAGCAAGTTCCATCAGTCAAAGCTCAACAGATACAAATAATATCAGGATATGGATATAAATTAGTGCGACAGACCCTAAATAGTTTTGACAGGTTTGGTAAGTATATATAGCGACAGAGAATGCTATTCCTGCTGTCAGACATCAATATGTAGACAGAAGATTGGGGGCACCATGGAAACTCAGTGACATAAGAGTGGTATTGATTGGATAGAAAATGAGGCTGCAGTTTAAGCTTAAGGCTGCCAGAGATGCCAAGAATGGAGAATGACCTCCAGCAGCGAATTTTCAGCATAAGCTCCCTGTGAACAAGGCAGTCCAAGAAGGATAAATCAGGGACAAGCTCACCAGGGATATGGCTCAAGCGAGTGTGGCTCCCCTAAGCAGATGAGAATCACTCTGTGTGTGCACGCGTTACAGTGACCTACTTCGTTCAAAGACAGCATTTTGTATGGTTTATTATGGAGCCCTGGAACAAAGAGATTTCCTCAATTAAAGTCCTGAAATGCATCCTCTAAATGAAAATGCTTTTGATACACTGACCAGCAAGAGGTTGTAAATATCCAAGCAAAGCATACATTGTTAAAGAGCAATTCCCACAGAAAACGCCACAGTTGGGAATGTAGGTAATGAGGGGGCCTGAACAGAGCAGAAGCAATGAGCCATGCCAGCTCCATCCCTAATGCCCTAGTCTTACACTAAAACACTTGTTATAACATAACACTAGATAAATTGTGTTTTCCTTGACAAAAAAACCCCAACACACACAAACACACACACAGAAAAAAAAAATAGTATGCGTTAAATGAGTGCATTTTCAGAGCTCCTGTAAAGAATTATTTTTAATTGTTATCTAAGGAGTCAGGAACAAGCATTCCCAGAATGATCAAGAAGAAATAGAGGACATGTCAAGGAAGTACCTTGCCAAAGCCACGACTGCTGGAAGTTCACTAAGTAATAATTTTCACATTCATGGCAGAAAGATTAATCTATACAAAACATCCGCCAGTACAGCTGTGTCAGGAATAAGATAAGCTTCCAAAGTGTCCCCAGTGTCAGGCATATGGTACTGGGATAGCAGCACTGTGTTTTGTAATCCTATAGTGAGAGAAACCTTCTGCTGGCAAGGATGCATCAGCCACAGACTGCATCTCAAGTAACTGGGGATAGACATCTGGATAACTGCAAAAAACCTGGTTTTCTTAGGCCACTTCTACACTATAAATGAATATTTACCATTTGTAAAAGAAAGGTTTGTTGCTGCCTTCTCTTTTTCCACACCCAAGAGCTGACTCGGGAGTAAAGTCAGTGACTTTCTGTCCTTCAGTTTCACCCAAAGCTTCAGCCATAAAAAAATCACTGAAGAGTTTGGCTCAACCTGGAGACAGGAGTTTATTAAATCTCCACTTTCCTTCTCTTTAGCAAAAGTTGCTAAATTATGCAGCAGGAATTGGTTTTGCTGCTTTTTGGGGCCAGTAATGGGAGTTTGGGTTTTTTTTTTTAGTTTGATGAAGTACCCTCTCCATGCACTTCCAAATTTTCTTTCCTACAGCAAATTAACAAATTTTGTCACAAATACACTGGTTCCTTTTTCCCTTCAAACTATTTCTCATGATGAAAAGTTTAGTTTGTTTTTTTTTTTTCTTATTCTTTTCCAGGGAGGAAACCAAAACAAACAAAACAAAACAAACACACAGAAGCATTACATTTGTTTTGTAATCAGCTCAAGAACACTGCTCAGAACGCATAAAACCACAGGTATTTCTTTGCAACAACTTTTACTTTCCTTCTCTCTTTCTCTTACTCCATCCCCTCCCTCCTCTCCCTAACACAGTCAGTCACACACACCGTTTATTTCTTGTTCAAAAAGTTGAGCTTTGCTAAAAGCTAAAAAAAAATCAGTGCCCAGGGGGAAAACAAGGAAAGGACATCAACTCAAGAGCTGATGAGCCACAGGTAAAATGCTCCTCTGCTGTAATACAAGTCACTGCAGGCAAGCAGGATCTAGTTAAAACACCACCATGCATAGCTGCAGGGTAATGTGGCAGAGAAACATTTAACTCCTGTCACAGACGTTCCCCCAGAGCTCCCAAGAGCCAGCCAGTCTCTCAGGTGTGCATCCTGGGAGCCAGCTCCCGAGGGTGACACCAAGTTAGAGCGCAGTGGCCATTCACCAGCAAGGCAAAGCCACTAGCAGCGCGGAAAAGAGGTGCGAGAGACAAGTGGAAGATGCAAAAGGAGCAGATAAGCTCACACAGGATGAAAACTACCTCTCCTCTATGCAAAGTTGTACTTTTAAAAACGACAGAAGAAAGGAGTTAGAAGCACCGGGGCTGGAGACCACGAAACACTTGGAGAATAACATATACGTCCAACAAAGAGGAAACTGTGCTTTCACCATTGTTAACTCAGATTTTCCCCCAGCCTATCCCTCCCGAGGAAGGAGAAGACGCAAACTAACGACGGCGGTTTTAGACAGATCTATCACTAGTTGTTTCACCAGGAGTAAATCAGGGATAAGAAGGCAAAGTCCCAAGAAAAATATCAGCCGAAGGTACAATTTAAACTCCCGAGTTCCAGCCGGGACGTTCCTGGCACAGGGTGGCTGGGACCCGCAGGGGGTTTGCGCTCCGCTGCCCTTTTGTCCCCTCGAAAGAGACTTGTCCGAACATCCCTGCCGCCCTTCCCCGCCGGGTCCCGTCACCCACGGCCACCGCTGTCCCTCGCACCCTGCGCTGGCATTCAAACCCTCCCCGGCACCGAGGCACGGCGGCACAGCGCGGTCCCGTCCCTGCTCCTGGGCACTCCCAGACCTCAGCCAGGTGTCCCCGGGGGCTCAGGTGTCCCCTCAGGTGCACCCCTGCTCCCAGCCAGCCCCACGGCCCCTCTGCCGAGTCCTGCTGGGATAAGTGTCCCGGAGCCGCGGCAGGGACGAGGGGAAGCGCTCCCCACCCTGTGCCGGGGGGACAAGCGCTGGAGGCACCATCCCTCGGGCATTCCCCGGGAGTCCCCGCCGCTGCCTGGGACTTACTTGGGGCGGCAAAAAGCTCTTCTCCCGCAGCTGAAAGGGGCGAGCCGCGACCGTCCCCGGTGAGCAGCGGCCGCTTCTGCCGCCGCGCGTCCCTGCGCTCCTCACGCCCGGCTCCGCTCGCTCTCCCGCCGAGATTTTTATACTGCAGGCAGGGAACCTGATCCGCGCCTCGACTCGGCGGAGCCCGGGCTGCTGCGGCGAGGCGGCGAGAGGAGGGAAGGCAGGCGGGCGCAGCCGGGGCAGAGCGAGCGGCCGCGCTGCCCCCTCGTGTGATGCGCAGGGCCGCGCCCGCCGGGCGGGTCACCCGCGGGGCAGCCTCGCCCCCGCCGCGGGGCCGGGCCGGGCCGGGCTGGGCGGGAGCGGGGGCGGGACCGCACCGCTCCTCTCCTCTCCTCTCCTCTCCTCTCCGCTGCAGCTTGCCCGGGAGGAGCGCACCGGGGCTCGCCCGAGGGTCCCTTGTTAGCCCAAGCAGCTTGCCCTCCTCGTCATCACCCAGGGAGAGGCACCTCGCCCTACAGCCCGGCCGGTGCGGGGCTTTAGCTGCTTGTGCAGGTATAAACGTCCCCCGCAGCTTTTTGCCCCGGTCGCCTTTGGCTGTCAGAGTTTGGAGAGCTCTGACTTCGGCCTCGCTGGCTTACAGCTTGCCATTTTGACCGCGGGAGTGATAGGCTGGAAATACTGCTCGGGAAATAAATAAATAGAAAAAAAATAAAAAAGAAAGAAAATAAATAAATAAGAAAATAAATAAATAAGTAATTGAAAACCCACAGCGGACCCCTTCTCTCCTCCAGCCCCCCACCCCCAGCTTTTAATTTCAGCTTGGCCTAAAAGCGCGATGAGAACAACTTTTGCCATGCCATTTCAACACTTTTGGTCGTAGCGGTTGCTGGAGTTGTATCAGGGCTTTCATTTAGGAGCAGGCTTTTCCAACTTTTAGGTTCATTACATCCACTGAATAAGAGTGTTCCCCAATCCACAGCTTAATTTAAAACTGTATGGACTTGTTCCAAACTCCAGGCAATTTCTGTGTAATTCCCTCTCCCCAGAGCAAGTCTCGGCCTTCACTTGAAAGACTGGGCCCATTCACTGCTTAGGTCTCAGCTGGGTTTGCAGCTTGCAGCTCCTGCTCCAGGTTTGCACAGAAATCCAGTTCAGATTCCCCTCCTGTTTCCAGAGGAATGAGCTAAAAAAGTAATTTGTCTGGCACCATACACATTGCATCATCTAACACCTACCATCTGTGACAATGAAAAGCACTGTACAGCCAGTCCCAGAGCGGGCAATTGCACTCACCTGGAGTCCTTCTTAGTAAAGTAAACTAACCCTTTCCATCCACACCTTGACATCTTCTTTTCATCACGCAGTTATGTGCTCAGTCCTGGCAGGGCTGTTCGGGATTTGCACCACCAGCAGGTTTAATGACAGTGATGTAATTTAAAACAACAATTTTGATTTGCAGTGTAAAGTGATGGCTTGAGGTGGAGAGAATATCCTTCCTAGCAGCTGGATGAGTGGAAAGGAGCACTCAATGGCATTTGTGTTTCAGAGCAGGCAAGGCTGAATGAATGCTTGCTAGCCAGCTTGCACCTTCCTGAGGTCTTCTCAGCGAAATCCTGGCAGCACGGTGCTAAGCACGACAAGCACCTAGGGAAAGAAACTTTCTATCAAAAAACACCTGGTAGTGGTTGACACTTTGCAGACCGAAGAAATTCTCCATACAACCACCGTAGCACGTTTCAGATGATCAATCCTTTCTGAGTAACAAAGTAGGCAAGAGAACAATGGCTCTAAGTTCACCTTGATCGAAACCCAAACAGATTGCATCAGAATGGGCCAAGAGATTTTACTGAAATCTGAGTGTAAGCCAAAACACTGCCAGCTTAGCATTTTCATAAATCAGTGGAAACTTTGCAGAAAGCAATCGCTTTTCACAAAGATGTGCATAATGTTCGCTTTTCACAAAGATGTGCATAATGTTAGAAGACTCATTTGGCCTCTAAATTTGGAAGCAATGTCAAGAGTTAATCTTCGACCAAATTTGCCCCCAGATTTTCTCCATACCTAGTTTTTCATGGCTCGGATGTGATTTTCCTGAAACTGAGTTTACATGCACAGAAACTAGTTTTGTGTGTTATTTGACTCAGAATCTCCAAAATTAAGCTGCTAGCAAGGTTAGCAGAGTTTCTCAGGGGGCAGATCATTGTTCGAAGCACCCATGACTGAAAAAGGGAGTATCTCACTTTTTGATTGCCAAAAAAATAAAAGTTTTTCAATGTTCATATTATTTGTTTCAATGGCACCTTGAGGCTTAACTGAGGTTTCCATTGCAACTAGCACTGTACAAATACAGGAAAAATATTCTTTGCCCCAAATTGCTCACTGTCTTGGATACATTTGATATTAATGGAGCATAACACTTGAATTTCTTGACTGAACTTTTGCTATTGAGATAGAACCTGTTAAGACAGAAAAGACAGTGAGACAGTGAATACAGCAGTCTTGAGAGGACAAATGTAACTTCTTTTGCCAAGAAAAAGGTCACCAACTGTGTTATTCACAACCTCAAAGATGCCTGTGGCACTGGTTCCCAATGGAAAACAGCAGTTCAGCATGGAGAAAAAGGATGCATGGAAGATAAGCTCTGACCATTTACTTTCAGAGAGATGTTTTCTTTAATAAAAGCATATTAAGGTTGGAGAAGCTTATCTCTAGATCTCTGCTGTTTTGTCTATCCTGAGGTTTTTTCCTCAGACAATGATATAATTGTTGCATGATCTCTGGAACTGCAGACTAGTCAGCGTTTCTTGTGACATGTAGGAAAATCCCTACTGAAAAAATACTTTTCAGCTGTAACTTTTCTACTCTGAACACAAAGGTAACTGAGAAAAGAGACTTTGCTCACGAAGATTGTCAGGGATACTTATCTTTAAAATCCTTAACATTAGTTTACAGCTGCTGGTTCCACTCAAGAAACAGTGGTGAGGAATGGACTGGCAGCTGAAGAAGTCCAGTTTCTGTTTTCACATATCCTCTTTGCTACCTGAAGCAAAAATGTACAACCTAATGAGTGAGACAGAGCTGAAATATCTCTTAAAAAGGAAAACTGAAGGTTAGGGTCAAAACAAGCTGTAAAAGGACCTTTGATTGATACCATAGACAAATGGTCTCATAAGCAATCCAAAAGTATTAGATCCTCATTAAAATCTCCATTAATCAGTAAAACTTTATGACAATTTTGGGGAAAGAAGCTCCTAACTTTAGATACAATTTTTGCCAATATACAGAAAGCACCCCATAATAAGTTCCTGTTAATTAGGTGTGTTTTTCCCTTTGAAAAAAACCATAAACACCAAATTTTCTCTTTGGAGCTGGGGTTTTTTATTACTCATAGGTAATCATTTCACAACCCACCTGAAGGAGATAGTTGGAACTTCTAACAGCAGTTTGCACATTTTTTCCAAAGATGGCCTTAAAAATTCTGACTCTAAAGTTCAGAGAGCAAGTCAGAGGACAAGGCTTTATGCAATTTTCTCTTAAGAAGAGCTTCTCTGTTTTTGGTCCCTCTGCTGAGCAGGTTAGAAGGTCAGCTGGAGCTGAGCTTGCCTTGTTTGTTTCAGCTCCACTGTAAATATCAATTTCTTTCCCTGCTCTCCCCAGCCATCAGCAACAGCAGCACCAGGAAAATGTAACATGATTCCAGGAAAGCAGAGAGAACCACACAACAGTTTAAAGGGTTTTTCACCTTTTGCTCCATTGTTGTTCCCGAGCTATTGAGCTGCCAAGCCCTGGCAAGTGAGTGCCCTGCATCCCCACTGCTGTGCTCAGATCAGATTTCCATTAGTGATACTGAATAATTTAGTGAATGCATTGAGGATTGAAATCAACTACTTCTGAGCTGTGTACCCTCTCATTCTATCTTTCATTCCAAGCCTGCACACTATCATCACAGAGACTATCAATCTTATAATTGGAGTAGAAAAATCCATGGAGTTCAGAACTAATAATTCATACCTCACTCTTGAATATTAAAGTAAGCCAGAGTATAAAAAATCAGATTTCCCAGAGGCGTGTGGAAGACGACGGCAAGAGCATGAACCCAGAAGAGTTATTCTTTCATGCACATATGCTAAAAACTTAAGATATTTGAAAACAAAGTCAGTGGCCCAGAACTTGATCTTAAGCTTCAGTCACCAAACCATGAATACATGTCGTAACTTTACACATTTGACTGACTCTATTTTCTACAAGGGGATTAAAGCTCTTCTGCTCAAAATTATTCATGTGCATACATCTGCATGCTGCAGTTTGAAATCCGCAAATATAATGCAACACAGCAGGCCCTTGCAGATCCCCAGCATTTAAAAGGCTGCTCTTCATATGTTGGCTTCTCTCACTACTTTCTTCTTTTGTTTGTACTGGCAGTCCTGGGAATGGAAGTCCTACACACCCAGGATTTGAAGTCTACTGCATTAAAAATAAAATACCTTATCTATGATGAAAAAAAAATTGCTTTGAGTACATGATCACTTTTTTTTTTCCATAAACATGTTAATTTCATTCTAGTTTTGCAGTTTTGGGAGAAGTTTAAACCAAAAGAAAATGGCATTTTATTATGAAGGGATGAGCAACAGCTACCACTTCTGTTCTGTGTTCTGGGGTTTGTCACTATGCATTGTAAAACTAAAGCAAAATGCAGAAACAACATGTTTTTCCTTTGAAAACGAACCAATAAAACTGACATTTTTAATTGATTTCAAACTTATGGCAGAAAATTACTCTGCAATTAGAATGCAAATGTCCCTTTCAATTTCTCCCAGGAAGAACCTGATTTGCTAGTACCTATTTTTTCACAAGGCACTATACCCACGTGCCTAAATATTCTATGAAAGGTCTGGCTTTGGAAGTAGAGAAGATAGCATTTATAATTCCACCAAATCATTCCTTGATGCTCATTGAGGCAATCAGCTAGTATCAGAGACAGTACTAAATAGCTTTGCCCTGGGCACTGGACTGAAATGGTCAGCTTTACTCTCTGCCAAGCTAGCAATAACAGATTAGAGGCTCTAACTCTATAGCAGGAAAGTGATTGGAAAATTAGAAGTATTCTGATCCTTTCCCTATGAGCTAAATCATGGCACACAACATTTTCCAGTTAAAACTCTAGTAACCACATTTTGAAATACATAATTTTTGAGTTAAAACACTCGTAACCATAACATAAGCACTAACTTTCAGTCCAGTTGGGTCTATATAATAAAAAAAATTTCTTACTATATTCCCTATAGGGTGAGTTGGTAGTGTTTTGGGAGCAACCATGACAACACCCTTTGCGTCTACAATATGATGCAACCAGCACAACTCTGAGCCTGAATGCATGAACAAAGGAGAAATTCCACTTACCGGAGTGTTCTCTTGCCTTCTGATTTGTCAGGTTGTAGAGAGTTCACCTGTGTAATTATAGTGATGCTAAACTTCACATTTAAAGACAAATATAAGTGGTTCTAACAATTTTTTCTTGCGCACAATCAAATGATAAGAGTTCTCCTTCACAACAGACAGCTAAATCCTTGATTACAGATCTGAGTGAAATCACAGCAGTAGAAGGAACACTGAGAAAAAATTATTGACAAATAATTATCAAACATATTCAGAAATACCATTACTGAGAGTTCTTTATAGCTGTTTTTCTCAAGACTCTGGTGGCTTAGTTCACAGTTGTGCTCATCAGCTTTCAATGGTTACAGTACAAGCTTGCACATACTAACAGAGGGGTTTTTCTTCACTTTAGTTAGTGGCAGTCACTGTAGTAAAGGCAAGCATGCACTGAGACTGACAGTTGTGGGAGTGACAGCAACTCCTCCATTAAGTAGGACATAATAAAATTCAGGCCCTAAAATGGTTGCTTCTGAGGATGATAGGGTTGCAAAGTACTTTAAGAGCTAGCTAAATAGATATTTTCACAAGAGAATAAAATAAAAGTAAAATTGTGTTAAGGTTATGTAGTACTCTTTCCCTGCTACCATTTCTTTTTGAAACAGTTGTGGCAAATGGGAAATTTGGGTGATATCACACCCAGAGATAACAAGAAACCTACATAAATGTCTGTTGTTAAAAACATGAGAACTGGAGGACGAACAGCTACAACCTGCACATGTGCAATACCTCATTAGTTAATGTAAGGGCCAGGATTTTTTTGCCCATAAGAACAAAATTAGGTACATCTGTTCTTAACTTACTGGCAATTTCTTGCTGGAGATTTGAGCCAGTTGCATGGCCCTCATAAAGCACAATACATCTTTGATGGAAACTCCTGTGGGATGCTGTTGGCTTCAACGTCAGCTTGATCTAGGCTTTCATGCTCAGGAGTTTAACAAAATGTGGCATCATCATTCACAGGCCTAGACCTGGACTGGCTGGTATTAAAAAAAAATGTGCACATTAAAACCTTTTAAAAACATTAAAAATTTCATTCTGATATCAAATTATGGGGATTACTGTGGGTAATGCTAACACTTCGCGCTAAATTATGTCAGTTTTTTTCCCCAAAGACCTGGTTCTCAGCATTATGTGATTGCTTTAGACTTGCAGTTTTCACTAGTAAAAAGTGCAAACATAGGGGAGAAAGTCCTGATTCTTCCACTTATGTTTTACTGGAAAATCTCAGAATATAAATGTTAAAACATTGCTAAAAAAATCCAGAGTCAAGAAAAAATCTCAGAATATGTGTCAAACTGTATATCGTAAACTTCTATATTATAATACATATAAATGTTTAACACTTAGAGCCTTTCTCACAAGAGTCGGTGGGAGTTTTTTCACATTTTTAATACTTGGAACCGTCAACATAGTGAGAAAGACTGGATAAAATAGCCACACGTGTTGTTCTTTTGGTTATCTCCTCTGGTACATCCTTCACTTCAGTAGTTTACTTTGCATATTGGGAATTTGAAGAGAACAGAACACAGGAGAAAGGTATATTCCCATGCAGAATAATTTCTGACTTCACTTAAAAAAATCCTAATTTTAGGCTCATTTCAACAAAACCACTACAGCTATTGCTTGTAATAATTATGCTTCTACCGTTCATTTCCACAGTGAAATTATGGAGGTTTTAAAAGGAGTTAGGTCTGAGCAAAGATACTTGGTTCTACTTTGAGGAGAGGGAATTATCAGGGTAACCCTGTACCATCCACAGTTCTTCTGATCATCACTCTTATTGTTTCTGCCAAGAAGTGGAGGGGAACAGGGTCGCATCCTGTTTTCTAAGATCCCTCAGGTACTTTAGGCCTTTTGAAGGCACCATGTTTTGTTAGTAGCATTTATGCAATGTTTAAAACAGAGGATCACAATCTTAGGTAAGGCTCCCTTTGTCCTAATTTTAGTATTAATGCTAATTAATTAATATATGACATTATTGATGAAATTATATTCAGAATCTAAGAGAATATATGTACTTGTAGTTCAGTAGCAATATTTTTGCTTTTTCAATTTCCTTTTCAACGCTACATGAGATTGTTCAGAATTGTTTTTACCTCCCCGGGCTACTTTTTTTCTAATTATTCTGCCTAAATGTTAAGATATTGCAAAGTAGATCTTTCCAAACAGTTGAGTTCTGTCTCTTCAGCATTCATCCCTCTCTCTTTAAATAACCTGCATCCTTCTCTTTGTCTAAATGATGCTAATATAAGATCTGATTAGGACAGCATAAATAATGCACATCTTGAAATTGCAAGGAGTTGAAAGCAGCAACACCACCAGATTTGTCTTAGGAACCACAATTAACTGCCTAAAGGCAATACTGTATTTATTGGAGTGCTCCCAATATTTAACAAAATTCCCATGCTTCTGGTGCAATTTGCCTATCTCCATTTCCTTCATCATATCTTCTCAGGAGGTAGAAAAACAAGAGTCTTTAACAAGGCGTTCATATGAGTGTGTGACCTGTATCCCTGTTGCCTGAATTCTTTCTCTGGTGACATGTTTTAGATTTTGATTAATTTTTCCCCCTTTTTTTTTTTCTGTGTGTGTGTGACATCTGTTTTGTTTCAGCTGTCTGGGATAGGAAATGAGGAGCACTTTCCTAGCTGTGTTGCCTGTCTTTACTCCACCATCTATGGGTACCATTCATTTTCCAGATGAAATATTGTTTTGGAATGTTGTAAAATGATACTCCCTTTATGTTTCAAATTATTCCTACAGTGTTGGTCAAAAAAAATGAAAAACACCTAATTTTGAAGCATAGGCATAGGACCGGGTCACAAATGTAATTCAATGCTTTTTATATAGTGTTTTTCCCCTGGTTGTTCTGATGATGAAAGGAGTGCTGGGAATCCATGAGCTTGCTTAGCAAGTGTGTCTTTTCTGGGTTTGTTTACTCATGAAATTGAAAAGTGAAGATGGGTGAAATCCATGCAAACTGATACACTACCTGATCTGGACAGGAAAACTCCATCCTTCTCCATGGAATCCTGGTTTATTAACAGGGATAACCTTCTCTTTCAATCCTAGATGAGCGCCCCCAGCTGGATTCCCCTGCTGCTCCAGGCTGTCTAGGAGGGAGATTTATCCTGAAGGAATGCCCAGATCCCAGGGCAGGCTCTCCTCACTGTGGGGCTGATTCTCACCTGTGCTTTTCCCCACAATAAGCCAGCTGTGTGATTGAGCCTGAAATATTACCTGGTACTCTGCTACAAGAATTGTTCTAGGAAGGGGATTCAAGGCAAATTGTGCTCGGCTTACTGTATTTAAAGGAAGAAAAAAAAACCAAAAAAAAACAAAGCAGGTAAATTCTCTGGAATTTGCACATTCTCAGGCTGCAATAATAATATGTTTCTAAAACTTCAGGATCAAAATTCCCAGGACATCAAGGTATCACCCAAGATGTCTCAAAACCATGACTGATTCAGACTTTCCTCTGATTACAACCATTCAAAATTCAGATCCCACCCACTAAGATCATTGAACAGAATTTGAGAGAGGCCAACAATATTGTTTTAACATTCTGGTTCTTTGTTATGCAGGATGGTAGAGACGAGAAAGAGTGTTGGATTTGGAACCTCTTCAAAATTCAGACCATTTTTAAGCTCAGGCTGTCTAAAAAATGAAGATAAATTAAAGAAAATGGAAAGTGATTTCCTGTTACTCTTGTGCAGAATTACTTGACCAACTTGACTCTTAAAATTCTGGCATCCATAGCTGTTAAAGTCGTTAACTAAATGTCCTCCAGCTTGAAGAAGTCTTGTTTCATACATCTCATCAATACTTGAGAGACAGGGCAGGCCTGAACTGCTGGTTTTGACCCTCATTCTTGTGCCAGATTTTTCACTATGAACTCTTAAAAGCTTTTGTGTAATTAACATATGAAGAGGATTAAGTTAGTCATTTTTGGTCAAGGTTTGGGGTTTTTTTTGGTGTAGCTTTTTGTGTTGCTTGTTTTTTTCCTTAATTAATATTTCAGAGCAACAGCCAAGAATGGGCATCATTGTTTCAGAAGGTAAGTTTGAAAGATCAAGGCAAATTAAAAAAGAGGGCTTGGAACAGTAGTTCTACCATAAGGATAATTAGTTTTCTTCATTTTTTATTAAAAACTGTGGCACATTTCATCTGAGAGCTGAAAGCTTCCATCAATATTACTGCATGCTCTATACTGGTGATTATCCCAATGGTTAAGATAAGGTAAAGTTTTTGGTTTTGTTTTAATTAGTAAGGAAAATAAATGCTAAGTTCAAGCCTCTAGATGCTGGCTGGCCTCTGTGTATGTGTGAGACAGGAACTGGCCCCTCTGCCCCCCCTGGCTGGAGCTCCAGGTGCATTTTGCCCTCTACCATTCCAGGACAAACCATGCTGGCACTGGTTGCAGTTTGCCTTGGGCTGATCTAAAGGTCTTTTCCAACCAAAATGGTTCTGTGGTTCTATGAAGGTCTTGGCTCCAAGGACTTGGGAATGGTGGATCATTCAGGATCTGGCTGCACCAGATCTCATCAGATTCTCTTTCTTCATGGCTATTGAAGAAAATGGTGACAAGAAGAGGACTGGAAGACAGTGGTCACTGAGGCCCGAGCCAGTTGGCTGAGCTGTGTCTACATAATGACACCTCCATGGGAGCCTCCACCTCACACCCTTGTGGCAGGGAGATGAGGAATGTCCTACCTGCTTGCCTGGAAATTCTGTGTGCTGCCTCCAGTCCAACACAGGGCTCCTCCATGGCCGTGTTTGGGTAAGCATGAGCACAGCTGTGCCCTGAACAGATCATGCTTTAGCTGTTAGGTTCAGCTCACACTGAGATAAAGCCCTGTTGTTGTTGTTGTTGGCCAGTGCAGTGGTATTTGAACCTGTGGAGTGAGCAGCTCTCTCTTTTTCCACGGACTAACAGAGAACACAAATCTTAGACCAGGCCCTGTAGTGCTTTGTACTGCCATGCTCACATTCAGATGGACAGAAGAAAAACTAAACAAAGAGAAAACATTTCCATATCTATTGTTTTAGGGGATCAGAATCAGACTTTTTCCTGGTGTCCATGTGTATCAATGGAAGGAATGTGACAGGGCTGCAGGCTGTCCCCTCCTTCTCCTCCCAGTTTCCATTTAAAGACCCAACACATTTGAGAAGAACAAATCTGTTTCCTATTTTCTGCACAATAGGGATGCAACTTTTAGCTTCAGGGAACAAAAAAAAAAAGAAAACCCAACAACTCACAACAAACCCTAAAAACTGAAAGAAAAGTGCATAAGTTCATGAAAATACCTTTGGCACAAGAGACTGCAGAAATGAGAAAATTCAATGGAAGACACACAGTGTAATAGAATCTGCCAGATGTGAGGTTAACACAGTGGGAGTCAGAGGACTTGCAGGTCTGTTCTTTACACCCACCAGTGATTTCCTGGGTGACTCTGAGTAAAGGAACCTCTCTTTAGCTGTCTGTGATATGTTCAGCACCTGATTCTGAAAATCATACACATTTTGTGTTTCAATTTGTCAATTCATATTCCCTTTTCCTTATAGCAAATACTTTTTCTTTCTTTCTGCTTTTATAAAAATCCAAGGAAAGCCTTGGTATGACCTAAATAAGGTTCCTAAATGCAAGGATGCAACCATGATAATCCTGCCCTAACCTCAAAGTTGACCCTGGTTTGAGTGCAAGACTGGGTCAGATGTCCCCAACAACATAAATTAGTCTACATTTGTATTATACAATTTATATATATATATGTATAGGTTATATAATATACACAATTTGTTTCTGTAATCTAGTGAGGAAATGTAAGAAAGACCTTCCAAAAAATCTCATATTGGTTAGGGAAAGAGGGCAGCAGCAACAGGAATAAGGTTCAATATGCCTGGGTAGGACCAAAGTTCAGATCTGAGACAGCTAGAGCTGGACATCACAGTCTGTAAACAGAATGTCAGTTTCTCACACCAGGAAATTTTGTTTCCTCAAGACACAGGTAGTAAGAAAGAATCTAAAGCAGAGAAACCAACTTTGGCCAATGACATTGAAGTTCCTGAATTATCCACCATCCCAAGTCCTTGGATCCAAGACCTTCCTAGAACCACAGAACCATTTAGGTTGGAAAAGACCTCTAAGATCAGTCAAACCATTAACCAAACACTGTCAAATCCACCACTAAGCCACATCACTAAAAGCCACATCTACACAGTTTTTAAATGCCTCCAGTGGCTCCAACACAACCACTTCCCAGGACAGCCTGTTCCAGTGCTTGTCAACCCTTTTGGTGAAGAGGCTTTTCCAAATATCCAATCTAAACCTCACCAGGCACAACTCAAGGCCATTCCCTCTTGTACCATCACTTGCTTTCAGGCAGTGGTAGAGAACAATAAGGTCTCCCATGGGCTTCCTTTTCTCCAGGCTGAACAAGCTCAGCTCCCACAGCTGCTCCTCTAAAGACCCTTGCTCCAGACCCTTCACCTTACACACACATATTGCCATTTTTACAGGTATCTTTTTTATTGGATGACTGAGCTGAGACATTGGAAAAAGGCTGCCATTTAGAAGGAACTGTGAATCAATCCTCTGGAAAGATTAATCTCAGTGTTTGTTATTAATAATAACAAAAAAGAAGAAGATAATCAGACCCTGTATTGCTGGATTTTCAAAATCAGAATTCAGGCAATTACAGAAATCAAAAAAAAAAAAAGAAATCTTAAATGAGAAGGTCAGAAAGTATTGGCATTCTAAATCAAAGAGTGCCTTATAATCCTAGTTAGCCCTTATTCTCTTTCCCCCACATAAGCACAGAGGTGCCTCATTTCTGGCTACAGACTGGACCTCCTTCATTATTAAAAGGTGACAAAAAGCCATAGATGATCTCCAGAGCACTGCAATACTGACCTAGCTCTCTCATTAGGAGGTCTCTCCTTAGGAACGGACACTGCAAGTAAAAATCAGCCTGACTGCAAACCCAGCATAAGAATTTCAGGGTGACTTATGGAGTCAGACATAATGCTCACTTGGTTTTGTATTAGTGAAAATTTCAATCTACAGAAAAAAAACCCCTTCAAGTGACTGGAAAGACTAACAAGAACTTTTGATGGCAGTGTTACGTGGAGAAACTGCTGGTTATCCAGTCACCCCTTACTGTACAACCATCTCATTCAGCTGGACACCACTGTTCATATCTGCCCCTTTGTTGTACATTTCATAGAAGGCAGAAGGGAGGAACAAGGGAAAAGAGTGAGCAGCCAGAATAATAACTCCTAATATTTATGTGGAGCCTTGCATCCCATTAGGATGTACCTCAGGGATGAGAGTGAGACCCATTAGCAAAACACAGATACTCCTGGAGCTAAGAATGTATTCATAAATGGACTGAGAAAGACCAGAGCTTGTTAGAACATCATCAGCTCTGTCAGTTAAGAAATTTATGAGGTACATACATGCATTAACAAAAAGAGAAGGTAATCATACCCTGTTTAAAGCAAACAGAGTCCTCAGCCTGTTGGCTGATTATATCAAGAAGAAAACCCCCAAAATCTAGACACCAAACATTAGTCTGGATCACCTAACAGTATCTTTGACCCAAGGTCACTCATGTTTGATGAGTTCCATGATCCAGAGTATTCAGAACTACATTTTGAATCTTATTCTTTCCTTTTTAAGTCACTTCTTCATTCCCTTATCACCCTTAAAAAAGCCAACCACCAACAACAAAACAGATTCCAACTGCTCCGTGCCCTCCATGTTTTGTGGGGAGTAACAAAACTTCCTCCTGAGCAGGTCTACACCCATGCTTTGGTGAGAAGCCTCCTCCTTCCTCTGATTTTAGCCAAAGGTTTCATCCAAAAGCTGAAACCTCTGTCCTTGCTGTGAAGGTGCTGCATGCTTTGGAGGCAAATGGAGAACAATGGAGGTGGCAGCCAGAAGTTCCTCTGACAGTCAGTCCTACTGATTTTTGTTAGTTCCCTGATAGCAAACAGTTCATAGGAGCTAATCAGACAGGGCTTCAATCTCCTGGCTTCCTGTCATCTACAGATTGTCCATCTGAATTAACACCCAGCAGCCAACTCCTGTTTCTTATCCACAGGAAACAAATCCTTTCTTGCTTTGGGTCTTGGAAATCCCAGCTCACCTTTAATACCACAGAACTGCCTCATTGAATGAGAGCAGCAGAATCCATGCACTTGACCCACTAATACTTCTACCTTCACACTGACAAACACACACACATCCCTGGTGCCAGTCAAAGTTGTGGATAGGTGGGGCAGTAACAGAGGGTGCACCTCTGGAGGTTTTCTTGTGATGCTGTGAACTAATACAGCTGCAAATGCAATACTCATGTAGCAATACCAAGCCTTGAATGTGAAAACATGAGATCAAACACCTTGAAATTATGGGACTGCTTCCAATATTTACCTATTTTTAGACTTAACAACCTTGGCAACATGTCTTACAAGCATCACTACATAGTTTAAAAGGTCCCTTGTTAGGGAGAACCACATTTTAACTGCAGAAAAATGCTGAAATCATTTGGCTGCAGTAGAGCTGCCGGGGTTTTGGGGGGAAAAGGTTTCAAAGCAAACGATTCCTGTCAGGATTGGGGATTTTTTCCTCCCAAGAATGGGGTTTTATTGTTTTCATTGTAGTTACATTCCTACTATGAAAGCTTTAGCTTTTTAAAGAAACATTATTACATTTCATATGTAAAGAAAGGTTGCATGAAAAAGGGAATTCCTTACTTGAGTCTGTTAGCCTATGAGATAGATATTTTAATATATATATGTGTGTGTGTGTGCATATATAGTTATGAATTTCACGAGCTCTATTAAAGAATTTTTTGGGGAATGTTAGCAAGAAACAGCCCTGTGTTAGAAAGAGTTAACAGAGCTGAAATTACAGGGCAAATTACAATGGATGAGAAAAGAGCAGTTGGACTCTCTTCACAGCATGTGTAAGGCCACATGCATTCAAGAATTTGGGGTGCAAACCCGGCAGGAAGAGAAGCTGATTTCTCATTGTTTTAGCTGCAGCACTGAGCAGCTCAGCCTGCAGGTGGTGAGCACCTCCAGAGGCTGCTGTGGGGGCAGCCCCGAGCACATCCCAAAGCTCCTCTCCTCCACAGGCACTTCCAGAGAGCAGCTGGCAGCCATTTGGTGCAGCTGGTAGCTGTGAAGGACCCCAGAGGAGTCAGGGCTTTGTACCACAGGGCTCATGGATGTCAAAGCAGCCCTTGGTAGCTGTTCCTTGCTGTGCAGGGAACTCAGGGCTAGGCTACATCCTCGTCCAGCCCCAGCCAGTCCTGCACAGGCAGAGCAGTCAGTGCTTTTAGCACTACTCCTATTAATAATGATAATATTCCTGAGCTGTCTGAGGCAGCAGGAAAAGGGAGCTTAAGGCATCCTTTAAAAGACGAGCACACAGCTGGCTGCTGGCAACAGCAGTGAGCATCAAAGGGCTCGGAGTGGAGGAGGGAGACAGAGCCATGTGTGAGGGAGGTGTTCTGGGGCAGGCACTGTCCCAGAGAGACAGGACAAAGGAAACATCACAGAATGATTCAGAAATACAATTTCAGGGTGGAACAGCAGAGGCAGGGGAGCTGTTAGGAAATATTGACTTGCACAGAGGAGAGGTTACAAAAGTTTTGTGTCAGAAATGGCACAGAAACTCCTGAGTGAGGCAGGGAGGGGAGCTGCTGAAGACAAGAAGGCAAGCAATGACCATGAAATTCTCAAAAATTCTTCAATCAGACACAGCTGGGCAGAAACAAGTGAAGTTTCATTATATGCTTATGGGTTAGTCCTGAGATAAGATGGAGGTGAACCAGAGAATGCACTGGAGAAACTCTCCTGAGATGCACAGCTAAGAACCTGAGGTGACCTGCACACCAACATCAGAGTCCTGCTGATCTCTGCTGGACATCTCCTGCACACACTGAGGGCTGTGCTGGCAATCTGAGCTTACTGAGGGACTGAGAAGATATTCCTGGAAATATTAACAGGTATCATTAACCTTTTTCTTTACCATGAGCTTGGAGTTGATTTATCCAGAAGCTTAACACTCTACACCAGCATACACACATCTGCAGAATTTTGATCCCTGGTTCCCTTTCCTCCATTGCCCCTGACTCTTCACAATTTCCAAGTCACACCAGTCTTTCCATTCGTCAGAAGCAGCAAGCCAGCTCTGCTGGCAAATAACACAAAGAAACTCAGCCCAGCCAAGGCATGCGCTTCTTCACTTTTTATTCTGTACATTTCCACACAAGTCACAATACAGAAAAAGTGTCCAAAAGGAACAGCAACCAGCTCTTTCACTGTATACATATTTCTTCCTTCCCCCAGTTTAAAATCTCCTTAGTTAGCAACACAGTGATCAAGATACTTTGTATAAATAGGAAATGCAAGAAAATCGTGGAAGAAAATACTTTCTTACTTTGTTACAAAAAGCCCCTCCTTCTTGTGTTCCCCTCACTGATGATTAAATTACCT
Source organism: Loriotus luctuosus (assembly GCA_035582745.1). Classification (NCBI taxonomy): domain Eukaryota; kingdom Metazoa; phylum Chordata; class Aves; order Passeriformes; family Thraupidae; genus Loriotus; species Loriotus luctuosus. The sequence goes on along the minus strand of JAWWEY010000055.1, from coordinate 58,961,449 downwards.
GTGCCTTGGTTCTCTGTTAAACACATATCCTCCATTCATGGTACTGCAGCCTGCCTGGGGCTCCTTTTGCCAGCTGGCAGCCTCAGGATGTTCCAGTGCATTGTGCACGGGGTCAGGTAGCATAAAAGAGCCCTTTGAGATGTTATTACAACTCCTGGAACAGATGTGGGTTCAGATAATAGGATACATACAAATACTGGAACTCTGGATGCCCACAAAATGTAGGTTAAAAATGCTCATTTGTTATTTGAATGTACTGCTTGGTTCAAGGGGCCAAACACATCATGGAATGGTCCAGGTTCTGATCTCAGTCACATCTTGGTTCACCAGAAGTGAAGCTGGTGCAGAGGAGATCAAAATCTGCCCATTGTCCTTTCTCCACCATCTCCAGGAAGCACCACTATATATGTATATATAAATATATATATATAGCCTGATGAAACTCAGCCTTTCCATCAAGAGTCTGTTCATCACCATCCCACTCCTTCCTGGCCTTGATGACTCCTTCCTAGCCTTCTTCCTTTTTGCATGAGGCACTTCCAGTTCCCTAAATCTTTGCTAACCCTTGTCCTTGTACTTTACCAATTTTCATCTCCCATTTGCCAGAGGAGATGTAAATAGGAAGGCCAGAGAATCTGTCCCCTCAAATGTTTCTTTCCATTCCCCAGAAACCTTTCACATAAACAAACCAAAGTGGTGATTTCTGGACTCTTAGGCAATATTCTGTCATACCAGCACAATAGCAGAGGGGTGACAGAAAAAGTTATTTCTGAGATGGGCACTCCCAAAGGAAACATTCTCTGCTCAATGAACTCAATGTGATGGAATAAAGCTGCTCTAAAATTCAGCAAAATACTCTTCTCTGAAGAGAGATAAACCACCTGAATGCTTTCATTGACTTGAAATATTACCTGAGTTACAACTTTTAATACAAGATAGCTCTAACATGGAAATCAAGCATGAAAAGTGCAAAATAGCTAATTGGAAAATTCTCATTCTCCATCCCTCTTTACTGTCTCAGCTTAAACCAGTTAAACTAAAAAGCATGGGACAGAGCTACTCTCACTGTCTGGAGCAAAAAAATGGCTCCAAAAGAAGCAGGATGCTGTAGAATAATATTACAAGGCACAATGAAAAAAAAAAATTTAAAAAAAAACCAAAACCACACAAAACAAACAAAAAAAACCCCAAATCACCAGACAAAAAAACCCAAACCCCAAACAATTAAAAATTGTTAATATACAGCATATTTTAGGCTTGTAACACAAAACACCTTACCTGTCTGTGTGTGGGGAGATGATATTATGCCCATTTTACAGCTAAGGAAACTGAGGCACAGTAAGGCTAAATGATTTACCCAAAAGGACTCAATGGAAGTGGCAGGAATACAACCTCAAAGACTTGATTTGCTACCTTTGGCCCTATCTCTTCGACTCCAGTACCTCCCAGAGAGAATTCTGATAAATTCTGAAAGCAAATACTTTCCCTGTTCTGTGACACAACCCTGTGGCACACAGCTAAACTTGTTAACTATCATAAGACAGAAGCATACCATTAAGCCAAGTGATTATTTTTTTGCACGATCTTCTTTGTTTTGCAGCAAAACAAGAAGTCAGGTCTTGCTGGAAATAAATCCTCACCGAGCTAGTTGTGACAGCCTCATCAACCAAGCTCAGTCTTTACATACATTGCATTTTCATTAGCACAAAACTGCAGCTTGAGGAGTGTTTGTGTCCGTAGGAAAAGCATGTTTTCCCCCATACCACTGTGGTTTTTCGCAATGCAAGGCTGCAAAACCATAGCTGTTTTAAAAGCTGTGCAGAAGCAAAGTAGCAATAGCAGTGCCACAAAGGCAGGCCTGTAGCTTGTACCAGAATATTCTGCTCACTGACTGAGAGAGGACACTGAAACCTCCACGGACTGCCAGAAGGTTTGTGTGGGAGCTGCAGAACGCAAGTCCTCAGCTTCAGCATTGGCTAGACTTTCAAAAATCTTTCAAAAGCCTCCTGCTTCCAAAAAGCTGTCTGCATCCAAAATGACTGGCAAAGGGTTTGCAGCACAAAACAATGTGGGCAGGAGAAAAATAACCTTCATTTCCCACTGTGAAAGCACATTTCACCTTGAGGAGAATTCTACAGAGAAATGTTGGCAGTCATATTCCATTCCATATTCCTCTCCCCAGTGCACTGCACCCTGGTGGGTCAGTGGCCAAGCTCCTAAGTCCATTTTGAAAGGGATTTTAACCCTTGATTAATGGAGTTACAGGACACAGAGCACATGTAACACATGGTGTGAGGGCAGCTGGATAGCACCCATTACAAAGGGCATCCTCAGGATGATTGCTCTGGGAAGACACAGGCAGGAATTCCTGTCCTGAGGCACCAGGAAGAGAATCAAAAAGAGCTTGGAAGAGCCCTTGGGAAAGGAAGTCAGCTCCTAGAGGCTTGCTGATGTCCATATGCATTTTACACCCAACCTGGCACTGGTGGGGTGTCAGAACAGGTACCTCCAAAGAGTTGTTACTTTTGCCAGTGAGGTGAGAGATTGATCTTTCTGCACATAAAGCATCCCCTGCTTTCCCTTTCCCAGCTCTGTGAGGTGCAGCAGCAAGCTGGGGAGAGACAAAGCTCCCAAGAGCTGCTCAGTGCTTTGAAGGCTCAGCCACCTCTTTTCTTTCCTCCCAAAGCTGTTGCATGATCAAAGGAGGCAGATGGAAGAGAATCACTCTGCAGTGACATGTAAAGGGAATGAGAAATCCTGATAAGCCCCTGAGCCCCTGCCATGTCCCTGTGATTTCTGTGAGCTACATGCTGAGCAGAAAGCTGTACAGTAGCAAAGCCAGCCAGTTTGCATGAGAGACCAGCACACTCACTTGCCACTTGGAAGCTGCTGCCTCTTCTTGCAAGCATAAGCACAGAGCAATACAATTGCATTTGCCCAGGCAAAGATTATTTAACAGGAAAATCACAAAGGGAAGAAACATGAGAGTAGACCAAAAAAAAAAATATAGACATAAGAATTTTCCTATTGATATTAAAGCTAAGTCTGGAAAGGCTGAAATTGAGCCCTCAGGCATGAAAAACCCAAGTCCATCATACTTCTCATCTGTTTAATCCTGACATTACAACTTGGGCATTACAACTGCCCTCAGAGGAACCTTTAGTGCTGCACATCCAGCTCATTCCTAGTCCAGAGAATTTCAACATTCCCTGCCCATGTCTGCACATGGTCAGAGGAGATCCAACCATCTGTGACTGGTCAAGCACAAGTGTCCCAAGGGTAAGCACATGAGCAGGATTTTGACCTTTCCACTCAAAAATGAAGGTAGAATGAACTAAGGAAAGAAGAGGTGATGAAAGATTAAAGACCTCTGTACAGAAACTCTAAAAGGGAGGGGAAATGAAGAAAAAGCAAAGAGCACCAAAGAATATTTAAAATTAAATTTAAATAATATTATTTTCTATTTCCTTCCTGTCATTAGCTGCCAGCAAGATCACTTTTTTCCTTAGCTTTGACATGAATGTACTTCTCCCCTATGCCATGGAGATAAGGATTACAACAGCAGCAAGACCACAGACAACAACCGCAACAACGCAACTTCTGTTAATACAGGCACATCAACAGACTTCCCATTCTGATAAAGGGGAAAAAACGTCCCTGGAAAAGGGCTGAAGCAGGGGACATGAGAAGAAAGACAGCTATTAATCCACTTTGTGACCTACAGAAAACATTTATTTTGATGTGGCATTTCCTCCATCCATTTGGAAGGAAAGCCTCCAGCATGACTAAGGAACAGGGAGGGGTGGCCTTGCTCGCCTTAGGGCTCACGTCTCACTTCACAAAGCCCCAAGCTTTGCAAACAGAAGGCTGTTCCCTCTCCAGGTTGTCTGGTGGTCTCCACAGGGGCAGGAATACCTCTGCATCTGGGTGACATAAATATTGGACACAGTGAGCACCCACCTCACTATTACAATTAGCTATGTCTAATTATGACACATAATTACTCATTACAGCATTGCAACTCCCAATCTAGAAAAGAGCAATGCACGTGGAAGCCAATCTTCAGAATTCCCCATTCCCAGGGGCCAGCTTAATTTGCTTTTCTAATTTTGTCATCTTTCATTTTCTATGTGAATGTCACACAGGAAAAGCAGCCCTAGAAAAGTGGGCCTGCTTATTAAAGCCTAATTAGCCAAGTAGAAATCACTCATGTCTGCTGCATCAGACTCAAGAGCTTCTTGAGCTTCTTCTCCATACCTACAAACCTAAGTGATTTGTAGAGTTCCTAGACAGGATTTGAATTCTGTAGGAACAGAGATTATCTTCTACCTCTTCTTGACCACAGCTTGAGGAAAAGAGTGGAAATTGAAGGTCATTAAGGTAGCTGGAATCAGAAGGGCATTTTTCTCATTAAAATGAAGTGCAACACTAAGAAATGAATTTGATCTGCTAGTAGTTAGGTAATTGCAGCAGCACTTTGGCACTGGATTGCCACAGTGCACACTTCACTGAGTGCTGGGCTACACATCAAGCAGCCTCCCAGACAGGGACTAATTGAAGAGCCAGGTGTGGCACTTCACCAGCAAAAGGATGCTGGCAAGAGATGAGGCAATTACATATGTAGTATTATATTGCTCAAAGAAATAGTGCTTTTTTTCTTGCACTTCAAAACCCTACAGCTTCTATATACTTTGCAAATGAATGCTGAGGCTGTTAAAATATTGCTGAACTCTGAAATAGCATTCCCAAATCAGGGTTCTGATTCTAGTAGATGAGGGTGGCAAAATAGAAACAGATTTTTGAAGAAAGGTGGTTTTATGCTTTTTTGGGCATTCACCTATCTTTATGTGCCTGTCAAGAGGATTACTGCCTCCTTAGATTCCTCAAATCTCTGACACATAGGAGATCTAAGAGCAAAAGCTGACTGTTTTAACAGGGCTTAGCATCAAATTATTTCCTGAAATATAGATGTGTTAATATTGAAACAAATGCTTTTGTTGCAAGGCTTCTCCCTGCTCAGACTTTAGAAGTCATGATGTGCTACATCAGAATGAGGAGATTTTAAAATGATCTGCCTGCCTTCCCCACTCTCTGGGTAACTAGATACATGTGTGCTGCATAGGATGGATTGGTTTTTTGCCTGTTGGTTTGGTTTTTTTTGTTGTTGTTTTTTTTAAATCAGTCAGGGAAACAAGAAACTGCAGCTGAGACTGGAATGTGGCACCTTATAAATAAGGCAGGAGACAAGATGCACTCTGATGGCTGAATACAGTAAGGTTATTCAGCTCTAGCCTGCCTAATCACTGAAGTCAAATGTAATGAATTTACTGGTGTGATCAAGGCCCCAGGGAGGGAATTTTCCCCTTTTGCACAAATGGCTCCATACGTGGGCCAGGAAATTCCTTGGCCAAGGCAGGGGGTGTTGCTCCAGTGCACATTTACAGGGGTTGGGAGAACACCACCCTCTGTGGGCACCACCACGGGCAGCAGTGCTGGGAACAGCCTGGGAGGGGAAATCCTGAGCTCTGGTACCTGCAGGAGATCTCACTCCAGAGAAGTCCAGGCCATGGCAGAACCTGGACTAAAAGCAGCCATGGTCACTTGCTATGGCCACCTGGAGTAGCTTGCAGCACATCACTGAGTTGCTGTTCCAATCAACAGATTTTGGCAGGCAGATCATGGAATTTAAGGCTGCTAAAAAAAAATAGTACTTAAGAAAGGCAAATGAGATGATGAGTACCACAATAACCACTCTAACACTGTTTCCTATAGCTTCACATGCATCCAGAAAGGCACAGAAATATAAGCTGTTTCCAGGACAGCTGAAATGTCCAGAGTTACTCACATTTAATATTTTAGACTAATTAGAAAGTTAATAAATCAGTATCATTTTGGCTTAGATTCACTGCAGAAAATAAAAAGAAGAAACATTATCTTATGAATAGAAAAGAATAGGTAAAATGGAGGTCAAAATGTTACTTTTAGCAAGCTTGAAAACAAGTCTTATAAAACACTTCTCTACAGATGTTGGTTTGGTACAAAAGAAGCAAAAAGTGGGAAAAGCCAAATGACACACCTCAAATGGATCAGCACAAGGAACTGCTTGTTTCTTGTAGAACATAGAGTACAAGGACAGAATTTCCTTGGAGTTTTTTCAAGGCATTCAAATTTCCAGCATGCCCATACATTTCTTGAGTACTATTAAACTCCCAGAAATCTCGAGGCTACCAATGTATCTTGCCCATTTCATACCCCAGAGACAGAGCACATCATACTTTTGTCATCCTGGAAGGGTCAACTCATAAGCATGTCCCACAGAAGGCATCTGGGATGGCTGAAAGGGAAACAGCCACCTTCTAGGTGAATTTGGGTTAGAAAATTTCACTACCGTACATTTCACCATCACAGCAAGGATAAAGACAAAAATGAGCCAAAGAGCCATGAAATATTACTGAAACAAACTACCCACAGCCACACCACCAGAAAATCTGTGGCCCATCTATTATTACACAGCAAAACCAGCTCAGCAAATACATCTGGGAAGATGAGTGGCAACAAAACATCAATTCTGTACTACTTTCTTTGTCTATGGTTCTTCTGCATGACAATCCTCATGTAGTAGGGGACATCTCACCTAGACTGAATCCAGGCTACAACACCATGAGTTGAAACTGAGCAATTCTACTGATGCTGGGGAAAAACAAGAGTGACAGGTCTCAAAAAAACACCTACAGACATCTTAAAGTGCTAAAACACAGACAATCAAGACACCACATGAAATGGTGAAAAATCCACTGGAGTCTGGTATCAGTTTTGTAACAGGCAAAATTTGCCTTGAACCCCTGTTTTACATAAGCAAGAACTCAGCCTCACATCTCACAGTACTGAGGGATGCCCAGAGAAGTTGTGGACAACCCATCCCTGGAAGTGTTCAAGGTCAGCTTAGATGGAGCTCTGAGCAGCCTGGTCTAGTGCAAGGTGCCCCTGTCCATTGCCATTCTATGCTATAACAAGTAAAAAATGTATTACATCATCATGCCTTCAATAACACAGAAAAGATACCTCTATCATTGAACCATGAAATAGTAAGAGTAATTGAGGCTATTAAATTACAAAATTAAGTTTATTTCATCAACATTAGAAATACTTTCTTTCTCTCCATTTAGCTCCAAAATGAGATGGTAAAACCAGTACAACAGAACAATTCAGGAGCTCCTCAGTCCTACTGAAAAAGGTTCCCTTTAATTAAAAAATTAAATTAAAATGGAAAATGACATTTTGTCAGTCCAGCAATCTCCATAGCTGAGCTTCCCTAGGGGCTTTATCACTCAAATGGCACAATTTCAAGTGTGTTTGCATGTGTATGTGTGCACCTGGTATATATGCATACTGCTGTTTATAAATATACATATATATAGCAATATACACTCATTAACAGACACAGCCACTGAACAGATGCTTCAGTAAACTGAAATGTTTTACATGTAATTTAAGTGGACTCCCAGCTGCACACTGGAATTTGGGCCCTGCCCAGTGCAGGCACAGCTGAACTGTACTAACCTAGACCCCAAGTGCTCCAGAGATTCACAAGGTAACACAAATGTGTTACCTTTACTGCAGAGCCTGCTGCTTCTGGTGATCCCACCACACCTGAAAAGGGTAAGGAATAGTCCCAGTCCCAAACTGCCCTCAGAGAACCAACCTCTGATATTCCTTGCCACGCATGAGCCATTGTGGAAAACAACAGATGTGCTGTTACCTGCAGATACCAAACATCACCAGTACCCAGTGCCTCACATGTGCAGTGCTTCAGGACACACTGAACATCAAAGGCACCACATCCAGCCCATTCCTGCCCTACCTCCAGTGCTGGGGGCTGTTTTTATCCCACAGTAGCTGTCTCCTGCTGAGCACACAGCACAGGCACCTCTCCAGAGACACGACAGACTCACTCAGATCATCGCACTCCAGCTTTCGCTGAGAAAGGCCAGCCACGTTCTCTCATGTGCTCCGAGTTCCTCTGAGCACTCCAAATGGCACAAAATTGCTCAGGAAATCTGCCCATCCTGACCAGCTGCTCCAGAGCCAGCCACAGCTGCAGGCACCTCCTGGGCACCAGGGATGAGCTGACAAGGGGAGGACAGCTGGGGACAGAGGGACCAGAAGCAGCTCCCTTATCATAATGCACATCTGGCCTCTGGAGGCTGCCTGTGATGAAAGCAAGCCTTTACTGCTCCACCTGCTTCATGGGACTAAAGCATCAGGGAGCTCTCCCAGGCTCAGTGACCACACTCAGCTTGGCCTCAGCACAGGACAGAGCCAAGCTCCTGTGCTGTTGAAACTTCCTCCATTTCTCAGATGAGTAAAGCAAACCAAAAGATTAAGGTGACAATAACATCATTCTTGTTTTCATCAAATGTATAGAAATATTACAGTAATGTCTTTTCTCACAGCTAGGAAATGATGCAAGGCCTACCATGAAACCACAGTGTGAGGATCTTTCCTTGTGGAAATATCACATGCACCAAAACTATATTCTGAGTTTTTATTTTAACAGTTGCCAAATTCTCTTCTAATATATACACATACTTATTTTCTCCACAAGCCCCTGGATAATTATCAAGGGAAGTAATTTGGCTTTCATATTTTATTTTTTAAATGAGAAAGGTAAAGACAGAAAATAAGACAAAATACATTTCATGTCGCCATTGATCTATAGATTACAAATATATATAGTTTCCTTCCAGAGGAAGAAATGCTAAAGAAATATTTTGCCCATATCAAATGAACTTCTGAAAAGAGAAAAAAAAAATTAAAATATATTATTCAGCTCCCCCCCTCCCTACCACAACAATCACTCGTACTTAAAAAAAAAATTGCATTCATTTGATTTTCTCCACTTCTACCAAAGAAGAAAAACTTATCTGGATAATGACCTGAGTTATTTTCATGGTTTCCAAATGTATGTAACCCCAATGATCACCATCTATCAGAGAGCTACCCCTGGCAAGGGATGTGAAAACAAACACTGGTGGATCTTTCGAATCAAACAACAAAGCAAAATTCAAAAATGTATTGCAAGAGTTATGCCAAAAGTCAGCCATGAGCATCTTCATGGGCACTGGTTTGACAAAGTAGAAGTGGAAGCTCTGCTATTTCATCAACTGAGATATCTGTAGCAATTGGAAAGCCAAAGATGAAACATTTTATTTATGCCTGTGTATTTGCTTTCTCTTCTTTTATGGTTATAAGACAGAGAACAGATGAGTACAGAAGACACAGCTGGCCTTTACAGCAGCTAAGCTTTACATTTCAAACCTATTGTGGGTAACAAGGCAAAGAGCTGCTGCTTGTCTTTCTCCAGGGACAGACTCCCCAAAACTTGGCTCCCTTGAAAAATCAGATAGTTTACAGGTTCAGCCAAAGGTTTTCCCATTCCCGGTGTGACCAGGCCAGTGCCCATTTGTTTGTTGGCAGCAGTGAGCCCAGGCTGGCTGCTGATGTTCCAGGTCTCATTCCTCCCTCAGGCTGTGCTGCAAAGGGGACTAGGTCTGTCATTGAGTCCATCAGAATTCCCTCACCCTTGCACAAATCTCTCCCCAGAGTAAAACCCATCTTTTCAGAAGAAAAGAACTAAAGAAGCTATCAACTTCTAGGCAGGTCTGAAACCTGAGAAGAGCTGGGTCAGCCATTACAGGCATAAAAGTGATATGAGAAACCTTCCTGATGACTTTCTGCCCTGCCATTTCAACATGGAATATCCCATAGAGCTTCTTTCCATATAAATGCCTGTCTTGTGAGGATACCATAACCACATGCCCAGCAATGATGAGGTTGGGTTTTGTCACTGCTGTAAATCTGACTGTGCCCAAACCCTGGGAAACAAGGCAATAAGCAATCCCCTCCAAAAGCAAGGAAACTCCATGGGGGCTGAGTCCTGACAACACACCTTCTGAGAGGATGGCAGGGGAGGGAATGCAGCTGGTAAAAACACTGGATATTTCTTAAGGGCATCCAGAGCTCCTCAAACATTTTGCTACTGCCTGACCATTTGTGAAGACAACACAGAGATAACAGGTAATATTTAACTCATGAGAAGTGAGGGGAACAGGAGAATAAAAGCAATGCAGGAAACTGTAAGGATGGAGGACAGCCTGGCTGGGTGGCTTAATGTACCGGTTCGTTTGGATTTTGTTCCCCCACACCCTCTTTACTCTTTCCTTTTTTTCTTTTTTTTTAAATAAATTATACAGATGAACATGGGAGAAGTTCATGCTACTTGTTGGAAGCAATAAAGGTAAATTTTCATGGCCTGTGGATTCCACAGACCTTTGAATGTCCCACCTCATCCATCATGGGCTAACTTATGGAACAGAACCGTTCCCAGCAAGACTCAGTAGCCCTTAGAAACTGGTGGCATGTCCTCAGGTATTTTCCTCGAGAGCGAGAGACACGTGGGTTCCATCAGTTTCTTCCTCACACGAGACCCGAGTGCCTCGGGTGCAGCCTCGAGATTTCCAGCAATCCTCTGGGACATTTTCAGACGTCAGACTGCTGTCTCCAGGTCCTCGTGGGAAACCATTTGATAGTTTTGTCGACTCTCCAGGTAGGAGGCCAGATCTGGATCACCAGCTTGCTGAGCCCTGTCACGAGGGGTCTTACCCTGTAATAAGAAACACGAAGAGGAAGTCTTGTGCTGACACATTTCGAACAGATCATTTCTGGACAGAAGACAATTAACAAGTCAGAAGCATGTCACGGACATATTTTATGAAATTTCCTTTCGTTAGGATCTTCTGAGAAGCTGAGAGGCCTCAGGAACAAAATGTAAACATTGATTATCTGCTGCTGTGGAATGCAACAGGTGCATCTGTGATTGGCTCATGTGGTTGTTTCTAATTAATGGCCAATCACTGTCAGATGGCTCGGACAGAGAGACCGAGACAGAACTTTTGTTATCATTCTTTCCTTTTCTATTCTTAGCCAGCCTTCTGATGAAATCCTTTTTTCTATTCTTTTAGTATAGTTTTAATGTAATATATATCATAAAATAATAAATCAAGCCTTCTGAACCATGGAGTCAGATCCTCACCTCTTCCCTCATCCAAGAACTCCTGTGAACACCAGCACAGCACCTGGGACAAAAGGCCTGGAATTCCCAAACCAGACACCCCTGGAGCACCCAGAGGGATGATCCTGTCCTATGGCTCAGGGACAAACCCCAGGGAAATCTGGATTTCTCTGCAGCTCATGGCAGATCCCTGCTCACAGTGTGGGGCACAGGCTGAAGGATGGGGTGTCCTGGGCTGGGCTCTGCCTTCCCCAGGGAAAGCCCAGATTCCCTTGGGAGCAGGGTGGTCCCAAAGCCTCTGGGAGAGGCACTGCAGGCAGCCCATGGAGTGGTGATTATCCAACTCCAGAGAATGAGAGAGGGCAAGATGGGAGTGGGGCTGGGCTGGGGTTGGAGTTAACTTGGAAAGCTTGGAATGGCAGGGAGGGTCTTGGGGCTGCTTAAAGGATTTGCAGGGCTGCTGCAGAGGGGCTTTGCCTCCAGCAACACCTCCCAGTGCTGGGACCCCCTTGGGGCCAGGGTGGGCAATTCCAGGGGCACGGGAAGGGAATCCCCACCTGAGCTGTCCTGGAGGTGCTGAGCAGGAGCATCCCTTGGGGAAAAAAACCTTTAAATCACTTTGGAACTTTCTCATAGTAAGAAAGTCCTTGTAGATGACAGAATCAGGGAATATCCTGAGTTGGGTGGGACCCCCAGGGATCCTCAATCCAACTCCTGGCCTCAGGACACCCCAACAATCCCAGCCTGGGCATCCCTGAAGCTCCTGGAGCTCTGGCAGCCTTGGGGCTATGCCCATTCCCTGGGCAGCCTGGGCAGTGCCAGCACCCTCTGGGGGAACAACCTTTCCCTGGGCAGCCCCTTCCAGAGCCTCACCACCCTTTCCAGGAAGAAATTCCTCCTGATGCCCAGCCTGCCCTCCTGGGGCCTGAGGGGAGCCCCTGCCTGGTCTGAGGTGTGAGCCTGACCTCCCCCACACCACTGCAGGCTCAGGAGCTGCAGGAGGAAGGGTGGAACAGCCCCCCCTTCACTGACAGCTCAGGTCTGTCTGGTTAAGCCGAAAAATACAAATTAAAAGTAACTGAAGTGTTAAAAATAACCCTTTATAAAAAAAAATAAAGTAACTGAAAAGTGTTTTTAAAACTTTTATTCTATTTTTATGCTTATATAAAAAGTAAAATAATACAAATGTTATAATTTACACTATCACAATCAAAAACTATTTCTTAATTATAATACATTACAAGCATTTCTTAGCCTATCAACTTTTGTTACACTATGTTGTAAATTAATCTAAATTTAAATCTAAAATCTAAAATTACTCTTTATGTCTTACAACAATCTTTTCTTTTCTTACATCTTTTATAGTTCTATCTCTCTAAAATATCTAGTCTGATTTATAAAACTATCTTTTAAAACTTATTTCTAATTCCATTTAGATAATAATAATATCTATCAATATTAATATTAATATATATCAATAATATTTTATAATATTTCTCCTATTTTTATAATATTTCTCCTATTGTATAATATTTCTAAGTCAACATTTCTTCTCTCAAAGTTTACATACCCATACATACTATGTGAAACTTCTGTCAAACTTTAAAAATTCTCTACAAATCCATTTCCCACAAGGTCTTCCTCCCTGGAACTTTTCCCTGCTGAAAAAATCCTCAAATTAAACATCAGCAGAGGCAGATTTATGAGATTGGAGGGTTGAAACACCAACAAGCAGCACAAAGAATTCCAGCTGTGCACAACCCCAGGCTCTGCTCCTCCAGGGAGGCTCCTGCAAGGAAACAGCACCAGAATCCAATTCCCAGCGGGTTCGTGGTGACTCCAAAGGGTGGCACAGCTGGCCTGGCACCTCTGCAGCTCCAGGGTTGTGTATTTGTGCTGTGAAACCAGGGCTTATCCCCTGGAATCTGCAGGGACCTCCCCTGGCACAGGTGGTTGTTTGCGGCTTTCTGAGGGCAGGGGCAGCTGCTGCTCTCTGGAGAGATCTTCCCTCCTGGTTTCTGATCCCAAAGTTTCTTCAGAGGAGCGGTTCATCCAGCTAGGACCTCTCCTGCCCTTCACAAATAAACGTGGTTTTACTTCCCACCACGAGAGGTCTCCAGGAACCGAAGGAAAAAAATCCAGTTGGAAAAAGCGTCCAGGAGCAAGGCTGGAAGCAGCTGGAGCAGGAGCTGGGGAGGAAAGATCTCGTCCTCTCCCAGGTGAGACTTCCAACACAATCCTGTCTGCTGGGGTTTAGGTCCTTGGGGTGAGATCCCCAGATTTCCCAGCAGCTGTGGGAAAGCTGAGGAGCTTTGGGAACTCTTCAAGGGAAGAGCCAAACTAGGGGAAAAGCAAATTTACAGGAACGGGATGCACCAGCACAGCTGTGGTGAGGTTGTTCCTCCTCAGTGCTCAGGGGGTCTCCAGTGGCTGGGATCAAATGTCCAATTTTCAGGTTTTTCCCCTTTCCCAGCCAAGAGGGGCTCATTCTATGCCCATAACCCCCTTAGGAGGATAAACACATTCCTGTTAACACATTCCTGATAAGCATATTCCTGCTAACACAGGATCCTGGGATGGTTTGGGTTGGAGGGATCTCAAAGCCCACCCAGTGCCACCCCTGCCATGGCAGGGACACCTCCCACTGTCCCAGACTGCTCCCAGCCCTGTCCAGCCTGGCCTTGGGCACTGCCA
>JAWWEY010000055.1:58910685-58947584 GCA_035582745.1 Loriotus luctuosus | reverse complement strand
TTTTAATTAATGGCCAATCACAGTCCAGCTGTCTCAGATTCTCTGGTCAGTCACAAGATTTTATTATCATTCCATTCTTTTTGCTTGCAAGCCTTCTGATTAAATCCTTTCTTCTATTCTTTTAGTATAGTTTTAAAATATCATTTTCTTTTAATATAATATATATTATAAAATAATAAACCAGCCTTCTGAAACATGGAGTCAAGATTCTCATCTCTTCCCTTGTTGGGGTTGCCTGCAAATTCCACAAGAAGCCACTTGACTGGATTTCTTCTGTTTCAGAAAGCTTTTTGCAATGTACAATTCTGCCATCTGAACAAGAGATTATAGAATCATAGATGACCTCTCTTCCCATTATAGGATACCTCACAGAGCCCAAGAAGGCAGAAATTGGTTTTGATTGCCTGGCTGCAGCAAAGGTGCTTCTGACTCTGGAGTCCAGAGAACCAACTCACTCTCAGCTGCTGACCACAGGGTGCTTGTGCTCAGAAACTCCAGAGAGGCAGCTTCTGGACCATGTTCCTAAGCAATCACGTTGTTGGAATGACAGAATATTCCTTGGATTTCATTTCTCCCAGATTTCTTTCTCAGTCGAGCTTACACCGAGAGTGCTGTGGTTAGTGTCACATCAGTGAGCATAGGAGCAAGCCAAGGCAAAAGAAAAGAGTTAGCCATCCTCACAAAGCAAGCCAGCCACAATAACCAAGCCTCACAGATGCTGTGCAATCAGAAACCAAGGTTCCTGCAGGTGGTCCTTGCCCACAGGCCTCTCTTTTGACCACACAGGAGGAGGACACTGCTGTGCCACGGAGATGTCTCATTCACACCCACTGCACTGAATAGTTTGAGGCCAGGCTCTCACTATGGTGACAGTGACCCATGTTGGGGACTGAACTGAAGTCTCTTGTGTTTGTTTAAATCAATACAGTTTTCTCTGTAAAAATAGCTTGCTTCAAAGGAGCAACACACAAGGCTGAGGCTCCTTGTGTGAGCCTCGGCACACACAAGGAAGCCTCAGCCACACAAGCAGCAGGGAGGGTGCTGCAGGGTCTCACTCAGCACAGGGGATGGTGGGTGCTGATGGAGCTGCCTTACCTTGGAGTCTGTCTTTCTCAGAGAGGCTCCTGCATCCACCAGGAGCTGGCAGACGGCGCGGTGGCGCTGGCAGGCTGCCTTGTGTAGTGCTGTCTCCCCCCTAGACCAAAGCACAGAAAGCAGCCGTGAGACACAGCACAGCAATGCACATTTAGGAAGCATGAGGAGCAGAGCATAGGCACAGCAGGATGCTGCATTTCTGTCAGGTTCCCTCTTGCTGACAGAGGTAGGCTTGTGCACTCTCTCCCTTAGCACCTACATCCTTTGACTCAGTAGGAAAGCCTGCAATGTACAAATAGCAGACTAAGAACTTCTGAGGGATGGGAAAGAAACATTGACAGACTTTATATATTCAGAGGACAGAGGACTGAATGTCACATTCCCATCCAACCATCAGCTCTGTTAACTGCTGCAAAGGCAAGCTAGCCACCTTCCTATTTCACAGCAGGCAAAACAGCAACAGGGTTTGTTTCTTCCTGCAATTGCTTTCCTCAACCTCATTCTTGGAGATGTCCTAGAAAAATCCTACCCATCAAAGCTATGACTGGTGCACTTGCTGCCCCAGTTCTGATGCCCTGCTCTCTTGGAGGTATGAGAGCAGGACTCTCATGTTCTTCCACCACTGGACTGCTGAGCTACTGGGGATGATTAAATACATGCTTTTCAGAAGAGAGGACTGTGTGGTGGGAGCACATTTGTTGCAAAACTTCTCACTCAAACTGGAGCTAAGTCTGACAGGATTCTAAAGCTGTCTGAAACTGAATTACTCTTTACTGAGAGTAAAGAAATCTATCTAGATTTGCCTAGGAAGAGAGGAAAGTATGCTTTGAGTGGTTGAAAAGGAGTCCTTAATGCCAGTATCCAACAAGTAGGGCCATTACATAACCTGTGAAATCACAATTTACAAGAAATACATGTAGCAGGACAAATCTTGCACCTACCTACACAGAGCGCATAAAGGAATCTCAGCCCCCATCTACGACAGGAGATGTTGAAATATTAAGAGGCAACTTTGTAATCAATTTGCCCTTGCTGCATCAGAGCTAGTATCAGAATAGGATACCATCCTATTTCCCCCTGAGGACCAGAAGACAAATTCATACTGCTAGTTACTGCTTGAACCTCCCCTTTCCAAGGGTTAGAGGTAGAGGAACCTCTGTAAAGGGCAGCCCTCACAGCTGTGCTCACTGGCACTTGATGTGGTTGTGCTACACTCCCGGATGAAAAGAACCAGGCCATCCAGCCCCTGTCACCTCTGGACTTCACTCATGCACCTTGTGTAAAAGGTGTTCTCTGTTAGCAGAGGAGGGCACTGTGGGATGAGAAATGGTAGGCTTGGATCCCTAGGAAAAAGACTGTTTTTATTTCATATGTATTACACATATTTTCCAGGATTATTCATGCTTCCCTTACATACTTCCATGGAACTTGGATTATACAAGGTGAAAAAAATTGGGAATTGGAAAGGAAAGTAATTTTTTGGGGGGTTGAGTTGTCGCTTTTTTTTTAATAAGAAGGGAGCTGATGGATGTTTTAACTGCTTGATGGAAACCTTCAACTGCACAAGCCCTGGCCATTTAGGAGAGCTAAGGCACAGCATCCTGGATGAATCAAGGGACTGAAAAAAAAGGTATAGAGCAAGAAAAGTAATTTCCTGAGTTTTGGAATTTACTCTTCAGGTTAGTCCCTTAGTAGCTGGAGGCCAGAAACATCAAAACACAAGGCAGGGCTTCTATTCCTCTAGAAAGATTAAGGAAGCATGGGAAGCAGTAGGGAGAAAGTCCCCTGCAAATCCAATGAATGTTTGTTTTAGGCAAGAAAGCCACATATGAGGTGGTTGATGTGTGGTTTTTAGGGCACCTTGTTTATTTGTTTGATTTTTGAAAAGTTGTGCCATTTTACAAGCTTTTTCCTTTTTAACAATTTGCATTGAAAACCAAGAGTCTGCTAGTTTAACACACATAATGTGAAGGACAGAGCAGGTTGTACTTACGTTTCACTGTCTGTCATGTCCAGTAATTCAGATGGACCTGCAAAAGAGTCAGGTATGTCATAAAGCATTTGTCTGCATGACTAAAAAAATATGTCTACCAGGAGAAGATTCCCAGTAAAAATATGTAGAAAGAAGCCAAGTGAAAGTTAAACCTGTGCAAATATATCAAACTTCAATGTAATATTTGCTTGTGTAAGCCCTTGCACTAATAAAATTCTGGATGCACAGTCACTGCTGGAGTGTCAGCAACAGGGAGTAGCAGCCTCTAAATTATACTGGGAATGAATATTCATGGAGTTTATTTTCTCACTCTTCACCTTGCTCAATTAAGTGGTTCACGTAAGTACAGTACATTGAAAATGCTGATATGCTGGAAACCCTGATATATTGCAAGTTAAAATCTATTGTTGGTATTAGAGGGAAAATGTCATTAGGAAGTTGAAATTAGCCAAATTCCATCCTGAATGACATCCCTGTGCTGCTCCATTTAATAGTGTTATACAAAATGTAGATCAGGGTGGAATATTCCCAGCAGTCTTTATATTGATATGCAAATCCTGTACTCTACTGGTTAGCAATGATCAGGAAAGTAAGATTAAGAAAAACAGAAAAGATTTTTGTTAAGTGCGAAGAAATAATACATTTAGGTTAATGTCCTTTTGTCCTTGATATTCACTACAGGCAGATATTTATAGAGGCTAATTCCATCACTGAATTATAGTGATATGGAAAGGCTAGGATCTGGATATCACTTGGAAAAAACAACTTTTCCTTTGCAGTCTGTCATAGTATTCTTCTCTCCACTGCTCTGGAGTGTAATGTTAGATGGTATAGGGCAGTTAGCAAGGGGACCAGGGAAACTTTACAAGACTTTTCCTTCCTGTGCATGAGTATTTCTCTCCAGCACACAGTGACTTTGAAATTCAAGAGTCCTCAAGAGCTTACAGCAAATCTCACCTGAAACTGAGGAATTTCACACTACCTGCTTACAAAGGCCTACACACAACCTCTCAACACTCCTTTTGCTCTGAGTGTGTGTCAAAATGGATCAGAGCAGCCTGTCTTTACCTCACTGCTTTTACAATGGAGTATCACTGGGGCTCCTGAGCTGCAGGCAACTCCTTCATTTCATCTTCTGCCATCATGAGAAAGGGTGGTGCTTAGTCCTCAGTGCACAGGGCATTGTGTACCACTGCATACTTGTCATGACAGTTCTCCAAACTTAGCCACTGTCAATTATTTAATGCAACCTGGCTCTACCACCACGCATTCTCATCTCCACATTGGCTGTTGTGTGTTTGCTCCTGCCTATCAAAAAGAATCAGTCACTGTCCCTGAGCTCCCAGGACCACGAAGAAGGATAAATGAGGATAAGCAGATCCTCTTGTTGAGAGGAAAAAAAGATAATGCCTGAGAAACTAAAAAGACAAAGAAATACACATGAAGAAAAGGAGTCCCTTTCATTTTCTAGGAGAAAATCGTGTTCTCTCAAAAATAAAGGTAATTCTCCATAGCTTCCTGCAATGCCACATCTCAGTGATAGGTGAGCAGGAATGGCTTGCAATGTGTTAAAGAAGACACTGCCACCTATTATTTCTGCTTGTAGTTGGAGCAAGGATGGTTGTATTGCCAAGGTGGAACAGTGTGACAGGTCTGGCTTTATGGGACATAGAGGTACTTGCCCAGGTAAGCTGAAGAAGCTGTTAAAAGGTAAGTAAAGGTAGTAAAATAGAGAGTATTCAGAAGAAGATGATCTGAGAGGGAGAAGAAAGCTGGGACAGAGTGGGTCTGGAGAGAAGCCCTGGGTAAAGGAAAACTGGTGTGAAGCAGGGAGTAATAGCAGGGCTAGGACAGAGGAGCTCAGAGCTGACTCTGTGAGTACAGACCTGAGGAGATGACAAGTACACCTCCCCTGAGTGCAAAGGGTGCTCTCCTGGATACTGTCCCAAATTCAGCATTTCATGGGAGAGCCCTGACTCCATGCGAGTCGTACTGGGGTTAATAATTAGCTGCACAACATGGTACCAGGATTCTTTAATTTCATTCTCTCTGGCCTGTCTCTGAAGCTGGAATGTCCCAACTCACAGCCTGAGCGGTGCCCTTTACTTCTTTATTTTATTTTCACTTGTGCTTCTCTTAAACCATCTCACGCCCTCCTCCTAATTCCCTTTCCCCTCTTTTTTAGACCTCATTTTTATATCAGTCTCCCTGGCGCTGCCAACCGACCATTCCAAATCCCCCTCTGCCCGGGGACAAAAGCTGCACAGATGTGGGAAGGGCTGGCACTGGGAAAGCTAAGGCACTGTCATCCTGACCCAGCAGGGAGGCGGCTGTTTCACTCTGGGACAAGAGGCACAGAAAGAAAAGGGGACCAAGGCACGGAGAGAAAGAGGACAAAATAACCCAATAGAAATCCGGAAGGGAAATGCATGAGTGAGATTTCTATCAAGGAAAACAGCAGGGGGGGAAATAAAAACAAAAGATAGAAATGTGTGGAGAGGTGGAGGGAGGAAAAAAAAAAGAGAGAGAAAGGGGAAAAAGAGTCTGGGGGGCTGAAGAATGGCAGGATGGGGACGGGGGACGGGGTGGGGGGAGATATTCACTTGAAAAGAGCTGAAAAGCATGACACACTGAGGGGAAGCCCAGCTGAGATCACTCTCTTTCCTCAACATTGCCCGTAGACTGTCTGTGTAGAATTATTAACTTTTTTCCTTCTCTCCTTTTGCCCTCTTTCGCTCCACCAAAGCCCTTCTCCAGTTTCTCAGAAGGCAAAGCAGCCTGGGCTGGGTATGGGAGGAGGGAAGGCAAGGAGACTCAAAAGCAGTTGCTCCTTCACTGAGCTCACTGCAATAAAAAAAAACCCCAACACTTTAAGTGACCATATTTCAGGGGCATTTCCAAAATATACAGCTCCAGACGTTCTTGAAAGGCCTCTGAGCCCACAGCTTAGCCCTCTCCAATGGATGTGGTTACAGCTACCCACAGCAGACCCACAGATATTAACCCCTGCCAGTCCTGTGTCCTGTCAGTCCTTCATAGAACCGAGGAAGAAGGGTATTTACTCTAAGCAATAATGTCAGACATCATCAACATTTCTGTTTATCTGTCAAAACCCTCTTTGTTTAATAACCTGATTGAGGTTATTATCTGGGGGACAAAACTGGATGCGGATCCTTACCTTCAAAGTAGGAGTATTTTTAAAATAGCAGTAAACTGGCAACTCAGAACTATTTCTAGCCGTTTCCCAACACCACACTCTTTTTTTTTTTACCTGATGGGAAAATTAATAGTGGTCTTTTCTGCTGTGTCTTTTAGCTCAGAATTTCCACTGTAATGTAGAGGCTAGACAGGTTATGGGAGCATTCCTTCCTACATGTCTGTCAGCCACATTACCCTAAAATTTGGTATGTTTGAAATTAAAATAGGCTATGTTGTACCTCGTGCTTTGCAGAAAAACTAAACTGTCTTCTGCTCAGGCCCCTCACAAATGACCACTACCCTAAAACATTCTGCAAATCCAGACATACTAACAAGTGTCATGCAAACTCACTCTCATTCAGTGTTGCTTTCTGATGATTATTCAAACTTTGTCCCTGACGCACATCTCTGTCACAGCAAAATTTACTTTTCCAAAGCCTTCCAAGGAACTTCTGAATCTGGTCAGGATGCAAACCCAGATTCACTATGTCTCTTAGCTCTGGACTTTGCAATCCTAAGATTAATGAAAGCATCATCTTTTTTTTTAATCAGGGGATGCCTTCTAGTGAAGCAAGGACATTGAGGTTTGAGGACACAGAAATGCTAAGGATGGGATGTCCCACATACTGTCTGTTGCAGCAGAAGTTCCCACCACAACCTCCTAAGGCAACTGTAAACATCTTTTCTCTCTTCTGTTTAAAACCAAAATACCACAGATGAACTTTACAGTTCTTGCTTGTCTTTTGAATGTCTAGAGAAGACAAAGACAAGATAAATGGAATTATTTGTATAATGATTATAAATTGCAGATATTTCACAGCTGCCAGATAGAGACTCCAATCCAAGTTTGATACCAAATACAGATGATTTAGGAGGCCCCTTTGCTAACAGAGGCTCTTAAGCTTTCCTTAATTCTGCTTATGTTAAGCAAATAGACAGTTAACTCTTCTCTAATGTACATGCATTAGGATTCAATGCAGTTGGCTGACTGCAGCATTAAAAAACTGTGGTTGTGATACCTACTGAGTTTGGCCCTCAATTTCTAGCTAAGCATTTCTTACCTCAGCTACAGACAAGTTTTTAAAGCTGACCCTTCTACTAAAAGTGAAAGACTCCTGATTTAGGTGGGCAATCTTGAATGAGTGCTAGGTCTGTGTCTCTGTGTATCTGCCCTTCCTGCACAGGGGATAGAGACAAACTGTTTTACTGGAGCAGCAGCCAGCACAGCTCTTCCTGCAGCAGCAAGCAGCTGTTGTCCTGACACCCACTACACTGGTGCTTCAGCTGCTATCCCAGCCTCGTGCTGGGCCACTGCGAATTGTCTGGCAGCACTGCACAGCAGTCCCCCTGTGTGACTCATCCCTGCTATTTCTAATTTAAGATAGGTTATTTCCCTCCCCTTAACATCTGAAATCATTCTGATCATGACCACAGAATAACCTTTCATATAAATGTGCCCTGCATGTTTGCAGAATAGGCCATGTCCACAAAGGACAGCTTTAGCCCCACTACACCATTTTCCTTCCTTTGTGGTTCTGGTTCTGTGCATGCCACTCCTCGTCTGCATTGGATTCATCCCACTGTTTTTCAAACTAGAAAGGTAAAGTTCCTGGAACAGTGCATTTTGTCTTCTTTTTTTGCAGTTGTTTTTTAGAGATATTCAGAAGATTTTTCCCTGTGTGGTTAATAATAGATTTTCTTTGCTATGTTCTTGAGGATATTTTACAGTGGAACTTCTATTATCATTCACTATTCTCAACCATCTATTGGGAAGCAGACAAACTCCAGAAGAAGTGTGACTGGGCAGAGGTAATTGCCAGAACAGAAATAAGACTCATTTTTATGAAATTTTTATGGGTGGATATTGGCAGAAACAAGAAGCTCCATGCAGGGAAACCCTTAGATATTAGTAGCATTGGATCAGGTCATGTACAGTAATTAATGCTGAGAAGATGCCAAATGCCAGAGAATGCAAAGAAAAACAAGGGCATTATGATGATGATGATTCAGCAAGAGAGCTCATTTGTGGCTGAGAAGTGCCCAGAGTAGAAATGAGTTCCATTAATTGCTTGGTGGGAGACGAGAGGAGGCCTCTATTAGATTGTGCATTGTCCCATGCACTCCCTGATCCCCAGAGAATGTTAAACAAACAATGCATTTGGAGAAGCCCAGAGGACATATGTCTGGAAAGCTGCAAAAGCCTCCTGCCATCCTTGGGGATAAAGAAGGGAGAGAGGAACTGAGCTGACATTTGCTCAACCTTCTGATTTGTCTTTGTCTAACAATCCGTAATCCCTCACATTTCTCTATTTACTTCAAAAATTCCCATGGATTCCCTGCTTACATTCTTATCAGTTTAAATTATCTCACTTTAAATATTCATCAAAGTGACTGGGTCAGACTGTCACTAAGTTAAAGTATATGTGCCTAATAAAAATCCTAGAGACATTGATGAATTGGTATAGGTCATGTGCAGTGTGAGAAGAGACATAGGGCAGTAAGAAAATAAAGCAAAATTATGCCTGTCTACAGAATTCAGTGGCACATGTGTGCACTGTGACTAATGCAATAATCCAGAGCAGTCAATAGAAGGTAGAGCTAGCACTGGTAAGGTTTGCTAGAACTGATGAGAAAACCAGTCATTATTTGGACATAAGGCCAACTGCACTGCCCTATCCATATGTAGGTATCTATACATAAAGGAGTAAAAGAACAATTCAGCCCCTCTCAGTCAGATTTTTGAGGCATGCTTCAGTTGTCCACTGAACAGATATTTTGTGCTGTTTGATATACCTATGGGCAAGCCTTGGGATGCACTTGGAATAATAGAGATGCTTGCTTGGGCTTTGGCTGTCAGTGCAGTTCAGGCTTCCTCTGGGCCTTGTGTGTTATCTTGTAGACCCAAGCAAATGTCCTGGACATCCAAGGGCAAATGATATTAGACATACATCTTTATCTAAATGAATGAAGTGCACAGGTAACTGTTGCCTGAATCACTTTCTGGGATCCAATGACTACCTTGACTATGTCCTTTGAGTTAGTCATGCTAGGAGCCTGCTGCTATTAAGGATGCCCTCCTCACTTCCATCTGCCACCAAAAGTGCCTCTGTCATACCAGGGCAAATGAACTAAGTCACAGATTGCTGCTGACAGTACAGGAACTTGGACCTACAGAATACCTGACACCTATATGTTAATATCTAACTTAGGGGTCAAGATTAAAGAGATGCATTGTTGCTTCTTTCTTTCTTAGGAGCTGTGCTTTTTTCTTCTCTCTGTACAATCTGTGCAATACCTTGGAGCAATAGCCAACACTTATTCTAATTACCAGGGGCAGTCTGTGTTCACACTAGCACTGCTGCTGAAATAATGTAGCTGATTTTGACATCCAGAGGCCAAATAGCCATTGATATTTTGAAGTAGGGTCAGAGAAGAGTTAAGACTAGAAAACTTTTCCTACAGTGAAGGAGGCTGATAACTGTGGCTTCAGCTCTATGTGCAGAGCAGTGACTATTTTACTGTGCCACTCTCCGGCAGTGAGGGAGCAAGGTTACAGTGGTTCAACAGACAGAAGCTCCTAAATGTGACTGCCTCAGACACAAAAATAATAGCCTGTAATCTACTGACAAAGAAGAGAGAAAAGGAAAAAAGGGCAACAGCATGATCACAGTCCATAAATACAAAATGGAGATCATAAGTTTTTGCTGTTGGGTGGTCTTGAATCTAACAGACATAATATTCTAAGGCTGGAATGGAAGCTAGATGAATTTGTCTAGATATAAAGAAGCAGATTTCTGACCAGCGAGTTCTAAATGCTGAAATAATAACAATGGTTGTATGGGCTCTTTGTTGCTGTAAATGTTTTAATAGAGATTAGATGCTTTCTGCAACATATGCTCTAATTGAAACACAGTTCAGAAGATCCCTGTGCCAAAGGTTTTAACTGAAGCTTCACACTGCCTCTTCACAGCCCCCCAGCTGATGCCAACGTGTAAACAGCACCCTCCTCAAAAGCCATTCTAATTCTTCTTTTCACACTTTGCCTGGAGCCATCACTCTCAGTGCTACCCCATTCCCACCCTCCTGCTCACACATGCTGCAGGTGGACATTGCACTGAGGGACACCACAGATGAGTGAGGCCACCTGCAGCAGCCCAGTGCGGTTTTGCCTGAGTGACACTTGGCTGAGGTACAGCTCTCTGTGGATCTGCCCCCCTGGGACTCACCATGCTCCAGGATGTATTTCACAATCTCACCATTCCCAGTCTTGGCAGCGTGGTGCAATAAGGAGCAGTGATCAGGTCCTTGGATTAACAAATTGGCTCCTTTTTTACAACATTCTATGAACTAGAAGGGGAAAAAAACACAAAAAAAAAAAAGAGAGGTAAAAAACTCATACAGAAGGATAAGATGGGAGGAGCAGGAAAACAAATATGTCAGTAAATTCTTTACTGCTTCTCATTGTAAGTCAGTTCCAAATAAAATAAAATAAAACAAAACATTAATTTGAAGCCAGCTTTTAGGCCCTGATATAAAACATCTGAAACCAGAAGTATTGACAATTATATGAGTTAAGGAGAACAGTCTGTATTTCCTAAACAATGAGACATTGCTACTCTACTGGTGATGATTTATTGCTTGCTAGGAATGCTCGCAAACCACATCTGGTAACACTGTTGGGATATATTAAAATATATGTACTTGATAAAAAGTTCTGGCTTCTTTGCTGAAGGCTCAAATTCTTCCTCAGCACAAGAGTCAAATATTTTCTGACTAAATCAGAAAACTCCAACTCAAAATTCCACAAGGAGATGAGGCAACTGTCATGGACCTCCCTTGTCACAGTGTCCCCTGTTCAGGGCTGGCTGAGGTGGAAGCAATACATGGGGTAAGAATAAGAGGGAAACAGCAACCAGGCAGGTCCCAGAAATGCTGCAAACTTTGGAGGAAGGGAGGTGGGATTTGCAGCGCAGATCACTGCAGAAAAAGGAAAGCATTGCTACAGTGAGGACTCATTTATGATGCAGTACACTGAAGAAGGACAAGGAGTTTCCCCTTCAAAGCCAGCTCAGGCAAAATGTTTTCAAGAAGTGTAAAGGAGACAATATTTTTATGACTGCTTGAAGGACTGCTCCCTAGATGCTGCAGGCACAAGAGCTGAGGCAGTGGTATAGAAGAGAGGCAAAATACCCGCAGGCAAAAAGTTGGCCTAACAGCACTGTCATTTTTACAAATGGCTCCAAGCTGGCTTCTCACAGATGAAATTGCAATCATTAATCACAGTCCTCATCCGAATTCGAGAGCATGTTTTCAGATCCTGACTTGGCTACTGAGACAGGCAGCCTGAATACTGTCTGATGTGGGACTGCAGTCATTGGCACAAAAAATTTTGCATGAGTAGTTTTGCCTCCCAAACTTACTATACCAAGGCACTACATGTTTTGAGACATCCATCAGGTGATAAAACAACCAGCTGAGGTTTGTTCCACATGGTCTGGTGGTTGCCTAGGTAGACTTTGAGCAAGCTAGCACTTGGGGTCTTGGCCACCAACCTCACTGGTGGAAAATATGCTTTCCTGTAAGCTGTGTCAGAACTACCCTGCTGCTCAACACTGCCAATATAGTAATTTCCCTGTTAGTGACTGGCACGTTGCTCTGTGCAGTGGGCTCTGAATCCTGGGCAAGAAGGCTCTGGCTAACACCGGATCCTATTCACACAAATTTCACACCTCACCTGAATGATGTGTTCCCCTAGTGTTCAGGGTTTCCTGGAAAGGCTGCAAAATGGCACTTGCCAGAAGTCCCCACAGCAGCCTGTTTATGATTTGGGCAGAGGTGTAATAAAATGTACAGTATATCTGACCAGCAAATAACTGTGAGTGAATACTCAGTGCTCTGTACCTACCTTCAGTAAATCACCAGATATGACTGCCTGTAAAAGTGCTGCAAAAGACAAAAAGAAAACTGATGTCAGGCAGAAAGCATTGTGCATACAGCTCCACAGCTGAGGACACAGCTCACAACACCTACAAGTTAAGGCTGACATGCCTCAGTCCACCTGCACTCTCATGTGCTACCAAAACCAGTGCAAACCCTGTGCTGACACATTAGAAAGGCAGAAGACAACCCATGGTGATGAAAGCTGTATGGACATCAAGCCATCATTTCCAATGCTCTCCTGGAACCGCAGGCTTCTGTCTGAATTTTTTGCTTGAGACACTTCTGAGACCTTTCACCAGTGTCCACAAGGTGGACAAGGTCAAGTTTCCAGCACCTAAACCATCACTGAAAATACCAGTGTTATCAGCACAGAGAACCTGAAACGGTCTGCAGACCTGTCAGACTTTGTCATACTGATGATGGAGTCAGTCCCCAGTACACTGAGAATCACAAATTGTAGATGACTGAGTGACAAGAGAGAAATTTCCTAACAATTACTTGTATTGAATATACATTTTGAGATGCCAGAGGGGAGCAAGTCCCCTGGGTTTGGTAGGCAGGGTAAAAGACAGAGCAAGAGCCACTCCCCACCTCAGCAGCCTTTGTACTTTAAATACACATGGAAGTAAAAACAGACAAAGTAGACAAAGGCTCACAAGAAGGCAGGACAGAACTGCAAGCAGCTGGGAGCTTCTCACTACCCACTAGTGTCTGTCCTGAGCCTGTTAAAAAACAGAAGAAAGGCAAAAGCCTGGGACCCTCTATTGCCCAGAGAAGCTGTTACAAACCTATCACTATGTGGCTGTGTCCTTTTCTCCTCCTTCTCCCTATCATGATACATATTGTAAAAACAATGATGAATAATCTTTCTCAGAAAGCACTTATGTTGTTTGCATCTTCAAAAGCACTAAATATCTGCCTCAGCTCACACTTTTTCAACAGCATCTAAGCCAACTTCTATCTTTGTGTCTAGGCAGTGCAATCAAATTAAGCATTTGCCCATGTGCCATCCTTGATAAAGATGCCAAAAATTCATACAGGAGTAAGCAGGAACAAGTGGGGAAAGAGAACCACAGCATAGCCCTGCCTCTGAAAAATAACACACAGGAAACTGCAAAGTGGGAATTCCCTGATGAGCTTGCTACACCTTCAGAAATGACAAGGCATCCAAGCTAAACACTGTAGAAGAGGAAGGATGTTCAAAGGCAGCTCAACAAATGTCCTTTTCTTTGAAAACACCTGGGGCTACTATGTGGCTTTCTGGTCTCAGTAATGCCTCATGCCCCAGCCACACAGCACTGGGAAAAGCAAAACCCCAGTCTAGCTAAGCTCTGTCTGGAGGAAGCAGCAGCAGCAATTCAGCAGTTTTAGATTTAGGGCAGTTTTTCAGGGACCACGAGTTAAATCAAATCCTAAAAATTCCCCCAACATCTATGAAAGCGAGTACACACAGATTTTAGGAATGGAAGAAGGCAAACACCAGTAGGTAAGAGCTAGAAAATTCTTCACTCTTTATTTTCAGTGATTGACACCCTCCTTTTTTTCCCAATAGTTCCAACAATTGCTCAGCCCAAATTAATAGCAGAGCAGAATTTAACTAATGTAATTTGCTTTATCTATTTCCCCCTCTTTTTTTGCTCAATCTGGTCTCACTTGACACCTTTATCCTTTAGGCTTCAGCAGTCTGAACTTGCAGTAGCCTAAAGAATAAATATTTTGCACACCTCATATGTGAAAATCAAATGAACTGGTGACATGAGTTTTCATTGCTTTCAACATCCAATTTTTTAAGACGTGGCTTCCCTAGGTCACTTTCCTAAGAGGCAGTGATACATTTTCTTATGCAAGCCATGCTGAAGATTACAGTTCAAAAAAACCAGAGAGAGATTCTATGAGAAGCCTGACAAGATGTGAAAAATCTTCTATGCTGAAAATCCATAATCAGAAGTGGTCTGGTGATAAGGCTATTAGGATAAAGCAGCTCTAAAACAAATTCAACATAATTAGACCAATCTTTTCATCTCTTTCCTAAGCCTCAAATCCAGCAAAGCATTTAGGCAAGTGCTTAGCTTTGAGCTAATTACATTCTTTTCACGCCAAGTCTACCTGCACCCTTAAAATTAAGTGCTTTGCTACAGTAGAACCTGCTGGATAAATGAATACATTACAGATCAACAAAACCAGCTGGCATAACAAGAGATTACACACCAGTAAAATAATTCAGAGCTGTACGCCCCGACAGAGGAAGATTTAGAAGCTATTGAGCTAGAAATGGAGAAAGGTTCTTTAGAATCAGGAGCGTGTTTACATAAATGTATGAATATTGCTTAGCACACTAACCCCATAAACCCAAATGGGGCTGCTGGGCATACTGAGGAGGAGGGTGAAGATGGCAAAAATCACCTGGTTGTTAAAGAGGTGGTGAAGCAAGCAAGCAGATAGCATTGACAAGAGAGAGCAGACTGAGAAGTTGGAGAAAAATGCTGTTAACATGCAAAGCCAGACTAGCTTCAAATTAGAAGCATTAAAGTGAGAATTGTTTTATTTCTTCTAAGCAACACTGCGCCATTGCTGTAATACATAAAATTAACTATGTCTCTGGTTTATCATGTAGAATATACCTTCAGGTCTTAAAGATGTGTCAAAAATTACTTGATTTAATTAATATTTTAATAATAATATTTTATATTTTCTCAGTTTCTCCCAAGAAAAGTATTTCTCATTACTAATAAAAGTGTTTTATTGCCTTTTACATTTATTTGGCAAGTACCTTTATTGCTGATGTGACAGCTTGGCAAAACTGGCAAGTGGGGTGCTCTGTTCATGTATTGACAAAGCACTCGGTCCCACAGGCTGCCTCCTCAGCAAAGCTCTAACTACCCAACTTAAAAAAGAGTCTTCATAAAAAAAGACAACCAAAAAGAAAAAAAAAAAACAAAAAAAATCAAATAAACAAACAAACAAAAACCACCCCAAAAAAACCACAAAACCCAAACAAACAAAAAACCCACCATACCCAGGCCTGTCAGCAAACACAATAAAATGACAAGCTAAACAAACACCAGAAAAACACTCACACACATGCACCTCTCCACCTCTCTTATAAATTATTATTGAGCAGATACAGGTGCATAATGCACCAACAGAAAAAAAGCCATGTTGAAAAGGCTGCTAATTGAATTGTGGTAATGCTGCAAGCTAATAGAGATTGAGACACAGGATAAACAAGTACTAGCACACTCTCATGCTGAAAACAATACTTTTCCTAGGTCATATCACTCATCTAATGTCTGTGTGTCTGCTGC
The DNA here is from genome assembly GCA_035582745.1 of Loriotus luctuosus. Taxonomy (NCBI): domain Eukaryota; kingdom Metazoa; phylum Chordata; class Aves; order Passeriformes; family Thraupidae; genus Loriotus; species Loriotus luctuosus. The sequence goes on along the minus strand of JAWWEY010000055.1, from coordinate 58,932,053 downwards.
TTCCATTGGAAACAGCTATTTTTATTTCATATTCTAAAAATCTATGTTAATGTCACTGAGTTACAACAAACATTTTTTGTTTCCCAGACAAAATTAACTTCTGAAATAACAATTGCTCTCTGGCTCTGCATGTGAAGCCAGCACCATTAAAACAGTGCTGCAGTCAGTCATTAAACACTGGGCATCAGAGAAAGGAGGAGTGAAGTATTCATACTCCACAACTTCAGAGGCTGAAGGTGCCTGAGAGGTCTCACAGGGTTGCTTGGATGGTCAGAAGAGAAAATAACTCTCCATAGAAAATAACCTAGTTTGCCCTGCAACAGTTCATGTTGAGCTCCACAGGCCAAAGAATCTCTAGAGAAAATTACTTCCAACCTGCAGCACCCAAATTAAGAGTCAAACTAAGGTAGAGAGGGGATCCTTCGGAATGGCATGACTCCAGGGGACATGTCTGATCACCTCCAGGAATGACAACCAAACAAGGGCAAAATGAGAGGTCTTCTTTTAGGGTTTTCCAAGGTGTGATACTCCTAGCACCAGGCAATACTCATGGCCTTGAAAATTTCAATTCCTCTTATACCATCAGGAGCAGAATGAGAATGTCTCATCAATGTAAGGCCACGACTGCAGCACATCAGAAGAATACAGCAGGAAAGGGGCAGAAGTCATGAGCATCACCTTGCTCACTTCAAAAGCCATGAAAATTCTCAGAAGCATCACCAGCAAGGAAAAACCTCAAACAACTATCCCTTCCTGTGTGCCCTGCAGAAAAATTTCCTCCTAATGCCAAAGCTGCTGATGAGCTTAACACCAAGGACAGACACAGAGCTGCTATCACACCAGAAACTTTGCTGCTGAAACACCTTCAGAAGGTACATGAAGACAGAAGATCTTACAAAACCTTGTAAGTAACATCTCAGGATCACAAGGTTCTTTGCTTAAAGTAGATTGACATGGAAGATATTAAGTTGATTGAATAATCATTAGTGAGATAGTAAAAGGAGATGGTCTGCACTGAAAAGAATCTCAAAGAACAGGGTGGTCACAGCCTGCCACTGTCAGTAGTACAGGGGTAATGTGTCATTTCACTTGAGTAAAAGTTATTCATAAACCAGAAATATCCTCCAGATTTTATTAGTCAGATTGCACACCTGATCTGACTCTTTCAATGCCATATTTGAAACCACTATTTCTGTACCAACTAAAGCCACAGGAATGCTGATAAAAAGGCACAGCAACTTTGAAGTTTTCAACACTTACAAGCAATTCTTTAGTGAAGGTCTAAAAATTTTGAATGAAGGGAGTAGAATTATTTAAAACTATGTTATAAAATATAAGTACAACACCAAGGAATTGTCATATTCATAATTAAAATGCAGGCAATTATAGACCTATGAATGAAATGCAGTGTGACAGCAGAATATTATTTGCAATAATGCATCCTACCATGAGTTAAAAAACACCAGGGTATCAATGCATCTAATCAGAGTATGACAATATTTAAGCACATGGGAAATTATGGCAGAATTCAGCTACAATAACTCAAGGCCTGGTTGGAGGAGGGTGCTTTGACCAAAGTGGTTTGGTGGGTGGCATCCCTGCCCATGGCAGTGGAGTTGGAACTAGATGTTTTTTAAGGTTTCTTCCAATCCAAACCATTCTATGATTCTCTGATCTCAAGCAGAATTAGGGCTCATAAAAGCTTTAGCTCTTTCAAAAGACAGAGTAAGGCAGTTGATAATCTGAAATTATCAGCTCCTTGCGGAAACTTCAGTTAGCAGACAATTTCTGCATCTGTCCAGCCCTTTCTAAGACACATCTGATGCACTGATTCAGCATTTGGAAGTGATATGCCATCAGCATTTCAGTGCTGAATGCTTCTTACTAGTTGGAGGCAGCTAATAAAAAATATAAGAGCTTTGGTGTGGAGTGCCCAGAATTTGAGTGTCAGTGTTCACCACCATCTCCTGCTAGAGTACTCAGGGGAACTCTTAAGGAATACCTCATAAAATATTGCCTCATTCAAACTTTGTAGAGCTGGTAATGGAGAAGAAACTATAGGAGAAGGTGACATCATCAGATTTTTGAGAGTTATTAAACTTATCTTAGACTACCATTAGCGTCCAGAACATTTCCAACCCTTTATTGCTGTTTTTGTCTTAGTGTAATTCATAGAGTCAGAAATTTAAAGTAATTACCGCTTTACATCTGGAGAAGTTAAAAGCTGACCCTGATTAGAAGAGTACTTTTACACAGTTGGAGTCCTCTGAGCTGTTAAAGATCAGCATTAGAGAAAAGATAACAAAAGAAGCCCTTGGGGTTTATTTTTCACCAGTTTTACAGAAATCAATAACTTCTATTTCAATCACTCCAAAAGCTGTGCTCTCAAAGGACTGGAGTCCATTCAGAAATACACTATTTTCTCTGTAAACAGCAATTTGTTCATAAAAGGTTTATGACAAACTGACAGTAATATAACTTATATAGAAATGTACAGAACTGATATTTTTTCTACTCCAGCCATGATCTTCAGCCTTGCAGATGAAAGGGGTGGGAACTACCACAGAGAATTGCTTTATGGATTTACTTCCCTTCTGAGACAATTGTGATAAACAGGCACCTAAGACACAGAGTAGTGAATTCACTTGGTATTTCTGAAGGCCCTGACAGTCCCATTGAACAATTTTAGGGATCCATGAAGAGAAGCTGCAAATCTCTGCACTTGAGCTTTTACAAAAACTTTACCTCTTTCCAACATTTAATCTGCTTTTAGAGTTACAAAAAGAAACACAAACCACCTATAAAACACACATGCCACATAACTGAGAAAATACACATGTCTACATAACTGAGAAATTAAATTGCAAAACTAATAGTGCTTTGTTGGAATGACTGTGAGCTCACAGGTCTTTGATCTACAGACAATCTCAAGTCTCACCAAAGCTGATGATGATTAAATATTTCCTTTGAAGATAAGCTGACTGAAAGGAGCAATTAAATTTTTCTTCATGTGTTTTATGCACCTGCAAGTAGTGGAAGTGACAACTGGAAACCATGAAAAAATGAAACAGAAGTTAAATGTTGCAGGTTAAGGGGTCCTCTAGATGCTGGCAAAAAAAAAACCAAAAAACAACCAGAAATAAATGGTAAAAACACTTCCTCTATATTCACTGAAAAGATACACACTATATTCACTGAAATATATTCACTATATTTACTTCTATATTCACCTAGACATATCCACTGATATATATTCACCATATATCACCCATTCTATATTCACTGAATTTGCTGAATATCATGAATACGTTCACTATATCCACTGAAATATTCACTATATTCCATTCACAGGGAATGGAAAAATGTTCCTGAATTTGCTGGAGGAGCCCCATAGACTGCAGAAGAATCATGATGGAAATATGACAGCAAAAAATAGATGCAGTTTAGAGGTTTCCTGCCTAAATCATAATATCCCTTGTGCTGAATAAAGCAAAGACTCACTGATATTAAATTTTTTTTCCAAAATATATCTGTTTGCTACCACTACCCTAAAGAAACAGGTGTTAAACAAGGGTTCTCCGCAGGTTTTCAGATTCAGAAAAGTCTTGGGCATCTTATGGAACCTGAATGCAATACCACCAGTCTAGGCAGGTCACAAGAGCTCTGCTGTGAGGCACTATTTCCATGAAAGACAACAAAATAAAGATCCTGAGAGCTCAAAATACTCCCAAGAGACCAAGAAAACTGACAGTGTGGGAACCAAGAGCTCAGCAGCACATCAGCTGAGCAGCAGCCAGGCACACACACCTGGAAGGCCTTCCCACAGTATCTTCAGCTATTTCACCTGGGCAGGAAAACCAGCACTAGCACACGTCCTCTTGGGGTTTGACAGAGACACTTTTGAACTCTGCTGGCCCTCTGAATAAATCATGCCTCAATGACATCTATTTCTAGAATTGGATAAAGAGGTAGAAAACCCTTCTAAATGTTTGAGGGCTGTCCTTTAGTTACGAAAGCACTGCATCCCATGCAGATTTAGAGAATTGACGCAGTTTTGATTGCACCTGTTCTCCTAACTTGTGAATAAGAGAAAGATTTAACATGTAAAAAAATCAATCATTACTCAGGTGGCTATAAATATGCATTATGAACATTTACCTTTTAAGAATTTAAAAATTCAAACTGCACCAAAACACTGGTAAGTGAGAATGAGGGGAGGGGAAGGCAAAAATAGCCACACATGCTTGCTGAAGGGAAAGAAAGGCCAAGTTCTCACTTACACAGAAGTCCCTTCATACAACTCTGGAAGAATAAAGAGGCTTTCAAGCAGATGTAAATTACACTCAAGCTGCCTTTAAAGCCCCATTTTCACTCAGACTTGTTTAAAGCTACTTTGATGCCAATTAGAGTCCAACCTGAATTGTTTATGTGGCACTAGTGCAGAGCTGAGAGTGCAGTTGATAGTTAGAAGTGAAAGTATTCATACCCTAATGTTGAACTTTTGCTGCAAGACCATTTAACTCAGATTTACAAAAGCAAAGGATGGTAAAAAAAAGAAGAATTTCCTTTGTAAATAGTTCATAACCCCAAAGAACAGTCACAGATAAACTAAGCACCATCTGGCTCACATCATCACTTTGTTGCCTTCCTTTTCCCTTCCACCATTTTTATTTTTAAACCAAGACAACAATTTATGTCATTCTCAGGAGTGATGCAGTGGAAGAAAATGTCTGTGATGAAGTGAGAGCACAAGGCAGGGAAGATTTTGGCTGACTAATGCAGTAATTTTATCAATAGAGTGGCACTAACTTGGCAGAAAGAGAATCCTAGGTAAAATAATTAAGCAGTGGTTTATTTTTAATTTTAAAATAAATAGGACAGCAAAAAAAGAAGCATTGTGGGCCACACTGTTCCTCTTCTCAGTCTTTGTGGACCATTCCCATCACAGGCACTCAGCATAGTCCCTTCAGGTTTTTGCCACTGCAACACTGGTTGCAGTGCCTTTGCCTGCAATATCTAATTAACCCTTCCTCAAAAAGCTAGGGCTTCACAAGAGGACTACATCATCCAAAATTCAGCTCAAGAATATTTTTTCTAGCATTTTCTAGCCAATTTCTTCAGTGGGTGAAGGGATTGCCACTCTTATCTGACCATGAGCAATCTCCATCAGAAAAAAAGCCAGAAGCAAAGTAGTTTGCAAGATTGCCCAGAGCTTCTGCTTGAAAACAAGCACTCAAATTCACACAACATATTCCTCACTCAAACTTCCTCCAGAGGGGAAAAGGATAATGGCAGTGGACATGGTGAAATAAATGTTTTTCTGTTTTCATCTATTACTTATCCAGATGCCCACATCTGCCAGACATCTCCCTCTCATATGCCAGCTGACCCCTCAAACTGCTTGGATATGATGAGAGGGTGGGTGTAGGCACCTTTTAAAGGTTTAATCCAGAAAGGACCTCCCTCAGCCCTGGACCTGTGCTTTCACAGAATGATTTCTCTTGCCAGGGGGACCCTGGGTCTGCATCAATACCAGCCTCTGATGAACTGAAAAGAAAATGAACCAACCCAGAACAGATCCCCAAGGCATCATTAGCTCAGCCACAGACATTTTCAAAACACTGTCCAGGAGGGCTTTCTTCCCAAAGTGGCTAATTAATCAAAATAAATACCTGCAGTCGGGAGCCTCCCTCCAACCCCTCCCATAGTCTCTTTAATTTGCACTGAGAAAGCATTCCAAGACATCTCAATTTGTTGCTGGGTAAACAGCTGCAGCATCACCGTGAAGAATACAGCATCTCCTCTCTCTTTTGAAGGCCTCTGGTGTACGAAATAGCAATTCATTTTTTTAATCTATATTTTTTTTAAATTCTATCAGCACTGAGATGTTTGGATTCATCTGCAGTACCCTGCTCATCCTTTCCATCAGTATGGCAGACTGCTTCAAAATTCGAGAAAACATCCCTTTCCAGACTGTGACTCTCAAGATTAGTGGAGAGTGGCTCCAGAAAGAAGAAAGAAGGCCAAGAGAGTGAAGTCTGCATTCCCACAGGCCGCCACATGGGCAAGAGGAAATCCCATCTATCAGGGGCTCCAGGAAGTATTATTCCTTCTTGTGCTATTTTCTGGGACTCCTGCAACCATCTTCCTCCTTGCATGTGTTTAGATTTCCTCTCTTTAATGGAGCTGGAGCAAATGCCAGAGTTGACAGGGCATTCTGCCTCCAAGGCAGGAGCAGATACTGCAAGCAAAGCCTTTTCCTGTGTGGGATGGAGCCACCACTGCCTTCCATGCACACTTGATCTGTCCCTTCCTTATAACTCAGATAGCAGCTCTCTCTATTCAGAGGGATCTCTAGAGACAGAATTACACCTCCCACCTAAAACTTCCAGTTTGAACCCCTGCCAAGCTATCCCTGTGGAATTTTTTTTCTAATAGAGAATAATTTAGAAGTCACCATTATAAACTCACTTTACTTCTAATGTACTCCTGGCTCTACTCAAATCCCTCCTAGGTGTAGGATATCCAGCCTAAATGACTCCAAGTCATGGAGTGACTCCATGGCATGGAACCAGCACCTGGCAGAATCTGAAAGACTTTTGAGTGTTGCTATTTGTCTTTCCAAGCAGAAAACCCATCCTTTATCTTAATCTCTTGTATAATATTATTACTTTGTAATTATTAACTGTCTTCAAAATTGCTCCACTGAATGTATTTCCCTCTTTTCTTAATTTCTCAGTTGTCCTCATGAATTTTGATTCTATTACACACAAAATGCCCAAAACCACAAACCCTAAACCACAGAAATTATGCTGATGCAGCAAAACCACACATCTGCTGGAAGCAAACTAGGCAGAAAGCCCAATCTCATTGGTTTATAGAGAAATAAGTAGGAGAGCAGGGACATAAATATTTGAAACCTCTTGTCTCCCGATCAGAATGCAACCCAGGTGTGTAAGGATTAAGCTCTGGCTGCCTGTACTTGAGGTGCATTAGTATAGCTACTTAAAACTGAGTAATTCCATCAAAGGCAAGGTTCCTGTGTTTGAAGTCAGACACAAAATTATTGAACAGCATCAGCTCCAAGTTGCCATGACACAAATAACACACCAATGTCCCTACACCATTAATAGCAACACTCAAGAGTTTTCAGAATGCTTGAAATGGAAATAGAACTCATTGTACTCTTTTTAAGGTCATTTCCTTCAATTGCTTATGTGATGATGAAGAATCAACTCAAACATACAAGGTAAACAAAGAACAGTAGGAAGAACCTAACTTTGGCCAGATGAAACTACAGATATGAATATTTAATGCAGATTTCTGCAGGGTGCTGTAAATAGGAGTGGGCAAGGCATGATCCAGTGTGCACAAAACATACAGTGCAGCTCTGAATGGTGCTGGGTGAATGAAGGGTTTGGTAAACCTCAGCCATTCACCTAACCATAACCAGACAACAAGTGTGCGCTGGATAACCAGATAATGACTGTGTAGGGGCAACAGGATGAATTAGAAGTCTGCATTCCCATCACACCACCATTCCTGTTCCAGAAACAACAGATGCAATAACCTCCAACAGTGTCAGACCTCCTGGGCATGTCAACAAGACTTTTTATACAGCAAAAGTGTAGCAGGTGATAGCCTTCACAAAAATATTACTTGCCTGGCCTTCCATCATGACATCTACCAGGTCTTCTGTGGGCCTGATACTTGCCCATTGTTGAATCTCATCTAACCCAAAACCCAAAGAAAACCACTGACTTCCAAGGCTGCAGGGCATGGAGCTGCACCAGGGTGTACCTGGCTGAACAGGTCTTTCTTCAGAGTCATCAATCCCCTGTCTAAACTGGTATGCTTTAAGATTTACTTGACTTGTATCATTTTGTCAATCTGAGCATTTGAGGGTTAGGGGGTTTGTCTACTCCTTTTGTTTATTAAAAAAATAAAAGAAAGAAAGAAAAAAAAAAAAAAGCTGATGGATTTCACTCTTTAGTTATCTATTTCCTAGCTACCTGTACTAAGAACAAAGACACAAACCTTAAGAGGCTTTGGGTATTTTTTCTTTTGAAGTTTGGGATTTTCTAGCAGTGCTCTTTCCCTTTCTGTGCCAATTAAAATGGGGCTGTTTTGTAACTGATAAAGGTGCCTCTAACACGTGTCCACAACAAGGAGCATTGTGTGCAGTTACAGTTGTTCAATAGATGCCCAGTCCCAGACAGATGGTGCTTTATCTTCACCCTCTTGTCAAGACAGCATAATGCATTGTCCTGTCAGGGATTAATGGAAGTGCCACTCACATTAGATGCTAATTCTGGTACAAGTCTGTTAGAACACTGATGCTACAGCTACTGTTTCCCACTGTGCTTGTAGCAGTCTGTCCACACTGGAGCAGAAGCAGGACATTCAGAAACCAAGGTGAGGAGCACAATGCAACAATCTATGCAAAATGCAACCTTGTGGTCAATGGGAAAGAGTCGTTTAAAAAGCAAGAAGAAGATGATAATAAAAACCCCACAGACAAACAGTAGAAGAAAAAGCGACAACTGAATATTAAAGCAGACAAAACAAAGATCAGGAACCAAGAGGAAGGTTAAAACAAAAGATCCAACACAAGGGAAAGAGCCTTTTCTCAGTAATGATCAACATATCACATCATCAGAAAATCAGCACTAGAATGGTGCCCATGATAGGGAAGAGCATCTGTAATACAGGGCAGAATGTAGGTACAGTGAAGGTACATTATTCCACTGCTGGATCTTCCCTCACAATGTAGCCCAAACCATTACTGCCTTAAAAAAAAAGTAAATGTTTAACATATTGAATAGGTACACAGTTGAGTACTGATTATTAATGAATGTATAAGTCTCAAAACTGATTTCAAGATACATACTCCAAGAAAAATATGCCAGGAGACATCTGCATAAACACTATAAAAGACAGGCAATTCAGAGATAAGTTTTCAGCTCTCTCATGGGTCCTCTTTTTTGTTTAGATAAGAGATTTGAGATCTAAGGTTTATTTGAGATACCTCCACACATGCAGTCTCGGTGGACTGAGAACCTTCTAGACTCTAAAAGACCTGCAGCACTTTTATCATATTTTCCTTTTAGTACTGTGCCCATTTACCACGTTCTGTAGCTGGCATAGTGGGATAGAGGAAATCCAAGTATTGGACCTTACTTTCTGAAAAGTCACTGGAGAATGGGAAATCTTTTGTGCTTGAGAGAAGCTCCTACATATTTATAGGGATGACAAACCTAGTTAGAAACTCCATGGTCACAAAACTTCTAATAACTGGTACTGTCACATCACTAATTGGTCAAGGTTTTTCACTCTGCATTTCAGAAGAGGTTGCTTGTGAGAGAAAGGGAAGAAAGGCAAGGAAGAAGAGGCTATTCAGAGACGCTGATCAAACCTGAAAAGCCAAACCATGGCAGCAGATGGTAGATGGCAAACAGGAAGGTTTTGTCAAAAACTCGAATAGTATAAAAATAGTGGAAAGAAGAAAAGCATTCTGACAGCATGAAATACTAACCTTTAAAGACACACGAGGAAACGCATATACACCGTCTGTTGCTCCATTAATAGATAAAGATGAAGCAATAGAGTAAATGCAAGGGAAATGAAATAGCAAGAGCAGCCCATCACTAACAAGTTTATGCACTGAGATGCAGCTTGAATCCAGGTCCTGAAATAGTATATTAGACCATAATGATTTCAAATCTCTTCTGAGAGTTGGAGACATGAGGTATACTGTTAACTTCTCACAGTCCTGTACTGAATCTTAGAAGCTGTGGTCATGGTAAAAAGCAGATGAACTATTAAACAGGAAAACTCCATCTGGTCCACAAAATCAATGAGCTGTAAATCATAAAAATCTAATAGGGCACACCAGGAAATTAAACCTGTATACTTCTGCCAGTCTCATACTTTTATTTGTCACAGGATTTGCTGCTACCAGACACTAGGAATGGACTAGATGGGCCAGATATATCTTTGGTCTTGCATGTTTGCTCACTTTTATGGCTTTCTTTACAACTTTTGTTACTGAGAAAGGACTCACCAAGGAGATGGAAGAGAGTTTATTAATGACAATATGTTTGACATCCATTACAGTGGACTGAAACCCTTGGCTGGAGCCAAAGACAATGTAGGTTGATACCTAACTAGTCACTCCACACTCCAAGTGAGCATAGTTCAGTGACACGATTCCAGGTTCAGACCTCCTTACACCTCCATTTGCAACAGTCCTTACTATTCCCATCTGGATCTTTCCTGAGTAATTCTTATGGTATTGGCCAGAAAATGTTCTGATTGTGTGACTGCATACAAATTGGATGTCAGAAGAAAATAGATATTTCTTTTTTGGACCAAAAGAGTATTCCCAGTTCAGAGCCACATGATGAACTTTCTCCTCTCAGTCAGTCTCGCTTTTTTTGTTCCTCATTCCTTATGCAGCTCTGGCAATGCAATTACCACTCCTCCACAGTATGTCTCTGGATTTCAGTACCAATGTAGCCCTATATTGATATACTGCAGATGGACTTAAGTTTGCCCCATTATTAAGCAGCTGGTCATCACAAACTCTCTCTCAAGGCCACAGGGAAAGATCAGATCCTTCAAGTCTCCCTCACAGCAAGCATAATGCCATAACCTGCAACTCCTGCTATTTGAGCAGTGAGATTTTTCCATGTAGAAGAACCTGGCTTCCCTAAATTCCATACTGTCCTACTAAACTGACTTTACTGAAAATCCAAGATAATATGTGTTTAAGCCTTTAAAACACAATGCACTCTCCTCTCAATGACAAAAATGCTGCCCTATGGGAGTCATAAAAGTTGTGCTTATCTTTACAAAAACTTGTACCATCTTTTAAGCCACATATTTTCCAGAGGTGGGGCTCTATACAGTTGGATGAATAACCTGTAAACTCTAGCAATAGTTCCATTTGATTAAGCAAGATTCATTTTACAAATAACTCAACAATTTCTGTCAGTCCCAATTAAGCTAACCAAATGATCAAGCACTTAATGTCTAGGGGTGAACAAAGTTTAATCAACATCAAAGTTTCATTTTTATAAAAAAATATCTTTCTCCACCACAACTATGTTAAAACAGAGCTTACTCACTAGTCTTTGGTCTCATTTTTAATATGCTGTTAGTATCTATAAAACAGATCTTACCTTGATCTTCTGAAGAAACCGGTGACCTGGAATAAAACAACAAAATCCAGTCAATCTTGGGTAAAAAGAAAGTCACAAATAAAGTTCAGTCTCAGTCTCAGGGGAAGGGGATATGGAGTAATTTGAAATTGGTATTGTTTATTCTTTAGAAGAGAGGGCTGAAAGGCATCTGACCAAAAATAAAATAAAATTAAATAAATAAATAGAGCTGAACAGGTCATCTAGCAGCAGATTCTTCAGGACAGAGTGACGATATGGAGCCATCTCTGTGAGGGCTGCTGCAAAGACTGTAGATACTTGGCAGAAACTCATCTGCTACTGCCACTGCCAGGAGAAAACCTCACAACTAGCGTTAGTCAAGGAAAGCACATCTTGGTAGGAACTCACAGTCATTACAGTGTCCATCTTTTGCCACAAATCAGTGTAGGGGTTAGCATAAAACAGTAGTCATAATTCATAACAACTCATGACATCTTCACAAAAGTAACACAACACAGATCCAAAGAAAAATAATGTCTGGACAGATGTAAGTACAGAAAAAAGCCACATACCAGCTTCAACCCAAGAGTTATGGGATACCCTAACCAGGGGATTAGGACTCTGATAATACCCCAAGAGAGGGAAGGATTATGAAACACAAGTGACCTCCCAGTGTCTCTGCTGACAGAGAACCCCTGTGAATTCCAGGGATTTGTGTCACACTTCCCATCACTAAGGATCACACTCCTGATGGTTTTGGTCACCACCCAGAGCAAAAAGACATGGAAGTACTGGTCCTCCATTTTTCCCTTTGCTGCAGTAGCGTGGCTTAGCAAAACTGAGGCTAACCATGGGGCTGAATCTGGCATGTACCTTCATTCCTCAGACCAGACTGACAGCACAGAGCCCAGAGGGCTGGACCACTCCTCAGCACTTCCCCAGCTTTACAGATTTCAGATCCATACACAGCCTTCCCACCCAATGAGTTTGTTCCTGCAGCGAGTGAGGCAGCCCATGTTTCCTTCCCAAGATATTTAATTTCATAACAATGTGCAAAAATAACAAATTAGGAAAGATTTTAAAATGTTAGTGTTGCCAGCAAAGAGATCAAAGCCAACATAAGAAAAGCAGCCACAGAGGGGTGAAGGGAAAGGAAGGAACAAAGGGGAAAAGAGCACATGTATATTTAACTGAGTCAGCAGGGGCTGAGGGCTGGAGGGGGGAAAAGAAGTGAAGCAACCCTGGGTTAGAAGAATAAAGGAGCTGAGGAAGAAGCCATGATCTCATTTCATAGCAAGGGTTTGAAAATGAAGGTTGAGGGATTACAGAACATCAGAAGCAGATATGCAAATATGTAGATGCAAACAGGAAAAATTGAAAGACAAGAAGGAAGCTTTCCTGCCAAAGTATGCAAATTTTTTTGCTGTAAAATAGAGAGAGAGATTTGCAAATAAAGAGTGGAAAGAGTTAGAGCACAGTTGGAGCAATGGTCACTGTGAAAGGAAAAAAATTTGATAATTTGATTGCCTAATTAGGATTCTGGCTGCACGAGAAGCCAATGTGTCTGTATGGATCAGAATTAATTAATCCTCTACTCCCATTAAAGGCTCTGATTGCTGCTGAACATCCTAAGTATGTATCCTGCTCTGCTGCCAGCCAGGCCAGCTCTGCCCTCACCCTTCAGCCATGTGTGTGAAATTGAGCAGGAATGCAGGTAACCCAAAGGATTTAGCAGGCTCCACTAGAACTGCCCTGCTTTGACCAGTTAGTTACAGACTTTTGTCTTTAACTCCTAGCAGAACCCCTTCAGAAGATCAAAACCCATTGCATTTTCTACAAGGTTAAACAAATCAGAATGGGGCATACCAAGAGGTGAAAGTTTTTAGATACTTGAAGATATTTTTACATGCAAGAGTCATGCAATGTTCCTTGGCTCACATATTTTGACCCTCCACCCATTGCTAATGCAGTATTCCACTGCATCAGCAAAATTTATTCCTTTGCTTTGCTTCTAAATTGCCCAGTTTCATCACCTTTCAGTTCTTTATTTGAAACAATAAAATAAGCCATACAGATTATCCTATAATTTGGCTCCTCTTTATGCTTGGTTAAACAGATGTCATTAGTTCCTTAAAGCATCAACAGCAGAGGACATGTTATTACAATATCAATGCCTTCTCAATTAAAGTATTGATTGAAGGGGAGGATGAAAAATATGTTTATTCATATTTTGTGTGCCTAAAATTATTATCTATTTTTCAAAATATTACTGGCCTTTTTGCTTTGTTGCATGTCTCAAGTACAGTGTTTGTAAGAAATTTAACATTACCACTGATGCTACTAGCTATGCTTTTATTTGAAAGGATCCATCAAGGAACTGTGTAGCCTGGCATCCTGAGAAAATAAGGTTATATAACCCTATTTATATCCATTTCATCAGGTTTATATCAGTATCTTGATGTGTACATATGCACCTCTCTGTCTCACTCTGATAAACTCTGAGCTTGTTGGCTCATTTCATCCCTTGTTAATTGACAGAGAGTCGATTTCTGCCTTCACACACCAGGAAACAAAATAGCATAAGCTCAACTTTCCTGATGTAGCAGCAAGCCACAAAGGAAGGTTTTGAATATCCCAGTCACAGGAAAAGCCTCAATGAGAGCTTCCACCACTGGAGATACTAAAGGTTTAACCACAATAGACTGGGCTTCCTTTGTTCCACCTCTGACATGAAGAATTTTGGCAAAGAGCAGAGAGGACTTTCAGCATCCTCCTACAATTCCAGGCCATACAATCTAGCAATGGGGAGCGAGGCTTTCCTAGCTGCTCAAGTCCTCTCCTAACTGCAGCAAGGGGAGTCTCATTTGTAGCTGTGATGGGAGGAAGTGAGGCTGCAAAAAACTCCACACTAAATGGAATTGGGCATTTTGTGCACTGACCCCTCCAGCCCATGCTTATGGCAGGCTCTAAGGGAGGAAAGAGAGAAAGCCTAATGACCTGCTCTAAACCACATCCACTCACTCCACAGCCACAGGGGCTTTCCTGAGAGGACAAAACAATCCAGTAGATGCTCATATTTCCGGTCACACATCTTTCTCTCAGGTCTGTAAGAGGTGTGAGAGACAGACTGTGGCAGCACTGGTCACCAGACAGGTGCTCCAAGAAGGGAGGATTCTCATCTGCTAACACCCACACAGGAACCATCTGTCTAGGACATGTCAGTTTCCCTCCCAGTTTGATCTGGCTATGTGTTTCACTGTCATAAAGAAGGAAGTTATCATCTTCACAGCCTCCATGTCTTAAAAAAAATTAGAGACAGGTCAGAGATATTTCAGGAAAATTAATATACTGTCAAGATCTGTGGTCTCACCTGGGTCAAAACACTTCGCCAAATGACATCTTGAAGAGATTTCCATTTGATTAAACAAAACAGAAAAAAATCTTCAGGAAAAGGTTCAGGCACCACAATATCCTGTTCTTGGCCATTTCAGAATGGAAAAACTTTTTTCTTTATATGTGTTTACACACACATAAACTGGGTTTTTCTTCTGGTTTTATCTTGGTGTAAAATTAACTTGTAGAAAGAAAGGGTCACCATCTCCCCAAGAGAGTAAAGGCAGACCAGATTATCTGTGACTGTCTACATTTCCAGAGTCATGAGATTCAGTTATCTCTTCTACCAACATTGATATTTATTTTCCCATGCACAAGTGAAACTGGAGAGCCTGATTTCACATATTTTTCACCAAAGGCTTTAATCGGACTTTTCTCCTGCTCTGGTTTTACAAAAAGCTATTGTTGTAGCAGATAGTTTGAGTAAAGACATTTCTGTGATAGGAAAGAGGATCAGAAGGGAGGAGGAGGAAAAGCACGTTGTCAAGAAAGGTCTTATCACCTCTGTTTACTTTCCATGCTGTTCATTGCCCTCTTTACTTACAGGTCCTGCAGCAGTGGCAAACTCAGCCAGAGGGATAAAAGAACTTGCAAGCCTCAGCCTGCAATGGGAGGCTGTGCAAGGTCTGTTCCACCACCCCTTATGAGGCAAAACAATACCCTTTGGGGTCAACACAAAATCCTCAAGCATCTCGCAGAAATCAAGGTGCACATCTTTAGAAATGGAGAAAAAAGCCATAAACATGGTGTAAAAAAAAGCCTGATCATACATACACTAGATGCATCCAGCAAATTTGAATACTTACAATATTGAAGGCATGAGACCTGCCCACCTGAAACCACAACAGGCCTCCAAGTTCACTGTCTGATCCAAAGCTCACTGGAATTTCCCCACTCACTCTTGCACGGTTTGGATGAATTGCTGCAGAAATCTAATCCTCAGCATATGCAAGACAACCTTCAGTATCAAACAAATCTCTCTCAAAGAGTCACTCAGAGCTCTTTCCAAATGCACATTCAAGTGTGCAAGCACTAGGTTTGTTCAGACTAGATAGGTAGAAGAAGGAATATTCTTTTCTAAGGAGGGAAGTGCAGGGAATGTCACAATTTTGAGCCTAGTCAACTGAGACTTAGGAATCTAGAGATATACAGCCAGACTCCAGGAGAAGAATTCTAACAAAATTTCAGCAAAAGAGTACATTATTCATGAAGACAAAAGCCTCTGGAGAAACAAAGTTGGAGCTGATGTAAAGTAGTCATTTTAATCAATAAACCTGTAGCAGAAACCATCTGCACCAGACCTATTTAAAACCAGCCATTTAATATTTAAAGGCCAAATAACAATCTCTATGCAGCAATTCTACTGGGGTTTATGACCATTGCACTTTCTTCCTGCTTAAGGAATGTAGTTCTGCAAACTTTTTAATTCAGTCTGACAACACCTGCCTGTGATGAGGGGAGAGCAAGAGCTGTCAAATTAAACCCATTCCTTCTCATTTTGCAAGTGCATCTCCTCAGAATCAAAAGTGGCATCCCTGTTGGGATTTATTCACATATCCTCCGATTGCAAATGAAGGAAATTTTTAGCACATCAAGTACTTTTAAAATATAGGTGAGGAAACCCTCTCATTCAGCAATTTGTATCAATACCCCTGGTAACTGTGAGTCCCCTGCAGTCCCAGCAGCAAACAATACATAATTTTATTGGTAGAAAGGCAGAACTGCTTGCTTTCCTGGAGCAGATAATGTTCGGTCTGGGCATGGCACTTGATGAAAAATAAAAGCCTAAGAATTTCTGAGAGCTTCCTCTTACTTTCACTTTGATCCTATACATTCCCAGATCAGAGCGACCTGACCCAGAGGCTGGAGAAGTACAGCAAGGTAGCAAGTTCAGCAAAGGCAAATGCAAAGTCCTGTTCTTCAGGAGGAGTAAACCCATGCAACAAGACAGTCTGGGGTCTATCACCTGAGAAGAAGTTTTTCAGAAAGGATGCCTGATGTTAGCAGAGTTCCCTGTGATGGAAAGGGCCAAAGACACACTGAGCTGTATTTGCTAGACCTGAGCCATAAAGTAGATGGAAGTGATTTTTGACCCTCTACTCCATGCCTGTGAGACTTGAGAACAAGACAGACATTGACAAATTGGACTGAGTTCCAGAAAGGGCTGCAGAGATGCTGTGGGCATAGGAGGACTATGGAAGCTGGGTTTGTTCAGTAAGAAGAGACGGTTTGGGCAAAATCTGATTGCTGCCTTCAACTACTTAACAGGAAAGGATAGAGAAGACAGAGTCTGCATGAAGAAAGAAACAACAGTCACAAGCTGGCACATGGAAAATTCAGATGGGATGCTAAGGAAAAAAAATTTTCTACCATGTGGATGATCAAAGAGAAGAACAGGCTGTGTAAAGAGATTGTTGAATCTCCAGTTTTGCAGGTATTCAAAACTCATCTGGAAAAGGCTCTGAACTTCATCTAGCTGGATCTATCCTGAAGATTTTTAGTAGATGACTTTCAGAGCTCTTCCCAACCCAAGTTTTTCTGCAATTCTTTAAGTCTCTCTACAAAGCTTTCTGGTTTTACTATCCCATTTTTACTGTCATCCTTTCCTCTCAAATATTTCTCGTAGACAATGGCCATACTGCCTCACACACATGGGAAAATGCTGACCAGCATAGCCCCCAGAATCCGAGAAATTCCATGCAAGTTATTTATCAGTTTGCAGAAATCTATTTGGACATGTCCTGTAACCTGCAATAACAATCTACTGACAAACACTAGAGATTTTATCCTTTCTTAATCCTGCTAAAGAACAGGATCAGTATTCCTTCTAGCATCTCTGTAACTTCTGATGCCTCACATTGTAGCTTTTATATTTTTCAGAGTCTGTAGCGCTTTAGAGTGTACTTCTGAGTTTCATATTAAGGGTTGGTGAGCTCTCTTCACAGAGTAGGTAGACAAAAAAATTCCTTCTCTAGCTTGAGACCAAGGACAAATGATCAAAATCTCAGGCCCAAGAGCGTAAACAATGTGGACTGAAGAGAGAAAAACAAGAAGGATAGGACTTTATAGCCTAAAAGTGTAATTGGACAATTAACTCCAGTATGCAAACGGACCAGAACTTATCAAAGTGTGAGATCTTATGACCAGTCATCCATTTTTGTGACCATTCACATTGGTGATGTTCATATTGGGTGTAGCCCTGGCTGGACTCTTGTGTTGCCCAAGATATACCTTTTGAGGCTTCCTAATAAATACCAACTTTATTTTTTAGCTCCATCTAGTCTCTGTTCTAGGTCAGCCTTCACAAGGCATCACTTCCTTCAGCAGTCTCCATCTCCAGTTGCACAGCAATCACTGCCTCAGGCTGTTCACATGCAGTCCAACATACAGGAGGAGCAATTGGTGCTTCTTAGGGAAACCAGGGCAGCTCAGATGTGTTCCAGGCCGGGTCTCAGGCATGTCAGTGTCCCTTCAATTGTCACATGCCTTTTTGCACTACTGCTTAAGTTTTTATCTCTTACCTTTCCTCCGTCCACTGTGGAATGTTTTAAAGACTTGTAAGACCACGATGTAGCTATACCTGAAGCTGTACTGACACCCAGAGGACTTGTCTGGGAATTGCTGCTTAAAAAGGGAATAGATTTTATTGCAAAATCAGTTATAAACCCAAACATGCCTATCAGTAAATTTTTAAAAGGAGAAAAAGGATAGGGAAATGTTCTATGGAATTCATCTTGGATAAGATAGTTCCACCTCAAAACATGACCTGAGCAAGCTGGCTAGGTATTGACTTGAAAAAGAAGGTATTTCCAAATGAGCAGCAAGATCATTGTAGTATAATCACAGTTTGTTTGGATTTGGGTTTTTGTTTTGTCTTTTTATAAATACTTGGCATTTCTTTCTCTTACCACATGGCACTAAAATCTCTCAGTGGAATGCAAGAGAATTATTTTGAAGAAGGTCCTATCCCAGCTTATTTGAAATGCTCTTCTTCCATTTCCAGACTTTTAATTAAATCTTAAAAATCCTCACTGACCTATAGAAAGTGATATCTAAGGACATTATGTAACGCTTTAGTGAAACAACAACCTGGATGTTGAGGGATTGGATGCTGTTTGACACAGGTCACTGTTAAGAAGACTTGGAGCAGGAGCTAAAGTAGCTACATTTATGCATTTCCTCAGCACTCTACATGAGAATAAAGGCATATCTATTAGGTAACAAAACATCTGGCTTTTCCTCAACAACAAATAAGGGCTCTTTTACTTCTTCCAGGAAAAGATTAAAGCAGAGTTCACTTTGTTAGGATTTCAGCTTTATTTAACCCACAGAAAGAAATTCTTTTTCTAAGCAAAATGCCATGACAACCCCATTTTGAGCACCTCAGGTATTACCTGGTTCATAAGACACAGCTTCTCTTGGCCCTCAGGCTAGATGGAGGTGAAGCACATCAGCTGCTTGGTGTGTTGAGATACTACCCAAATAATTTTAGGTAACTTTGGGTTTCTAAACAACCCAGAAGCTACCCTAAGTGATATGTTTGTGACAGCAATGCAAATCAATCACTTTTGAGAAACAGCATTTTGTTCCTGAAAGACATGAATTCCTCAGAGACAGATTCTTGCAATTATGTTAAAAAATAAGTCACCTGATTTTCACAAGGGCTAAACACTAAGAAACCCTCACTTTCCTGCCATCTTTTAAAAAATAATCTAAAAATTAAAAATTCACCTTACTTAATATGCACAACACAGAGATCCTAGGCAGAGCAGAACTGCTGAGCTGTTTACACTCCTGCTATAGACTAATTGATGGAGAAAGAGCTTCTATTGGGAGTTTCAGATATGGCTTTTGTGCTGCACTTTTAGATGCCTGGCACAGAAACAGGAATCTAGGAGTCAGAGTTGCACTGGCTCTAAGCCACCTCTGGCTCTCTGATTTCAGCTCTTGGCATAATTTAGCCAGGTCCATCTGTCCCTGCTGGCCCATGGGCATCAGCACTGCCAGAACCTCAGCAAGGCTCTCTGTTATAGCCCTGCTCCCCTTGTATTTCCCTCCCTTGCTCACACCCCAGTGCCAGCACTGCTAAACACTCTGTCTCAGCTACCAAGACAAAGCTGTGGGTTTTAGTGGGCCTTTCCTGGTGCAGAGGAGCAGCAGGCAAGCAGGGACAAACTGAATGTTTTGAAGCTTTCAGAAGTTTCTCTGCTCACCCTAGTCCTTTGGCAGGTGTGTTAAAGAGGCACTGTAGCTCCTACACCCTGCCATACAAGCCCAGAGCCAGGGGACTCAGGCACTCACACCACACATGGCAAAGGGAAAAGGCAGCTCCCTGCAAAGCAGCCATGCCAAGACACAGCCTGGGAAACAATGAACTTTCCAACCAACCCCAGTGAAAAATCTCACTTTTTGTGCCATGAGTCAAGTGAGGGCTCATGTCAGAATATTGTCGCCAGCCTCACCAAACACTAATTTCTGCAGGTCTAAAATAATCCATTGCAAACTTCAAAAGATTATCTATTTTCACACAACTCTCCTTTGTCTTTACCTTTTTGTCACGTGGTATTTTAGACATTTCCCAGGTTTCAGCCACAGCAGAAATACAAACATGATGATATCTGAAGAACTATTGAAAGGTTTGGCTTTTTTAAACTTAACACAGTTAACTCAGGTGAAGTAGTACTTCTGTGTGACATTTTAGAGCAGCTATTTTACCAAACTACATTTCTATTCTCTTCGAAAGCCTGTTAAACCAGAACTTAGGGATATGAACAGGAATAGAAATAGAGTCTGAACACATCTAATGAGATGTCCAGGTGTGAAAGCTTGAACAGAGTATGCAGCCCAATGTGTGTGTAACACATGTACAGGGCTGTTTCTTACCCAGGCTCTGAAGCTCACTGGTTTTGGCTTCAATAAGACAGCTTGGTACTGAGTGAGAACACATTAAGAACCAGCCTCCTCTCCAAGCAGATGGCAGCTCCTTATGGCAGGCACAGAGCACATGGACACAGGCTTGCTATTCCTGTGCAGTGCCCAGAAAACTAGGACTGGGAGGTTTGGGGTTTGGTTTTTGCTGTTTTGGTTGTTTTTTTTCTTACCTCGACTCCTACAAATGAGTAAGAAGTACACATAAATACAGACATACATGTCTAAAACTACAAGGTACACAACTTTTCCAGCCTTGATTGGTTTTTGAGTCTGCTGGAGAATATTTGACCTATATTTGTAACAGTGCTTAAAATATACCCAGAAGAATATATCTTACTGTCAATCATCCTTTATCCCCCCAGTAAACCCATCCATTCCCTTCTCCAGCACCTTTAATGTCACTAGGAACTGGAGGTCTGTTGTTTCCAGTCCATAAAGCTGGAGAGAGGGATATTCACATTCTGCAGTGGCATTGTCAGATCCACTATTGCTACCCTGCTCCTGCCAGGTACAGTTACAACATATCCAGTGCTTGCAGGGAAAGCAGTTGGGCCTAAAAACTAAATTATCAAATGTCATTTTCTTTTACCCAGCCAAAAAGAAAATGAGATTATGAGAAGTATTTCTCTTAATGTATTGCTGCCTTCTTTGCTGTAAAGCTGTTTTACTTCTCAGAGAAGATTCTGCTTTGCTAATCAAGGACTAAAGTAGGCAAGCAAGGATGCAAGCAAAGGGGGAAAAGAACACAGTTATTAAAAAAATGAGAGAAAATTGTCACAGAAATCTTTCATGAAAAATCTTTTCTTTAGGATTTTTCCTCTTGAGAAGCTGAGAGGCCTCAGGAACAAAATGTAAACAATGATTATCTGCTGCTGTGGAATG